>CM038219.1:139929487-140288732 GCA_021442155.1 Cymbidium sinense
ATAAAGCAAGCACCTTTTTGTTAATTACCCTCCCAATGAGAGAGAACTTTTGATTAAGGTAAATGAATGTAATAATGAGCATAAGACATGTGAAGCTTAAAATTCAAGTTTATAAAATTCATTATACTAACTTAAAGCGATGGTTGGGGAATGAAGACGCGATCAATATTCTCGTGGTTCCACATCTCATGGTTCCTAGTTTACTTAGTCGGAGGAGGTAGTCGATGACGTAGAAGAATTCTTGTGACCATGGGTTTGCATCATTCTAATCCTTGTAGACTAGGGTGGTGTTTGTCTAAAGAGACAAGCTTAGTCCACCACCTAAAAGAGCTTTTCTTAATCAAAATACATTCTATACGGCTTAAAGAAAAGGAGACATACAGTTATAGCCCATTGTGATAATTTAGTGGTGTTATTTAGCAACAAGCCACTCGATCAGAGGGCTCTGATCATAACCGTCATTTATGTGGTGTCATTTTGCAACAAACCACATGCGGAAAAAAACATGGACAGCGTTCCATGGGCTTAAGATTATTTGATTGTAAAATAGTTATGTATTTGATTTGACATTGGCTCTTTGTGAGCAATAGTTTTCTTAATTTGTCACCCTCAAAAAATAGTTGCGGATGTGTGGATGGATTTTACTTTAAATTTAAATAATTAATTTTATTTAATTTATATTTTTATTTGAATATTTGATCATTTTAAAATGATTTTAATTTGAATATATATTGATTTGACATTAGAATTTGAATATTTTTTTTATAATGAAAATCCCTCCAGTTGAAATATTAAGTCAACACGATCATCATCGGGTATATAAGTCTATTTAACTATTTAACTTATTATTTCAGATCTTGTTGACTCTATTAATTTAATAATAGATGATTAGATCTAAATTTATACTTTTAGAATTTTAAATTTTATATTATCGAATATAAATATCTTGGATATTTTGGTAAAATAACCCATCCGGTTGATATATTCAATCAACTTAGCCATCATTGGGGTAAATTTATTATTTTGTTGTTTTGGTCATATTTCTATTAATTTAATAAAGAGGATCGATCTACATATGTAGTCGACTTCAGATATTTTATTAAGTTAAAAGTATTATAACACATTAGATTTTTAAGTTTTCTTAACGGACCCGATCTAGAGCCAACCAAGAATAAACGCGTAGCATCCTCAGCACTAAATTTAGGCATTTAGCATAGTAGAGGCATGTGAGATATTTAAAAGACTTAATAAGTTTTAGAAAGATCAATTTGAATTGAAAGTTGTTCTAGAATACTTTTAGCAAGCTTTCAAGTCTTTATAAACACATCATGTTCGATGTATGTTTTAGCTCATATATGAGTTGGCGAGATCAATACAAGTCACATTTATATTTCTTTTGATTCACATCAATTTTTTTTAATACAAGTCACTTTGTGATACAATCATTCATTAAGAAGCTTTGCATTATGCTCACTACGAAGCTACTTAGCCTTAATATTGATTCCTTGTGAATTCTATCTTAAGTTATGTTTTAGTTTGAAAGCAAGCATTCCAATATACCTTAAATTTCATGTGCTTCAAAAAGTAAAATATAATAATCCAAATGTTTCTCTTAAAAATCAATTCATGCTTGTAAGCAACCATTGGATTCACTATGAGTTTGCGAGAGCTTTACTCATATTAGAAAACTCGCTCTCACAAAGTCCCCTGTCATTGAGTTTTGTATTTGGTTATATGTCAATTCTGAACTATTGCAATCCAATTGATACAATGTGTTGCATGTAAAAGTTCAATTCATTTTTTTATATGCAAGTAATTGTTTTATTTTTAAGTTGAGTTTAAGCTCATTAGTACTTTCATTTGATTCTCTTTAAACTTCATGTCATTTCAAATTCCGCAGTCTCTCGGCGCCGTCCTCACATAGGGGGTTCTTGAGTCTTATAGCCTTCCTAATCTTAAAAATTATAAATAGTCGGTGTCTTTGCGACAAGCTTAAGAAATCTTACAAACTTAAAAGTGTGCATAGGCCTTCAACACCTGTAATTTAAATTCAAATTTTAATTTTGAGCTTAGAGTTCATTTCACGTTAAATTAATTAAGTCCTCGTCGGTCAATTTGGGTCCACGTCTTCATGGGAGATTCTTGAGAGTCTTGAAGCATTCTGTTTAAAAGCGTCGTAGTTGGTGTCTTTGTGATACTATAGCTTAACGAGTCTTTCAAACCCATCATGCTTAAAATAGCGTGCAAGAGGCTTCAGGCACCTGTTTCAGATAAATTGTGCTCTCCCCTTCAATAAGCCAACTACTCTGCACCACAATATTGAACAGTTAATACAGCCTGTGGATTCCATGCCTTGCTATTGAGTTGTCTCTACCAATGAGTCCAGTTGAGAAGTGAGAAGGCTTAGCTTTGGAATCATTGAATCGAACTTGCATTTCAGAGATAGTAGCATATGCAATTGCGACTCACAACATGTATGATCCAGTCTGATTGACATTGTCGAGTTTGAATTTAATCTACCAAGTGATTGGTGAATACGAGTTATCATCGTTTCTCCTGGTAACCGGTAACAGATCCCCTTTCTCCAGTCTTCTGGTACTCTTCTGACAGAGGGAAAGCATATGGCCAATACTCTACTTCAAATTTTTTTTTAATCTACAAATTTGCATCCTCCAATAGAATATGTGGATCTGTTTCTCCCCGAGTGGAATTAAGATACATGAACACTAGGTCGAAGACCTTTTTTCAGAATTCTCCATTCTTAAATTTAGGAACAAGACCATCTCCAGAATAGTGAGCACTGAAGAACAACTGAAGAAATGAGGGAAGTGATCGGTTCGACTGCTGTTCCTCCGACGAACGAATGAGAGATGTCGAGATTGAAGCTGGCGGCTGGCTCAATCAGGAGGGCCTTGTCGTGCTTCCAACAGGGAACCGAAGAGGGGCTCACTGCGTGAGAAACCGAAGGGGAGGGAGAGAGTGGCGTGCGGCTGGTTCTTGATCGAATGATCGACCTCGGCTTGCACAGGCGTAGATGACTGGAAGGCAATCAAACTGATTGGTTGAGTGAGCAGGGAAGGAAACTCGTCACGACTGGGAAGTATCAGGGAGGAGGCTCGTTCGGTCCAGAGGAATTCCCGTGGTTGAGGAGCAGGTTTCCTATTTCTGTGTGATGCCCAATTTTTTTTTTCTTTTTTTGAGCAAATGGAGTCCGGAAGGGTCTTCGGCCTTATCTATGCTTGAGGAAAAAAATATTAGGTGTGGACTTTGGATGCGTCCGGAGTTTAATTAAATTTTTTTTATAAAAAAAATTAAAAAAATGGGAGCTTTTCATTGGACTTCGCAGGGTGCAGAGTTCGTATATAATATTCTCTCCTACTTGAGAGAAGTTGTGAAGGAAACCCTTCTTCATGCCAATGCCAACCAGAGAGAGGGCATGTTGGAGAAAAGAGAATAAAGAAAAAGAAAAAAAAATAATAAAAATAAAAATAATTGATTGCCTCGATTTTTTTTTCTTATCTTATTTCATTTATGGGATGTGTTGTGGATGCATGGGAATGATGGTTGGTGGCTTTTCATTGACTGGAGAGGGCAGCAAAGAGATGGGTACTAAGTGAGGTTTGACAAATGCATTTACATGAAGTTATGGAGGTAATGTTTTACATACCCGTCTTTGACAAATGCAAATGCACAAGTAATTACTAATTAGCCGTAAAGTTAAGTGGATGTCTTAATATATATGTTAAGATTAATACTAATCTTATTATATGATGATAATGATTATAGATTTTTTTTATCTTAGTATAAATCCTCATCTTATTAATATAAATTTGTTCTTATTTTTATGTAATTTATTTTGAAATTAAATTAAATTATATATGTATCTAGTAACTTTAGAATGAGTGATATAATTAGCATAATTGTAGGTTATTCCAATATTTCGGATGCAAGGGCGGTGTCCACTTTGCGATCGAAGGTCATTTGGTTCAAGTCGGCGTCGAGTTGCGTCATTTTCTTCTTAAAAAAATGTGCATTATTTACTCGGCGTTATGTACTCATCGAATCGGAGCGAAGTTTCATTTGATAAATTTTGATGTTTTGAAGCTAACGACGTGATCAATTTTGCAAACGGATGTCGTTTGGGTATTATAGCCTTAGGCTTCGGATATGCGGCGTTCGGCGTTTGATTCGATCTCTTGATTGATTAACCATTGGATTATGAAATATTTATATTCAATTTCAATATTACGAGCAAAAGCGTAGTAATTCGTCGATGGTCGTCATAATTTTGATGTCAACGTTATTTCGATTTGTGCATTCTCTACATTCAATCCATTTGGCTTGTTAGATTGACTCAACTTATGTCGACATTGAGGTAAACACTCACAAAATGTGGTAATCTCAGGAAGTGTCTTATCTACTATTCCATCTGTCTTTAAAAATTCATTTGATATTAAAATATGCTCTCTTAATTGAGAAGTGGTAAATTCTGACAGATAGCATATTGGTTGAAAATAAAATGTAGAATATCAAGATGTTGAATTTAAGCACACATCTAATAACAAATGAAAATGGTCTTTTAATTCTCTAAAATCCAATTGTCCTTATGGAATCGAAGTTGTTTTCTCTCCTTCCATACAACAATAGTTCCAATGAGTTCTCCCTCCGAAAGCATAAGAACTGACCAACTTGAACGGTTTTCTCTCAAATATGCCATCTCTCATCCACTTGGAACCTTGAGTTGTTGGAGATATGCATCTCCCGATCCCTGCAGCAAGAGAGGAATCATTTGTGGACCAATATATAGAGGTGTAACGGCTTTAGAACTTCAATCACTTCAAATTAAAGGATCTTTTACAAATGAAAATAGAGGAAGACTTTTGAGTCCACTTTGTCAAAAGTTGTCTGAAAACATATACTTCTCTCCAGGGCATGAGCGGTTTCAGTTTATAATAAAGCTGACGTTTGTTCGGCGAAATCTCAATCCAAAATAGATCTTTTGATTCTCCAAAATTCTATTTTGCTACTGGTAATACCAATATACCAGTTGTTATGCCCTCCTTCGACGCAGTAATCACGTGATAGAGGAAGACAATTCTCTCCTTGTCATTGGTAGTTCCAGTTCATAATAAAGCTGAAGTTTATTCTACGAAATCTCGATCCAATATGGATTTTTCAATTATCCAAAATGGAATTTTGTAACTGGTAATGGCAATTGTTCTCTCTCGTTTTCCATAAAGCAAATGCTTCTTATTGGAATTATTTGAAGCATGAACATAGTCAAAAATAATGGACGAACATCACAAATATTTATGTTAAAAACAGTTTATTTCTCTTTTTTCGGTAAAGATATTTGTTGATTTGATTTATGTCAAAATATTTTTTTTTTGAAATTATATGTTTTGACGTGTCATTGTAAAAAATTGTTTTACTCAACCTTTTATTCTATATTATGCTATTTTTATACAAGATAAGTCGTACATTAGTACATACTTAAAATGAATTGATTTTGTGATCATGTCAATACTTGCGGAGATGCTATAAATAAGGATACTTTAATAGTTATATTATTCATTTTATTTTAGGGGCATTTACATATATATCACACAATTCTTATATATTTATATATCTAACACCCAAATATAAATACTTACATACATAGCACCTAAATCTTCATTATTATAATAAAAATAGCAATTTTCTTAATTGTTTGAAGTAAAATTAACCTGTTGAAGTATAGAAAATGTGTTATATTTGTAAATATCAAAATTTAGGTATTAGATATGTAAATACATAAGAATTGTGTGCTATGTATGTAAATTTCAAAAGATTTTAATAACACTTATGTCCTGTTTTCGGGAAAATATTATGTGTGGAGTCCAGACGGATGCCAATCACTACGCAACACGTGTCCTGTATTAAAATATGACTTTTTTAACTTAACAACGTTATAACTTGACGATGCCTTAATGACACCATTTACGTTAACCCGGCCCATGCTCGGCCCATCCCGTTTAAACAACGGGGGGAGAAAATATTACATGTGTCGTTCCAGATTCTTCGCCATAGAATATTTTAGGGATTTCATTTTTGTGCAAAATTTTTCTCACCTCTCTCTCTTGCGTCGTTCTTCTCTTAGAGATTTGCTAAATCTAGGGCATTAACAAATTGATGTATTATAGGCAACTACATGAGATATTTCTTCCTACATTCTTAAACTTAATGATTTTAGGATTTTCACAGTTGTTCTCACCGTCGAATAGGAGCACATTTGGAACATTTGAGTTCTTTAAATGAATGGAGATTATTTTTCTGGTTTTTGGAGATATTTTGCATGTGTACTCTGTGTACTCTCATGAGGGTACATGCTATTTTTTCAAAAATTTTAACTGTAAAGCTTGTCATATATTTAGTATATCCCATTATAAGATATTTGGAAATATTTCATGAAGGATTTGCTAGTTTTTAGAACTGTTTTTCATGTTTACTATATGTACTCTTCTAAGGGTACACCTCATTTTGTAAAATTTTTAAGCTGTTATATGTATGTTTACCATAACCAAATGTAAGATGTTTTGAGATGTTTCATAAAGAATTTGCTAGTTTTGAAGCTATTTTGCATGTACTCTGTACTCTCATGAAAGTATATCTTATTTTTTCAAAAATTTTAACTATGGGGCTTGTAATTTGTTTATCATAACTATTGGAAGATGTGTGGAGATGTTTCATGAAGAATTTAGTTTAAAGAGTTATTTTGTATGTACTCTCTCATCCTCTCATGGAGTACACCTCATTTTTTCAAAATTTTTTGTGGAGCTTGTCATATGATTATCATAACTTATATTGTAAAATGTTTGGAGATGTTTCATGAAGAATTACTAGTTTTAAGAGATTTATTTTGCATATGTACTCTTTGTACTCTCATGTATTTTTATTTTTTTCAGTTCAATTGTGAAGCTTATCATATGTTTATTATATCCCATTGTAATCTATTTGGAAGGTTTCATAAAGAATTAACTGGTTTTTAAGACTGTTTTGCACCTGTACTCTCTATACTCTCATGAGAGTACAACCAATTTTTTCATTTTTTTAGCTTTTTTACACTTTTTGAAGATAATATGTTTAGTAGATGCCTCTGTATTTGGAGGCGATTGGTTGATTTTGAAGGTGTTTTGCATGTACTCTCGTACTCATGAGAGTACATCTTCTCATTTTTTAGCTTTTTTATCCTCCTTCGAGATAATATGTTTGGTAGATGCCTCTACAAGCAGTTTGGAGACTAATTAGTTAATTTTTGAGGTAATTTTACATCACTCTCATACCCTCATGAGTACAACCCATTTCTCATTTTCTTTCGGCTTTTTTACCCTATTTGGAGATAACATGTTGGTAGATGCCTTTATTTGGAGGTGATTGGTTAGTTTTGAGGCAGGTTTGCATCACTATATACTCTCATGAGAGTACAACTATTTTCTCATTTTTTAAAGCTTATTTACCTAGTTTGGAGATAATATGTTTGGTAGATGCCTCTATATCTTTGTTTGGAGGTGATTGGTTAATTTTGAGGCGGTTTTGCATCGAACTCTTTGTACTCTCATGAGAGTACCACTCATTTTATCATTTTTTCTATCTTTTTATCCTATTTGGAGATAATATGTTTGGTAGATGCCTCTGGCAGTTTGAAAGATTGGTTAGTTTTGAGCGTTGCATCTATACTCTATACTCTAATGAGAGTACAACCCATTTTCACATTTTTTCAACTTTTTTACCCGGTTTGGAGATAATATGTTTAGTAGATGCCTACAAGTCTTGGAGGTGATTGATTGATTTTGAGATAATTTTACATTTGTACTCGCTATACTCTTATGAGAGTACAACCCATTTTCTCTTTTCTTTTTAACTTTTTTACCCTGTTTGGAGATAATAAGTTTGGTAGATGCCTCCACAAGCAGTTTGGAGGCTGATTGTTCAGTTTTTGAGATAGTTTTGCACTTGTACTCTTTATACTCGCATGAGAGTATAACCCATTTTCTAATTTTTTCACCTTTTTTACCTTATTTGGAGATAATATGTTTAGTAGATGTCTCTACAAGCTATTTGGAGGCTGATTGGTTAGTTTTTGAGGCAGTTTTATATCTGTACTCTCTATACCCTCATGAGAGTACAACCCATTTTCTAATTTTTTTTTAGTTTTTTTACCCTATTTAGAGATCATATGTTTGATAGATGCCTCTACAAGTAGTTTGGAGGTTGATTGGTTAGTTTTTGAGGTAGTTTTGCATCTGTACTCTCTATACTCTTATGAGAGTGCATCCCATTTTCTCATTTCTTTCAACTTTTTAACCTAGTTTGGAGATAATACATTTGGTAGATATACCTACAAGTAGTTTGGAGGCTGATTGGTTAGTTTTTGAGGTAGTTTTTGTCTACTCTCTCTCATGAGAGTACATCTCATTACTAATGTTTTAGTTTTTTACCCAGTTTGAGATAATAAGCACGGTAGATGCCTATACAAGTTTGGAGTGATTGGTTGATTTTGAGGTAGTTTTACATCTATACTCTAATGAGAGTCCCATTTTTTTATTTTTTTCGTGTTTTTCATCCCGCTTTGGAGAGATAATATGATTGAGAGATGCTTCTACAAGCGGTTTGGAGGCGATTGGTTAGTTTTGAGGTAGTTTGCATATGTACTCTCTGTGCTCTGATTAGAGTATACCCTATTTTCTTAATTTTTTTAAACTTTTTTACCCTGTTTGGAGATAATATGTTTGGTAGATGCCTCTACACGTAGTTTGGAAGCTGATTGGTTAATTTTTGTGCTAGATTTGTATTTAAACTCTTTGCACTCTCATGATAGTACACCCTATTTTCTCATTTTTTCAGCTTTTTTACTTAGTTTGGGGGTAATATGTTTGGTAGATGCCTCTACAAGTAGTGTAGAGGTTGATTAGTTAATTTTTGAGATAGTTTTTCATATGTACCCTCTGTACTTTCATGAGAATATAACCCATTTTCTCATTTTTTTCAGCTTTTATCCTATTTGAAGATAATATGTTTGGTAGATACCTTTACAAGCAATTTGGAGGTGATTGGTTATTGGTTAGTTTTAAGGTAATTTTGCATCTATACTCTCATATAAGTGAAGCCCATTTTGTCATTTTTTCCAACTTTTTACTCGTTTGGAGATAATATGTTTAGTAGATGCCTCTACGAGCAGTTTGAAGGCTGATTGGTTAATTTTTGAGGTAGTTTTGTATCTATACTCTCTGTATTTTAATGAGAGTACAACTTATTTTCTCATTTTTAAAGCATTTTTACCTTGTTTGGAGATAATATGCTTAGTAGAAGTCTCTACAAGCTGTTTGGAGTCGTCGGTTGGTTTTGAGGTAGTTTTTATACTATTTGTACTCTCATGAGAGTACAAATCATTTATCATTTTTTAAAATTTTTTTACCCTGTTTGGGGATAATATGTTTGGTGGATGTCTCTACAAGCAGTTTGGAGGTAGATTGTTTGATTTTTGAGGTGGTTTTACACCTGTACTCTCTATACTCTCATGAGAGTACAACCCATTTTCTCATTTTTTTTCACCTCTTTTACCTTATTTGGAGATAATATATTTAGTAAATATCTCTACAAGCTGTTTGGAGGTGAGTTGGATTTTGGCGGTTTGTATATGTACTCTATACTCTCATGAGAGTAAAACCCATTCTCTAATTTTTTCTAGCTTTTTTGTACCCTATATGAAGATAATATGTTTGGTAGATGCCTCTACAAGTAGTTTGGAGGCTAATTGTTTAGTTTTTGAGTTAGTTTTGTATCTGTACTATCCTCATCTCAGTATACATCTTTCTTTTTTTCAGCTTTTTACCAGTCTAGAGATAATATTTTGGTAGATGCCTCACAAGCAGTTTAGAGGCTTATTGGTTGGTTTTTGAGGCAATTTTGCATCTGTATTCTCTGTACTCTTATGAGAGTACATCCCATTTTCTCATTTCTTTTCGCTTTTACCTAGTTTCTAGATAATATGTCTCATAGATGCATCTACAAGTAATTTGGAGGCTAATTAGTTAGTTTTTAAGGTAGTTTTGCATTTATACTCTGTACTCTCATGAGACAACCTATTTTCTCTTTCTTTTAGCTTTTTTACCCTTTGGAGCTAATATGTTTGGTAGATGCCTCTACAAGTAGTTTAGAGGTGATTGGTTAGTTTTGAGGTAATGTTGCATCTCAGACTCTACTCTCATGAGAGTACACCCTATTTTCTCATTTTTTTTCAACTTTTTTACTCTGTTTGGAGATAATATGTTTGGTAGATACATCTACAGGTAGTTTGGAGGTTGGTTGGTTAGTTTTTGAGGTAATTTTGTATTTGTACCCTTAGTACTCTCATGAGAGTATACCCCATTTTCTCATTTTTTTTAGCTTTTTTACCCAATTTGGAGATATTATGTTTGGTAGATGCCTCACAAGTAGTGAGGCGATTAATTTTGAGGCAGACTCAGGTACTCTGTACTCTCATGAGAGTACACCTCATTTTCTTATTTTTTTAGCTTTTTTATCCTATTTGGAGATAATATATTTGGTAGATGCCATTACAAGCAGTTTGGAGGCTGATTGGTTGATTTTGAGTTTGCATCGTACTCTCATGAGAGTTCAACCCATTTTCTCATTTTTTTTAGCTTTTTTACCCTGTTTAGAGATAATATATTTGGTTGATTGCTCTCATGAGAGTACACCTCATTTTCTAATTTTTTTTTTAGCTTTTTACCCTATTTAGAGATAACATGTTTGGTAGATGCCTCTACAAGCGTTTGGATTAGTTTTGAGAGTTTTGTATCTATTCTCTGTACTCTCATGAGAGTACAACCCATTTTCTTATTTTTTTAGCTTTTTTTATCCTATGGAGATAAAATATTTGGTAGATATCTCACAAGCATTTTAGAGGATAGTTTTGAGGCAGTTTACACTTGTACTCTATACACTCATGAGAGTAGAACTATTTTCTCATTATTTTAGCTTTTATCTGTTTAGAGATAATATAATGATGCCTCTACAAGTTATTTGGGTTGATTGATTTATTTTGAGGTAGTTTTGCATTTGTTCTCTATACTCTCATGAGAGTACTTATTTTCTAATTTTTTTTTTTTTTTACCATATTTGGAGATAATATATTTGGTAGATACCTACAAGTAGTTTGGTTGATAGTTAGTTTTGAGATAGTTTTACACTTGTACTCTCTATACTTTCATGAGAGTATAGCCCATTATCTTATTTTAATCAACTTTTTTACTATTTTGGAGTTAATATGTTTAGTAGATGTCTCAATAAGCTATTTGGAGGTGATTGGTTGATTTTGAGTTAATTTTACATTACTCTCTACTCTCATGAGACTAGAGCTCATTTTCTCATTTTTTTCAACTTTGTACCTAGTTTAGAAATAATATGTTTGGTAGATGCCTACAAGCTTTGGAGGTGATTGGTTAGTTTTTAAGGCGTTTATATTTGTACTCACTACTCTCATGAGTATAACCCATTATCTCATTTTTACCCCTGTTTGGAGATTATATGTTTGGTAGATGCCTCTACAAGCTTTGGAGATTGATTCTCTCTCATGAGAGTACACCCCATTTTCTCATTTTTTTTTATTTTTTTACCTGTTTAGAGATAATTTGTTATTTAGATGTTTTCGTAAGCTATTTAGGTGAATGGTTATTTTTAGTTTAGTTTTGCATGTACTCTCATTCTCATGAGAGTATATCTTATTTTTTTTTAGTTTTTTTAACTATGGGGCTTGTCATATGTTTACTATATCCCATTGTAATCTTCTTGGAGGTTTCATGCAAAATTTGGTGGTTTTGTGGGTTATTTTGTATGTGTACTCTATGGGCCTCCATTGTGTTGATAATATTTTCATTAATTGACTTTTCATTTTGATGTATAAAATGTAAGAAAAGGATAACTTCCGATGTAGGCCAACCAACATTGAGTGGTGTTTGATACTATTTCAACATGCTTTCGATGAAGTTCTTAACGTTTTAAGAAGGCTACATTTGCATCAATTCATGTATGGAATTAAAAGAGAGCTGCCATCACTTCAATCATGTCTTGCTGGGATATAGAGAAGCAGACATTCTATTTTGGTGGCCAATGCATTCCTTTCACCCCCAATGAAGTTGCATTAATTGTAGGGATGCCAAACAGAGGGGAGAAGGTCATATGGAAAAATCCCCACTGTCGAAGTTTAGCTCAGTAGATTTTAAGAATAAACTTGAGAATTTGGATTGTTGGACATAATTTGTACAATTTTTTACTTTCAAATATTTTTTATATATCATAATTATAGAGTGGCAAATTGATAGTTATGTCGATGACATAGAGATTTGCTATAATTGTCTAGAGACCATCCGGGGCTTTCTACGGTTTCATAATTTGATGGTATTACATCAAAAATTGACATTGAAGGCATTATATATGAGTGGCTTTGTCACTCTTCTAATGGTACATCTTGATTTATATTATTTGATGCATTGAAGTTATATAAATATTCATGACTGGCGATAGAGCATATAGGCATCATAAGGCCACCATTTCAGCATCGTAGTTATGATGGCCAAAAATAAAGTTTGCAGATGATTCCTTCAGTGGTTTGGAAGGACACCAGGTGATGCAAAATAAATTCACTTTATTTATCTCATAATGTATTTATTCATATTATAAATCATCATATTTTCTTATTGGTGTAACAAAGATCTGCCTTTCATTTGAGGACATATCAGAGGAGGAGACCTGGCTCCTTGAAATAGTGCCCCCTATCCAGCAAAGAACTCATGTCGAGCCCGATAGCAACCCCATTCCAAGTCCAAGGAGTAGAGCCCCGAATCTTCATGTCTCCTCGATATTCTCCCCCTTTCAATATATCTTACCTGCCATCTGCTAGTACCCATCTAGAAAGCTTTGCGGTAGAGAAGATGCTTGCATGTTTTAGAGCCCTTGGGGAAAGAGTATCATGTTTTGAAGCATCAATAACTAAGAGAATTGATGGAATTTATGGGTATTTATTGAGGTGGGTTGCTGAGAGGGTCCCAAGCATGGGGAAGCTCTGTGGAGGCTACCACAAGAGAATCTCTTGACAAGGCTACCATGGAGCACCTATGGAGTTTACCACAAGGGAAGTTTGTGAAGGCTACTGTGGGGAAGCTCTGTGGAGGCTATCATGGGGGAAGCTCTAGGAGGCTTCCACTAGACATGAAGATGCTGCTCAACCTTTGGGCAAAGATTGAGCGTGGTGTGAAGGCTTAAGAAGAGAAAAGTTGTATCCTCCCCTTCAGCGCACAAGAAGTCACAAAGAAAAATAACCCCTTAGCCTCTACACAAGATGTGTAGATAGCAGAAGAGGTATTACTTTGCTTTCCCTTTAGTTTAATCTAATAGGTATTTCACTAGTTTTTTATGTAGCAAGCAAAGTTGTTCCAATATCAATGGATGAACCAATGACTGCCATCAGTGGTTGAGGATCAGTGGAGGTATTTTTCATCTTAGAAAATTCATCTTTAATTCACAATGAATTTTCTTCATCACTAATTTTCTCACGACCGAGGTAGCTAATATTATTGTCTCGATCAAGAAATGTCCCCGCCAAGCCAATGCTACACTCATTGATACACTCTGTATTCAAGGACAAGCAAGTCATTTTTACTTTATCTAATTCTACATAGATAAAATCACCTATTCATTTAGTAATACTCACATTCTCATGCTTCACATGCAAGAGTGATAGCATATTCACAAATTTGGGAATATCATCATCGCATGAGGCCGATTGATGAGTTGTCATTTATCAAGATCGTTAGATGCACACGTCGATGTCTTCCTCTTTTTACTAGCCGAGAAGTATACTCTCTGTCCTGGGCTATATGTCCTCTTTCGATATTTTTTATGCCTACACTAGATTAGTTACTGCATGAAATTTTGGGTAATATGATCCAGTCCTAGTTTAGATAGTTAGAAACTACTAATTATAAACTTTTTCTTTCCTTCTTGCAGAGTTATACTAAATATGGCTTACGAAAGGAGACCAAAATATTCATCCAGCATGTTACTACAGATAGTGTTTCAAGGGCTAAATTACTATTACTTCCAATTATCAATAATCAACATTGGATATTATTGGTGGGGCATATTAAGCAAGGGACGTAGTATTTTTATAACTCATTGCCAAACCCAGCTCATAAGGCTATTCTTTCTGATATTGTAAGAATTATTCTCATTTTCAGTTTGCCTTAAGTGCATACTTTATGCCTAATTCTTGACTTATTTTTACTCTTTAGATCAAATTACTCATTGAAGATGCTAGCCAAGCTTTTCAGAGCGATTTTATAGAATGGCCAATCAAATTGATCAGTGGGCTACTGGTCTAAGAAAATAGTGTTGATTGTGGGATGTTTCTATGCAAATATATGGAGGCGGATCGAAACCTGGACTGGTGACCACTAAGATTGGCCAAAGAAAATGAATTGCTTCAGAGCTGAGTTCACTTATGCTATTTTCTATTTAGGTATGAAAAAACTAAGCTGAAAAATGTTGAATTGAAGAAGTTTGTTGTGCTGAAAATGAATTGCTTTAGAAATCTAACTATGTTGTGTGTTTATGGATGCCATTAGAAGCTATTTTTTTAGCTTTATTACCCAGTTTGGAGACAAATGTTTAGTAGATGCCATTATAAGCTATTATGAGGCTAATTAGTTACTTTTTTATTCAATTTTACATCTATACTCTTTGTACTCTCATAAGAGTACACCATATTTTCTCATTTTTCTCAACTTTTTTGCCATGTTTGGACATAATATGTTTAGTACATGCCATTACAAGTAGTTTAGAGGTTACTTGATGAGTTTTTGGGGCTATTTATTTGCATACATGCCATTACAATATATTTAGTACAACCTTTTTTTTTGAACTATTTTACCCAATTTGTAGATAATAAGTATTAGGTTCATCATTTTGTGTACTCTCATGAGAGTACACCTCATTTTCTCATTTTTTTTATTTTTTTATCCTATTTTGGAGTTACTATGTATAACATATATCATTACAAGCTATTTTGAGGTTGATTGGTTGCATTTTGATTTAGTTTTATATCTGTACTCTGTGTACTCTCATGAGAGTAGATCCTATTTTTTCATTTTTTTTTCAAATTTTCTACCCTATTTGGAGTTAAAATGTGTATGATGCCATTAAGTCGTTTGGAGGCAAATTGGTTGTATTTTGGTTCAATTTTCTATCTATACTTTGTGTACTCTCATGAGAGTACACCCCATTTCTCATTTTTTTTCAGCTTTTTTACCCTATTTGGAGTTAATATGTGTAGTGATGCCATTAGAAGCTATTTGGAGGCTGATTAGTTGCATTTTGGTTCAGTTTTCTATCTATACTCTACATACTCTCATGAGAGTATACCCCATTTTCTCTTTTTTTTTTTTCATTTTTTTACCCTATTTACAGTTAAAATGTGTACCAGTGCCATCAGAAGTTATCTAGAGGCTGATTGGTTGCATTTTGATTCAGTTTTCTATCTATACTGTGTATACTCTCATGAGAGTACACCCCATTTTCTCATATTTTTTCAATTTTTTTTACCCTATTTGGAGTTAATATGTGTAGCAGATGCCATTAGAAGTTTTTTGGAGGCTGATTGGTTACATTTTGATTCAATTTTCTATCTGTACTTTGTGTACTCTCATGAGAGTATATCCCATTTTCTCATTTTTTTTTCAATTTTTTTACCCTGTTTAGAGTTAAAATGTGTAGCAGAAACCATTAAAAGTTGTTTGGAGGCTAATTGGTTGCATTTTGGTTCAGTTTTCTATCTGTACTCTGTGCACTCTCATGAGAGTACACCCCAATTTCTCTTTTTTTTAATTTTTTACCCTTAGAGTTAATATGTGTAGTATATGTCATTACAAGCTATTTGGAGGCGATTAGTTGCATTTTGGTTCATTTTCTATACTCAGATACTCTCATGAGAGTACAACCCAATTTTTAATTTTTTTTAGTTTTTTTTATCCTGTTTGGAGTTAATATGTGTAGCAGATGCCATTACAAGCTGTTTGGAGGCTGATTGGTTGCATTTTGGTTTAGCTTCCTATATAATTGAGATTTTAATTGATTTTTAATTTGATTTTAGTAGCTTTCGACAAGCACTACAGTGGATTTAGGGGATCATTCTGGACCAGTTTTATTTTCTATTTTATTTGACACTGATTGTAATTTGAAATAAAATAATTTTGACATAATAAAAATGTATTTGAAGTTTTAATAAATATTAATTTATTTCAATAATGATATCTAGCAATGATCAAAGGTAAAATAGTTATTTTTAAAATTAATTAAATGTAAAATAACAATAATGATAGCTAGCAATGATATGGTACAAAGAAACTAATTAATTACAATTTTAAATATAAAATAACAAATTTAAGATGAAAATATTTAAAAGCACTTGTAGATACTTTTTTTTTTTGCTATAATTGCTTGGAAGTTTAAATTTGACTAATCTGAAATAATTAGATAAAAATACAAGAATTAAAAATTTTATATAAATTTGAGTATTTCTCTACTGAAATAGTTAAGTCTCTGCCCTTCAGATTAATTCGGATACAAACTTAAAGCATTCCTCTAATGCTTTCTAAAATAAGTGCGTGATAAGAGCAGTACCGTTTACTCAAAATAGTTTGGATCAAAACATACAATCATTCTAATCATGTACATGCGTGTTAAGAGCAATTCCATTTACTTCTAATAGATTAGATCCAAACTTAAAATCAAGATTTATTTTATTTTATGTTCATCTTTTTTTAAATGGAAAATAGTATAAGAGAACTACCATTTATCGAAACTATATATGTCACAATCCAATATATTTTAATAAATTATTAAATATTATTCATTATTTTGCACAAAGAGCTAAAATATAGTTGAAAGTTCTATTAAAATTAATAAAATTCTCTTTCGAACTAATTGTGCTGTTAATTTTAGTATTATTTTAAATCTTCTTTTCCATAAATAATGAAAAATTTATAAGAATTAATAAAATTCCTGTAGAGTTACTATCAACTCAGAGGGTGCTTGATGGATTATTGGAGCTGCTTTGCATGTATACTCTCTATACTCTTAAGAGAGTACAACCCATTTTGTCATTTTTTCAAAATTTTACCCTGTTTAGGGATTAAATGTATAGTAGACGCCATTGTGAGCATTTTGGGGGCTTCCTGGTAGATTTTTGGGGTTGTTTTGTAGTTATACTCTATGTACTCTCATGAGAGTACACTTGCTTTTCTGAGTTTTTTTCAACATTTCTATCAATTCTTTCATTCAAATATTTAGTTGATGTCATTACAACTGGTTTGAAGGCTGCTTGGTGGAGTTTTGGAGCTGCTTTACAGGTATACCATCTATACTCTCATGAGAGTACACTCCATTTTCTCTATTTCTGTTAGATGTTCAGCCCTATTTAGAGAAAAAAATATTTACAAGATGCAAATGTAAGCTATTTTACAGGTTTTCTGTTGGTTTCTGAAGCTTCTTTGTATGTGTACTCTCTATACTCTCAAGAGAGTACACCCAATTTTTCTCATTTCTGTTAGATATTCAAACCCTGTTTGCAGATAAAATTTTTAGTAGGAGAAAATGTAAGTTGTTCAGAGGTTTATTGGTAGTTTTTGGAGCTATTTTGCATGTGTACTCTCTATACTCTCAAGAGAGTACACCCCCATTTTCTCCTTTTTTTGTCAGATGTTCTACCTTGTTTGCAGATAAAATATTTATTAGATGCAAATGCAAGCTGTTTAGAGCTTCTTTTGCCTGTTTGGAGATAAGATGTTCAGTAAATTTTAGTAATACAATGCAGACTCAATTGATGGAAATTTTTAGTGGTTTACACTACAAAATATCACCTACACACTAAAAACATAACTAGTAGAAGTTTAAGTACAAAGATTACCCTCCAAGTACAACATAGTATCTACTAATTGGCACATTTTCAATCAAATTGACTTTAAGCTATGTACAGTCGAAGAACACATGATAACTAAATGATATTACACATTAAAATATTTTCTTGTGATGATATCCATCATCAGCTTGGTGTACCCTTCAGTCGACTGATTGATTGTTGAGCTTGAGTTAAATTCCTAGAATTAACATCGTATCAGTTACTGATATGTAGGAGCATGAATGAAGGGTTTTCCATGCATACCTCTGTAAAGCACCCTGGAGAAACAGAAAAAGGTGTTGCAATGGGTGACTCTATGTGGTATCCACCTCTCATAGGTTGTTCTATGGTCTCTGTAATATTAAAAGTATAATAATTTAAAGTTTAAAAGCAATATTTAAAGACTATAAATTCAGAGGCAGATAGAAAATTACTCTTGGCCTTCTTGTTTCTCTCTCAATATCCCTTCAGCCTTACATTTGAAACACCCTTTGGCCACTGCTTAACTGGATCTTTTAAAAAATCATTTCTTTTATATACCCTGTTTGACTTCTTCGTCTTAGTTGTTCTATTAATTGGAGGTAAATTCTCACATAATATAGAGTCGATATTATCATATAGTGTTTTTAGGGATCTCAGCATATACTCCTCAGCTTTCTTATTACCTTGTGCCCTGGTGCTTATTTGATATGCATATTGACTGATCTGGTTCCAAAAAATAATGCGAGTTTCATTTCCACTATTGCCTTACACATCTTTTTAGTTCTTGTAAGTACTGTCAAAGTATATATCCCTATTTGCTCTGGTTGACCATCGCATGAGAAGATACGTCACCGAAATGCGCCTAATATCTTTTTGACTAAGAACTCAGATGTAGTGGACACAAAGCACTCCCATCATTATAATTTTTTTACAACTATAAGTTACATTTAGGCATGTCTTATCGAAATGCAAAGTTCATGTTTTGGAAGCACTTTTTTTCTTAAAGTTTCTCACCAAATACTCAATGGGATTGTCATCTGACACACTTTTTGCTAATCCTCTAACTCAATGCAAAAATTCTTCTTCAAACATTGTATAAAGCTTTCTTATGTAAAACATAGCGACTTATTTCAGAATTAAACTTGTCTTAACAACAGGAACAATTGCTGATTGGTTGCACTTGAAATCGTCATCATGTTCATTCCATCGTCATGTGTCCATAACCTTCTCCAATCCCAAGAAATAATCTGTGATTGAACTTATTGGTTTAGAGATTCCATGATAAACATTGTTTGTGGACTCACTATGTTACGTTGACAAGATGTCCATATAGAATGAGTCTTTGTAGAATGCGGTGGACCACTTGCATCTAATATTTTATAGCTCAGACAGTCAAGCATGGTCATGCAAATTGCCTTCTTATAGCATGGTAGACCAAGCTTGCTCAAACTCTTCCTGTGAGTCACACTTACTAATGCATGTATAAAAGAGACTTTGTACTATCTTATTACTATTAAAGCAATGTACCTTTGAAGGAGCTTTCTTCGAAATATGCCATTGGCATAACCTATGGCGAGTATGCAGTAATGCAATTTTGATAGCTCTCACCATTGCCTTATCTTAACAGTGAATATTGCTATAGGATGCCTGTCACTCATTTATCAAAGAAATGTTTTGAATAGCTCTGTGAATGATTCAATTATCTCTTCTGATAAAAATGCTACTCCAAATAAGATATTTACTAGTGATGATTCACTCCAATAAAAGGGGCACAAACAATATTATATTTATTGAGTTGATAACTTGTATCAAAAATTATGACATCCTCAAAACAATTATATTCTATCCTTGACATGTCATTGCTCCAAAAAAAAACTAACCAAGCTGTCTGACTCATCAATTTGGGCATCCTATGCAAACATCCCATCCTCCGCTTGCCTTTTCTTGATTAGCTATATTAATGCATTATTATCACCATTCGCAATCCTCGATCTTCTTTCTTTTTGGATGAAATTGAAAGTATCTCTTTTTCTGAAGCCAATATTCTCCACCTCACTAACTTCCTCACTTAGATAGCTAAATACATCAGTTGCTCTAATTTTGGCTTCTATCATTGACTTCAACACAGTAACCTTCTCATTGCTGATGCCTCTATATAATCTAAGAAGATGTATGTCACCCGGCTTTGCCAATGAATGATTATGACTTTTTATATGTTTTTAACCTTTTAATTCTCATCTAAATCAATAAAAGATCTAATCATGGTTAGACATCCACTCTTTGTATCTATTTTTTAGAATTTAACTGAGCAGTTTAGATTGACAGCTTTTTTCAAACCTACTTTTGCACATAAAAAATCCTTTGATTTCAATTTCTTAAAGTTTGGCCAATAACTAGTATGATCCTATCTAACATAGAATCCAATTTGATATGCATAATCACAGTACAATGCAGACATCTCCTTTTCATTGTGAACAGTAGTGCCAAGGAGTTTTCCCGCAATTTGGTCATCAGACATAATGGCTTCATCATCGCACCGATCATTTATCTCATTCACCTGCATAGACACAAATATGTTACATGCAAAATAGCCACAAAAACTAAGAAATTTTTCATGAAACGCCTCTAGATAGGTTACAATGGGATATACTAAACATATAACAAGCCCCACAATTGAAAATTTTAGAAAAATGTGGTATACCCTCATGAGAGTATAGAGAGTACAAGTGCAAAACAACCCCAAAAATCAAAAAATTCTTCATGAAACACCTCCAAATAGATTACAATGGGATATACTAAACATATGACAATCCCCATAATTGAAAATTTTAGAAAAATGGGGTGTACTCTCATGAGAGTACAGAGAGTACACATGCAAAATAATACCAAAAACTAATAAATTCTTCATGAAACACCTTCGAATATCTTACAGTGGGATATCTTAAATATATGACAAGCCTCATAGTTGATAAAAATTAAAAAAATGGGGTGTACTCTCATGAGAGCACAGAGAGTACACATGCAAAGTAGCCCCAAAAACTAGGAAATTCTTCATGAAACACCTCCAAATAGGCTACAATGGGATATACTAAATATATGACAAGCCTCACAATTAAAAATTTTAGAAAAATATGGTGTACCCTCATGAGAGTACAGAGAGTACACATGCAAAATAGCCTCAAAAACTAAAAAATTCTTCATAAAACCTTTCCAAACATATTACAATGGGATATAGTAAACATATGGCAAGTCCCATAATTATAAATTTTAGATAAATGAGCTGTATTCTCATGAGAGTACAGAGAGTACACATGTAAAATAGCTTCAAAAACTTGCTAATTCTTCATGAAACTACTCCAAACAGATTAAAATGGGATATAATAAACATATGACATGTCCCATAATTAAAAATACAAAAAATAGGGTGTACCCTCATGAGAGTATAGAGAGTACACATGCAAAATAGCTCCTAAAACTAACAAATTCTTCATGAAATATCTCCAAACATCTTCCAATGGGATATACTAAACATATGACAAGCCCCAAAATTGAAAAAATTGAAAAAATAAGGTGTACCCTCATGAGAGTACATATAGTGCACTTACAAAATAGCCCCAAAAATTAGCAAATATTTCATGAGACACCTGCAAACATCTTAAAATGGGATATCCTAAACATATGATGAGCTCCATAATTAAAAATTTTAGAAAAATGGAGTGTACCCTCATGAGAGTACAGAGAGTACACATGAAAAATAATCACAAAAACTAGGAAACTCTTCATCAAACACCTCCAAACATCTTACAATGAGATATACTAAACATATGATAAGGCTCACAATTAAAAATTTTAGAAAAATGGGGTGTACCCACTTGAGAGTACAGAGAATACACATACAAAATAGCCCTAAAAACTAAAAAATTTTTCATGAAACACCTCCAAATAGATTACAATGGGATATACTAAACATATGACAAGCCCCATAATTAAAAATTTTAAAAAAATGGGAAGTACTCTCATGAGAGTATCTAGAGTACACATGCAAAATAATCTCAAAAACTCACAAATTCTTTATGAAATATCTCGAAACATCTTACAATGAGATAGCCTAAACATATGACAAGCCCCATAGTTAAAAATTTTGAAAAAAATTGGGTGTACCCTCATGAGAGTATAGATAGTACACAAGCAAAAATAGCCCCAAAAATAAGGAAATTCTTCATGAAATACCTCCAAACATATTACAATGGGATATACTAAATATATGACAAGCCCCACAATTAAAAATTTTAGAAAAATGGGTTGTACTCTCATGAGAGTATAGAGAGTACAAGTATAAAATAGCCCCAAAAATTAGCTAATTCTTCATAAAACATCTCCAAATAAATTATAATAGGATATAGTAAATATATGACAAACCCCACAATTGAAAAAATTGAAAAAATAATATGTACCTTCATAAGAGTATAAATAGTACATATACAAAATAGCCCTTAAAATTAGTAAATTATTTATGAAACATCTCCAAACATCTTACAATAGGTTATGATAATCATATGACAAGCCCCGCAGTTAAAAGTTTTGAAAAAATGAGGTTTACTTTCATAAGAGTACATAGAGTACACAAGAAAAATAGCTCTTAAAATCAATAAATTCTTCATGAAACATCTCCACACATCTTCCAATAGGTTATGGTAAACAAATTCCAAGCCCCACAGATAAAACTTTTGAGAAAATGAGGTGTACTCTCATGAGAGTACAGAGAGTACACATACAAAACTGCTCCAAAAATCAACAAATTTTTCATGAAATATCTCAAAATATCTTACATTAGGTTATGGTAAATATATGATAAGCCTCACAGTTGAAAATTTTAGAAAAATAGGGTGTACCCTCCTGAGAGTACAGAGAGTACACATACAAAATAGCCTCAAAAATTAGAAAATTCTTTATAAAACATCTCCAAACAGACTACAATGAGATATACTAAACATATGACTAGCCTCACAATTAAAAATTTTAGAAAAATGGGGTGTACCCTCATAAGAGTAAAGAGAGTATAGGTCTAAAATAGTCCCAAAAACCAAGAAATTCTTCATGAAGCACCTTCAAACAAATTATAATCGGATATACCAAACCTATGACAAGCCCCACAATTAAAATTTTTTTAAAAAATGGGTTGTACTCTCATGAGAGTACAGAGAGTACATGTGCAAAATAGCCCAAAAAACTAGCTAATGTTTCATGAAACCTCTCCAAACATATTACAATGGGATATAACAAACATATGACAAGCTCCATAATTAAAAAAATCAAGAAAATAAGGTATAACCTCATGAGAGTACAGATAGTATATATGAAAAATAGCTCCTAAAATTAGCAAATTCTTCATGAAATCTCTCCAAACATCTTACAATAGGTTATGATAATCATTCAACAAGCCCCACAGTTAAAATTTTTGAAAAAATGAGGTGTACTCTCATGAGAGTACAGAGAGTAGATATACAAAACAATCCCTAAAATCAACAAATTCTTCATGAAATATCTCCACACATCTTCCAATAGGTCATGGTAAACAAATGACAAGCCCCACAGTTAAAAATATTGAAAAAATGAGGTGTACTCTCATGAGAGTACGGAGAGGACATATACAAAATACCTCCAAAAATCAGCAAATTCTTCATGAAATATCTCAAAATATCTTACATTAGGTTATGGTAAACATATTACAAGCTTCACAGTTGAAAAATTAGAAAATATAAGGTGTACTATCATGAGAGTACAAAGAGTACACATGCAAAATAGTCCTAAAACCAACCAATCAGCCTCCAAACTGCTTATAAAGGCATCTACTAAATATATTAACTCCAAATAAGGTTCAATAGTTGAAAAAGAAATGAGAGAATGGGGTATACTCTTATGAGAGTACAGAGAGTACACATGCAAAATAACTCTTAAAACCAGCAAAGTCCTTTTGCAAAGAACTCCAAATAGTGTAGGAAATATATATTATATAAAAGAATTTCAAAGAATATCACTAACAAACCCTAAAGAAATTGTGTATATAAAATGGTTGATAAAATTTATCGATGCATTTTTGTTTAATAGATCATTCGCTAAATTGGTCGCAATATCAAGGCCACAACTTCCAAATTCGTTCCCCATCTTCACGGTTCTTCCCAAAAAGTGAAATGAGATTTTTTGTTTCTATCTCTGAGCTCAGCTTGTCTGAAAAAAAACATATTATGGCCTAAATCTATTTATATATTATTTTTAAATTTATTCCGGGCATTCAAATAGCATTTCTCTCATTATTTTAATGCGACGGGCCAGGCTCGGGCAGGGTTAATGTAAACAGTGTCATTAAGGCGCCATCAAGTTAGAGCATTGTTAAGTAAAAAAAATCATATTTCAATACTGGACACGTGTTGACGTCCAGATGTAAAGCTACGTCAGGACTCCACACGTAATATTGTCCCCCTGTTTTCACGGTTCCAACTTCATCTCCGCCAAATGATTACAACTACCTACACACAAAATTAAAGGAAACCCTCCTAACATCTTAACACGCGGTCCTCATTGCCAAAAAAAAAAGATTTATAAGAGGAAACCGAATCAGCGAGAGAGTTACCGAGAACTCTTTTGCAACATTGAATGATTCTCTCCTCTTCTTCTTCTTCGATGTCATCTTCTCCTCTTCATCATGGTCAGATCTCCCTCTTGACCTATAATTAAACATTAGAGATAAGTTAATGCTTTATCAACGCATTGATCTCTTCTCCTTTAGATTAGTCTGCTCCCAATGGCGTTCAGCCATGCTACATGGTATAATGCAGCGACTATGAAAATGCCATACACTTTAGAAAAGATAGTGATATTAGCCGCATCTGCGTTTCCTTGCCATTTTGTTTCCAACTTACTCCCATCTATTTAGAATCCTCTTCCAACGGATGGCTCATCTTCTTAACTCATAATAATCAGATTCTTTTATCTCTTTGATCCGGTATCAAACAATAAACTCATATTTCCCCGTATATCCCCAAAGCTATTCCCCCATGATAAAAAGTTAAACCAAGTGTTCATAATTCGTTTAGGTTATTCATTAGAAAGGTGGTCGTCTCTTCGAGCTTTACCGACAGCATTGCAGTGACTGGTGTTCTTGAGTTATACAACGAAGGCATTACCCTAAAAAGTAGTTTAGCATTTTGTAGGTATGGTAATGGCCAAAGGTGGAGACTTTTGATAGAAGGATGTAATGACATAGTTATTATCGCTGTCGCTGGTGATGGGTGATTTTATGCCATTTGCCGTGATTCATGCTAGATGAAAGGCCTCCAATGATCAGAGTATAAAAGTTTAAACTAATGTTACTGAGATGTATCTTAGTGCACTGTCGGAAGAAGCATCCGACCAATGAACAATCAACCACCCCTTGTTATCACATGGAATTGAGCGGAGGATCGGCTTTGAAGATTTATGGGAGTTATTAGAGATATAGTTTCGGTCGGATTTGGATGGCTTTGAAATTGGATGTGACAAAGCTAGCTCATAGCAGCAGGAGCTTCAGTGTTTGGTGTGAAGCTGAGCGGAGCTGTAAGTGCCTAGATTCATCTTTCGTCATGAAATTTACTCCATCAATAAGGAAACCATTACTCCAAGTTGAAATGTTGCATGAGAGAATTTGAGCTAAATTTATTTTGAGATGAATGTAATTTATATTTGATTGATTAATTAATTATTTGATTTATCTCAAAACAACTTTAATCAAAATATATTGATTCTTTTTTTTGTGATGATGATATTTAAATTTTGATCATTAGACCCCTTTTTTTCTCTAATTTGTATTATTCATTTCTAACTTTTGAATGTAAAAAGAGGGATGATTTTTATATTGTTTGTGATGGAAAAATATTCATTAATTATTTATTTGTTGAAATATTGTTATGTGAAGAAGTTGAATGTTGAAATTAAAAACTCTATTAATGACAACTCCTTTATAATATAAACTTATGAATCAATGAAATAATCATAAATTTGAACTAGTTGGTGTTTAATACGAATGACTTATAATTTTTTTCTTTTTTTTTTCTTACTTCTCAACATAATAGAAAACAAATTTTAAATTAATGTCATTCAGATTAATTGAATAATCTTATCTGAAATTGGTTTAAAATAAGTTTTTTTAAAAGGAAATTATTACATTTATGTTGATATAAATCTTATAGATAGAAAACTCATCACAATGAAATCTGATAAGAATATAATACCGGCTAAGATTTAAACTTCTAATGAACTATTGGCAACCATTAACCTCCTCTGAGAGGCCGCATGATGGCATAATTATTTTATTTTAGTTAATGATTTGTTATGAAACTCTCATGGTCATTTTAAATTTCACTTCAGAAAAGATACCGTCCTCTCTAGTTATTTGCTGGCAATATATGAAAAGACTTCAGCTTCCAAACTTTAGCTATCTTACTTTCTATTTTTAAATTTATTATATTTTGACATTAAATATAATATTTTTACATCTTAAAATATATTTTTGTTGATTAATATGATAGTAGTAGCAATCATATGTGGAGCAGCGATAGTGATGATCAGTGATAATTATATGATGGTTACAAGATCGCAAATGATATGAAATAAATATGAAATTAATCGAATAATTTTGAAATAAAATTATTTGAATTATTAAACACCCACATAGGCCCCAACAAAGTGTTGAATGTTTAAATTCAAATGTCTGAGGAGGCTGCACGGGTTAAAAACTAAAATGATTTAAATATCTTGCAAGTATGCAATTATGTTGAAGGAGAAATAATCATTTTGAAAGCCTGAGCATATTTTTTTAAAATTCAATAATCTAAATATATGCTTATGTATGTATTTTAGAGAATCAACACATTCATATGTTGAAAGTTTAAGTCATACTTGACCAGTTAAAATCCTCCTCCCCATAAGGACTAGAGTTATTAAAATTGATTATTTCAATGAAAAATTAAATAATTAATCTCAGCGAGGTTGCATATAAAAATAATATGAAATGATACCTTTAAGTTAAATCACATTAAGCCTACTCTTACTACCTTCATAAAGCCTTTAATAATTTTAGTATAGCTATTTCATGTTTAGAGATTCAAATATTTAATTTCAAAAATCTTAAAATATAATTATAGGTTTCAATCCATAGATCAAATCCTCCTCCTATAGAAGTAGAGCTGACAAGATCTAATATGATATAATAATATTTCAAGATTGTAGACCTAATCCTTTGTGAGCAAAGAGTTGAGTTGATAAGGTTTACCCCGATGATGGTTGTGTTGATCGAGAATATTAACCGGAGGGTTCACTATTACCAAAATTTCCTAAAATCTTCAATGTTAAGAGGAATTTCTATAAATTATCAAATATTCATGAAAATTTCAAAAATAAGAAAATTAATTAAATAAAAATTCATCATAAAAAAATTATAATAAATTCAAATTCATCCATCCGCCTTCTGTAATTATTTGTCAGAGGTGACTAATTTGATGTTAACCCAAGCTCGTAATGGAGCTAATGTCATATTATGTATACTACTACATTCGCACTCAAAACATTCTACATTGATAAGGACGTGGCCCATGTCCTATGTCTGCGTGATTTTGCCAGTGGGCTCCTCATATGAAGCGATTACGACCAGAGCCCTCTGATCGGATGGTTTGGCCAGTAGTCTCCGCTATATTACTGTCACGGTTGTAGCTCGTATGTTCCCCAATGGTTTTCTATCCCTTTGAGTTGTGGATCATAGAGTATACATATTAGAGCATAAAGCCCGCTGTTAGTTAGAGTGGACTTAAAATTGTCCCCTTTGACAAATATCAAGTCTAGTCTGCAAGGTCTCCTTGAATGATGCAACCTATGGCTACTGACAAGGATCCTTCAGTCAAGTTGGGTCGACCACCTCCTCTGACTAAGTGTATCAGGGATCATGACACTCTCGGGATGACGGAACTGTAGGATCCTGATCGGCTGCATCATCATTCCCCCAATCATATTCTTCAAGCATAAAAAAATAAACAAAAATGATGAATTTCATTAAATTTTAAATCCAAATTGTTGTTAGTATATGCTAAGTAATTAGCGACATATGACTAGCCTTAATCAAAGATTCCCTCATATTGATTGGAGAGGGGTAATTAACTATAGGTGTTTGTGGCTATAGGAATCATGGAACCATATCTAAAGTCCTCACCAAATGAGGGTGAAATCTCTCGGCATTGTCTTATTTAGCCATTACAAACAATCATCTGTCATTTGAAAATTTCATTCGGCACTAAATCTATACTCTCATTTTCATGAAGAGGCCGGGCAAAAAATTTTTTGAGCCCACACTTCTGCCCTATTTTCATGGTTCCAACTTCATCTCTACCAAAAGATTACAACTACCTACACACGAAATTAAAGGAAACCCTCCCTGCCTCTTATGACACGGTGCTCATTGCCAAAAAAAGATTTATAAGGAGGAAACCAAACCTGCGGGAGAGTTGCCGAGAATTCTTTTGCAATATCAAATGACTCTCTCCTCTTTTTCTTCTTCAATGTCATATTCTTCCTCTTCATCATGGTCAGATCTCCCTCTTGACTTGTTTTTAAACACCACAGATAAGTTAATGTTTTATCAACGCATTGATCTCTTTTCCTTGGTCGATTTATGGCATTACCATACCCCCATCACTCATCCAAGCTACATGGTATACTTCCACAATGATGACAAAGTCATCCACTTAAAAAAGACGATGATATTAGCCACATCTGCATTTCCTTGCCATTTTCTTCCCAATTTTCTCCAATCTATTTTGAATGAAGTTCCAATGGATGGCTCATCTCCTCAACTCATAATAATGAGACTCTTTATCTCTTTGTTCCTGTACCTAATGATAAACTCATATTTCCCCGTATGTTCCCAAAGTTATTCCACAATCATAAAAAGTTAGAACCAAGTGTTCAGAATCCATCTAGGTTATTCATCAGAGATGTGCTCGTCTCTTCGAGCTCTGTCGGCGGCATTGCAGTGGCTAGTGTTTTTAGGTTATCCAATAATGGTGATACCATAAAAAGGGGTTTAGTGTTTTGTAGGTATGGTAATGGCCAAAGGTGGAGACTTTTAATGGAAGGATGTAATGGCATAGTTAATATCGCATTCGTTAGCGATGAACAGTTTTATGCCATTAGCTATGATTGGGGTCTCTACATGCTTGAAGTAAGGCCTCCAATGATTAGAGTAAAAAAGTTTAAACCAATGTTGCCAAGGAGTATCTTAGTGTCCGGTCGAAAGAATGATCCGACCAATGAACAATCAACCCCCTTTTGTTCTCGCATCAAAGTGAACGGAGGATCAGCTTTGAAGATTTATGGGAGTTATCGGACATATAGATTTGGTTTGATTTGGATGGCTTTGAAATTGGATGTGACAAAGCTAGCTCATAGCAACAGTAGCTTCAGTGTTTGGTGTGAAGCTAAGCGGAGCTATAAAAGCCTTAGTTCATCTTTCTCCACAAAATTTACTCCATCAATAAGGAAACCATCACTCCAAGTTGAAGCATCGCATAAGTGAGAGAATTTGAGCTAAATTTACTTTGAGATGAATATAATTTAAATTTGATTGATTAATTAATTATTTGATTTATCTCAAAATAAATTTAATCAACATATATTGTTGATGTAAATCTTATAGATATAAAACTCACCACAATGAAATCTAATAAGAATATAATACTTGGCTAAGATTTATCCCTCTAATGAACTATTGGCGAACATTAACCTCCTCTAAGAGGCTGCCGGATGGCATAATTATTCATTTTTAGTTAATGATATAATATGAAACTCTCTAGTTTTTTTGCTGGCTATATAAAAAATGATTTTAGCTATTTCTCTTATTTTCTATTTTAGGTCTCTCTTATTTTCTATTTTTTAATTTATTATATATTGACATTAAATATAATACTCTTACATCTTAAAATATAATTTTGTTGATTAATATGGTAGTAGTAGCAATCATATATGGAGCAATGAGAGCGTTGATTGCTGATAATTACATTATGGTTATAAGATCATCAATGATAACATATTATTTTTGAAAATATTAATAAATCATAATAAAATTAATCAAACTTGGTGCTAATTTTGAGATAATATATATATTAAAATTAAATTAGAAATTATGCAAACTCTTATATTAATAAATTAATAGTCGAAAAATGTATGAATGAAACGAGACGATCATAACTGAGAATAGGTAGATCCGAGCTCAAATTGCATTCTAAGAAAAGAGTAAAACTTTATAATTCAAAATACATAGTGGATTATTTTAATAAAACTATGCCCCATAGTTTTTTTTTCTTTTTCATGTGATTCTTCATGTTAAAATTTTAGTATTCTTCATACTTTCTCTAATTATTCATGTGTGTTAAATTTTCATACAAAATTAAGACTCAAAAATTTTCATTGTACTGCCATGAATTTTCTTACATGCAATATTTGGTCCTATCTATGAGAAACATTCTCCTTACATTTTCGCAATTATTGACAATTAAACTTTTAATCAAGGACAACACAATCGATGTGTAATAGAAAATTTTGATATTAAGGAATGTATTTTCAAAATGGAAAATCATTAGACTTGAATCCTTCAACTCTTATTGGAAGGAAAAGGACAACTCATCTTATTAACTAAAAAAGGTCATTCAGGTCAATATTTTGAGCATGATTATAACATAGAATCTTCTTAATCATCTACTTGATTACCAGTCCTAAAAATAAGTCAAGGTTGAGAGTCAATTTTAATATTGAAGCTACTCTTCTAAATCTCTAGGGTTGGGTTAAGTGTTCACCTAATCACTAGAAGTGTCTTAATACTAAGTAACTCTTAGTGTCTATAAGAGTCCTAGACCTATGATGAGAAAGTTGAAAGCCCACTCCATATGCCATTTACATATAACACTTTTAATATTCATTCTTATTAAAATGAGATCCATAATATTCTCATCTAATTTTCCTGCTCCACAAATGCAGAATAGAAGAAAACTCGATCCAAAATGAATCGTTTTATTCTCCTAAATGTAATTTTGTTACAAGAAATGGTAGCAGTAATTTTCTCTCTCTCTGCACAATAGAAAGGGCTACAGTGCTTGGCTTCAAATTTGCATAAAATATTACATCTTTTAATTTCTTATGTATATTAATCTGCAGCAGGAAATAAGTCACTTTTAGAATGAAGACTGAATGAAATTTAGCAATAATTTAATTTCTTATGTTTATGTATACCGAAAGAAAAATGTGGCATTTGATATATATTGACTAAGTTCAAGTTATATAAGAAAATTTGCTAATTAACTAATATTGTTTGAACTAAAGTATAAATTTTATTCGAGACAAATTAAGTCATATATTGAAATAATTTATTAACTAGTTTAAATGTATATATATACACACACATACATAAAGAGAGAAAGAGAGAGAGAGACAGTAGTATATATATATATATATATATATATAATATGTTAAATTAGAATGAAAAGACCTTCATTATTTTAAAGAAGATTGATTAAATAAATAAATGTTTTTTTAGTAAAAAAACAAATAGAAAAAAAAAGATATATCATATATTATCATACTTAAGTTAAAATTAATATTTAGTATCCTTAATTCTTCTCTTTTATTATGGGAACCTTCTACCTTTGCCTTAATGGAATTTCCTATGGTCAACTTGTTGATGCCTCCTTTCTTAGTTGTTGGCTGATATGGACCCTTGCAACTATTGTCAATCTTCTTTGTTTCTTTGTTTCCCATGCTGTCCTTTGGAGTTACTACTGTTGGATTTTCATTTTGCCTTCTTTGAGGTTGTAGACTAAATTTTACTCGAATTACTTGAACTTATTCATTCTCTATTTTATATCTTTTTCTTAAAGATTTCTTTTCTTAATGGGTAAATATATAATGTCTCCATTGTTGATTTTTTAATTATAGTACCTTGCAGAATAAGTTTTCTTTGTTTTTTCTTTTGCCTTTCTTCTTGGGCATCATTTGGTCTTCCCTAATATTGGTTTCCCTTTGTATGCTATGATGGGAACATGCAAATCTTGAAGATCATTCTTACTTATTGAATTTAATCAATGGTTTATCTTATATGCATAATTGGGTTATTGGCCAACCTAGTTGTCTCTTATCCTTAATTTGATTAATGTGACTAAGCAAATTTCACTATTTGCACTTAATGTCTCTTCTTATTGGCTTGTGGTATTCATTACCTATCCCTCTTTTACTTTATATTCTATTTTTTGTAACTTTAGACACCTAAGTTATTTCTTATTCTTGTTCCTTAAAATTACTTTTGTCCAAGGTAGACTATTTGAGCATCAAATGGTTGTCACCTTCCTTATTCTATTACTTTCTTTGTTTGTGAAATTTACTAATATCTCTTTGTATGGAATTGTATCACTACATCCATTGTTGATTTTTTTGGTCTTTTCGTACCTTGTTAAAGTGCTCTTTGTTTTCCTTTTGTCTTATTTTTTTCGCTAATATCAATACATTCTTGATCTACTGTTATTTTCTCTTGGCTATTATGATGAACATGCATCATGTGTACTCTTCGCTTTACTGGTCTTAATCCGTTATATTTTATAGATAGTTGGGTTATTGCTCACTGTTATTACTCATTGCTTTTAAACTGATCACTGTTTACGCTACTAAGCAATACTAAACTTTTACTCGATTATCTCTTCGAATTTTTTTTGTGGTGGGAGATCTCTACCTAATTTTACTATCTGCTATTTCTTTCCAATAAATTCTATACGTGGTCAATTATATGACTTTTACGGTTTCTGACTTACTTAATCCAACAGGCATTGTGGTGTTGACTTTGTTATTTTCGCTTATTTTATTAATTGAAAACCATTTTAATTCTTGCTTCTCTTATCTTTTGCCTAGCTTTGTTAGACTAATCACAGACGTTAAGGCGTTCTTAACTAATTCATAATCAAATTATCCCTCTATTTGAGCGTACTTATAGTGAGCTATTTGCCTAATCTCGATGAACTACTTGTTTTGGTCGGGTCTTCATTGACATGGTGTCTCATATGTCTTATTTCGATGGGAACCTCTTTCTCATTCTAATTTTTGACTCTCTATACCCGACATGGTTTTGATTATATTTGCAGGTACTAAGGATATCAAGACTTTTATCAAATGGATGCAATACAGGTGCTTCTTTCTTGTCCTCTTGTAGGTTTGCTCTAGAGTGTCATGTATTCTCCCATCTTGCAGAGCATTGGCCCTAATCTTTCATTGGCTTATTATGTTAATCAATTTGTATCTTTTGATTGCTTTATTGCTTTCTTGCAGGAGATTAGATTGAGGGATTTACTCTAGGTGATTGTTCTTTGAGCAATAGTTAGAGGTTTATTCTTTGGGACCTTATAATCCTTTTTGTGGCAATAAAATTCCCCAAAAAAAAAAAAAAGCTTGATATTCTTTAGAACCTGATAATTGCCTCCTCCTCTTCTTCTTCTTCTTTTAATATAATATAATATGACTAAACCTCTACCCAAATTATTAATCTTAGATCCCATCCACTGTTAAGTGATAGTCTTTGCAGTAGATCTTATAAATTCGATCATTTGAAATTATCATTTCAAATTGCTTTCATCAACTGCACAGCACAAAAGAATTATATATATATATATATATATATATATATATATATATATATATATATATATATATATATATATATATATATATATAAACATGCAGATACAATTTTTTGAACTTGAGCAACTCATAAATTGAGGCGCAAATCACATCTTAACTAAATTCAAGACTTCTAATAGATGAAAGTCCCAAGTTTAATTAAAGTTTAGCAACACATAAATTGAGTCATAAGTCTCATCTTAATTTAATTTCAGTTTTCTAATAGATGTATGCCTTACCCTAATAAAATTTAGATAACTCATAAATTAAGTCATACACCCTATTTTAACCAAATTTGGGCAGCTTATAAATTGATCCATAAGCCCTATCTTAGCTAAATCTGAGTGTTTGTATGAATATTAGCTCAAACTAATATAGTACTTGTGCTTGCATTCATACTGACAATATCTCTAAATCAATTAAATTCTGAAATTAAGAAAATATAATAGACTAAAGAGTTTACATGCTTAACACATAAATCTTATATATTTAAATATTTAGTCCCTAAAATTTGATTATTATATTTTTAAATATAATATTTTTATGTATGAAAAGATGTATTTCACTTTAAAAAATGAATGATAATATAATTTTTAATATAAGATTAAAATTTCAAGTGATATCTACATAAATATAAAAATTTAGATATAGATATATAAATATTTAAAATGTATTTGCTATGTATGTAAAAACCCCTAAACTAAAAGGAGGCAACATATGACTACTAATTAAGTTTCACAAACTTATGGCTTATCATCTTCTAATATTGATAGACAGAGATCACTACTATGCTTTGAATAATGAAATTATAGTGCTGACCTGTAAATAATTTTCATATGCTTAATCAAGTAAATGTATTGAAATTAGCAAGAATTAGATGCATCATCGTGAAAATAAGAGTTAAAGCATATGAATAGTGATTAAAATTGATCGAGATGTCCTCCGATCGTGAAATCAACTACACTAATGCATTCAGAATATCAAAATCAATTAAAATTGATATTTTACATCGATCAATTACCATCCAATGAAGGAAAATAAATAGAACAGGCGATTTCGTGCATATTAAAGTTAAGAGGCCTCGATGCTTTTCAAATGAGCTCCTTTCATAAAATGGATTGCGCCATTGTCGCCGAAACATCGAAAAAGATTGAACAAGACCTTTCTCGGCTGATTCGGTCAAGCGTGGAGCAAATGACAAGCTTTGGAGTGCGACGATGCCTAAATTAACATCAAATCTGCTTCGTTCGATCTCGACATTGACCAAATGACCTCCAATAATAAAACGGATTACGCCATTGAATCTGGAACGTCGAATTTAACTAGAAATTATACTCATATTATGTGGGTTTAATTTTGATAGGATTTCGCACAAATCTTATTGCAATCGAGTCATACGGAGACTAAAACTTCTGATATTTATTTTTAATAAGATAAACATGATATTTATAACTAATTTTATTTCAGAATTAGTTTGAAATTGGATTGATCCCTAAATTGGCTAGATTTTATCCAATATTTTGAATATTTCGCTCAACTTAATTTGGAAGGACAATTAAGTGACAATTAAGACTCTCAAATCCCATAATTCCTTCCCTATTATTCCCCTAACCGAGCAGCAGCCAAAAATAGCCCTCGATATTCGCTCGATAAGGGAGAAGCCGAACCCGCATCCGCTCAGCCTCTCTCTTGATTCGAAGGAACTTCGTTGATCCTCTTCCTCCTCTTCAGCACTGCCAACCTCTCAGAGGAAGAGATCATCGCCGATGTCAAAGAAGGAAAATGGTTTTCATGACAAGGTTCCGGAGAGCACCACGTGTGAAGCTAGTAGCTCGTCCCGGAAGAAGATAAAACGGTCCACTCCAAGCAGGTCAAAACTGTCTGAGAAAGAAGGGAAAGCAGAGAAAGATCCGAAGGTGTGTGAAAAACCAGTGCTGAGTTCCTCGAAGAAGAAGAGAGATATTTTTGCTGGGAAACTTGTGAATGTAAGTCGTAAGGATCCGGAACAAGACGGGATAAATGAAGAGAGAGATCAAGAGGTGTGCGAAGAGCAAGTGGTGAGCTTATCTAAGAAGAAGATGAAAGGGGGTTCTGCTAAGCAAAACGTAAAAGTTGAATGCCAGGATCCCAAACAGGAAGACATAAAAGAAGAGAAACATACAAGGGCGTGTGAACAGCTAGTGTCTAGTTCTTCTAATAAGAAGAAAGGAGCTTCTTGCAAGCAACCAGCAAAGCTAGACCATAAGAATTTGGAGAAGGATGATGTGAAAGAAGTGAAAGATCCAAAGTTTTGTGTGGAACCAGTGGAGAGCTTTTCTAATGAGAAGAAAGGGGCTTCTCTTAAACAACCTATGATGATTAATGATGACAAGGAGGAATCAGTTTGTTTCTTCATTGGAGACCCAATTCCTCTTGATAAAGCTCAAAGTAGATGGCTAGAAAGATACGCCAAAAAGACTGGTAGGCCGAAGTCTATATCGTCATCGGTCTCCAAAAGTGAGGAAGAAGAAGAGCTCATCAAAGCAAGATGCCATTTTTATCAGGCGATGGTTGATGGGGTTACCTACAACCTCAATAGTCATGCACATGTCACGTTACCTACAATCTCATTCATAAGCGAATGAGATGAATCTCAGTGTTCAAAACACCAATATCGTGGACGTGACAAAATTATTAGAGTCAAGTCGAAATGCTATTGAAATTTTGACTAAATTTTGGACTTAAAAAAGATAGTGGGAGGGGGAGGGGGGTGTATAATCAAGATTTATTTAAAAAAAAATCAATCACATCAAAAATAAATAATATAAAATGAAATTTGAATGTATAGAAGTTGCATATATATTTGCTTTGATTCAAGTGCATACCTATTTCATGCGAATGATTAAATTCACCAAAATTTTAACACAAACCATAAATGGGGTAAATTATAAGAAATAGTGTCCAAAATTCATACTGCAAATAAAATTCAAGCTAAACAAATAATGCAAGTTAAAAAAAAAAAATAAATTGATATCGAATTAAATTTTGAATTATAAATGAGAATGAATTTGAAATTAATTTAAAGATTATATTTAAAATAAAGAAAGATGGACTAAACTCAAACGAATCTATGAATTTGAATTGAATTTAATATTTTGGTAGTAAATATAAATTTGGCACCTCAATATCTCAGTTCAATTGATCTAAGAGATATAATATCCAATTAGAAAGAACTTCGGAATTAGAATATAATTTTGAATCATAATTCATCCCAAATGAAGAGAAAATCAAGGAATTCATAAGAGACTTTAATGAGATCAATGATTGCAATATGCATAATTAATGAATCTTTGGAAAATATTTGAAGCATATTATGCCTTATTAAATACTCAAATTTGGATTAAAAAAAGTTGAATATAGTTTGTGATGATTTTGATCAATATATATGTTTAAATATGAGTTTATTGAACATTCAAAACTAATCAACTTTGAATAAAAGAAAGCAATTAAATGTTATTCCAAATATATACATTTAGAATAATTTAAAATACTTTAAACGTCATCGGATCTGCAATTCTTCATATAAGGAGATAGAAGACAATTCTAAATTAAATGCTACACTAATTATGGAGCTTTCTTCAATCCAAAAATAAAAGAAATTGTATTCTAATTATAATTTACACTAATAATGGAGCTTTCTTCAATCCAAAAATAAAAGAAATTTTATTTTAATTATAATTTTCAAATCAATAATTTTGTTAATTAGGTGAAATTATCTAAGTTATAAATACCCACATGGACCTCAACACTTATACCAAGCACCTAAACTTTGAGTCTGAAGATGTTGAGCAGATTTTAAAAAATAATAATAAAAGAAGAATGTTGAAATAAATTCAATCCTTTTATAACCATATGCATGCAAGCTAATGAATGTTGTCAATGTTAATTCAAGTCAATGAAAGATATAGATATTGCCCATAGAATTTGATTACAAGAGCTAATCTTCATTAAAATAATAGAGTTGATAAAGTCTACTAAATGATCAACTTCTAAATGAACTTAAATTACATTAGATTATAAGATCTAATCCTCTATATTTACAATAGAGTTGACAAGGTCTGTTATGATATAAATTTTCTAAAGAATTTAAATTACACATAAGTTATAGACCTAATCCTCTACTAACAAAATAACAGAGTTGACAAGGTCTACCCCGATGATGGTTGTGTTAAATGGAGATTTCAACCGGAGGGGATTACAGTTATTCAAATTATTAAACTATTGTATCTCAAATTCAAATTTATAAATGCAAGTTGTAGACCCGATCCTCTACTAACAAAATAGCAGAGTTGATAAGATCTACCTCGATGATGGCCTTGTTGATTAAGAATCTCAACCGAAGGGGATATTATTATCAAAAGATACTTGAGCTCTAAACTAATTCATCATAAAACTAAATTTCAACTAAGTAAATATCTGAACTAAATGAAATTTATTATTTAAATGCTTAAAGCAAACAATTCACCCACCCTTCTGCAATAGTTTATTGAAGGTGATAAATTAAGAAAACTCTAGTGCACAAAAAAGCCAATATCAAGTCAAGTCTATTTTTATATTCACTCTCAATCAATCTCATGCTAGTAAGAACGTGGGTCGTGTCCTCTGACCACGTGGTTTGGCCAGTAGGCTCCACATATGATGCAGTTACAACCAAAGTCCTCTGATCGGGTGGTTGCTGTCAAATGGTGCCATTATATGACGATCACGATTGTAGCTCGTATGCTCCTCAATGGCTATTCCTGAGATGAACTATAGGTGCACTTGGGGCAAAAAATTTATCAAGTAAAATTTGTCTCTTTAGACAAACAAAACCCTAGGTTTACATGGTAGACAGAACCTATGGTCGTGACAAGGATCCTTCGATCGTGGGTCGAATTACCTCTAACAAGATATGGACCATGATAACCCAGGATGATGAAACCATGAGATCTAGATTGAACATGTCATCATTTCCCAAACCATCAGCTTTAATGTAAAATGATGAATTTCATAAATTAACAACTTTATACTCCGCATACTACTACTATACACTATGCATTTAACAACCTAATGACAAGCCTTAATGTTCTCTCAAAGAGTGAGGGTAATTAACTATAGCTTCCAAAGAAACCCGAACTAAATCTAAAGTCCTTACAAAATGAGGGTAAAATCTCTGGGTAGTGTCTTATCTACTATTCCATCTACCTTCTAAAAATTTCACTAACATCAAATCATACTCTCTTCATCGAGAGGTCAGTGGAGAATTTTTGGAGCCCATAGATTTCTAGCGACTCCACTAAGGATAGGTTTCTCTTTTCATCCTTGGCTCATCGAATTTGAGCTATAGTAGCAATGAAGCATGATAAAAGTTGAAATTTAAAATCAATTATCAATAAAATTAAATTTATATCTATCATATTTTTATGACTAATCTATTTGTTCTATTGTATTTTTGTATTTTGAAACTGTGGGGTGATACATCAATTATTGACTACTAATCCCCATCTTTCATTTGTAAAGATGGATCTTCAGAGCACACCATTCATCATGCGGCTAGGTTGTGGACTCAACATCCGTCTAGCTAATGCTGTATTCAAAACTAAAGATGTTGGAGCTACTATTCAATTTATTAGTTTAGACTTCCCAGCCATTACTATTGCAAATAATCCTCTACCTAAACCATCTGCATATTGTACACACCAACTTATGCAAGGGAGGAGAACAACTGGAATGACCACTACTGCTACTGAGATTCCTCGAAAGAGAGCCTTTGTATTCAAAAGATTGGGTCATTCTGAGGTGCCAGTTATAAAAAGAATCATCGTTGGGCAGAAAGTTTTAATCATACTTAAAAATTGAGTAAAAAAATAAAGGAGAAGAAATGTTGAACCGGAGCTCAAGAGTTGTTGTTACCAATTTACAACTGTGGAGTATTTTATCCCACAATTTAAAATTTTGAGATTGGTGAAAAAGAATAGCTCTACTGGTGACATTAAGAGATCTTTTTAGGCTAAATAGTAGTTAGCTTCAACCCTTCTGAGGAAACAACATGAAACTCTATCTGCTCGAGCACATAGTCCTGAAGGTTGTTAAGGAAAAAGGTCTTATGAAGAAGAGGTATCAAATGCCAATTAACAAAGAAGCCAAAAATGCTCCCCTACAAAAGCTACCATTAGTGCTAGTAAGAACTCAAGCTCGTTCTAAAAAACAAGTCTAGCACGGTGAGCATCGATATGTGACACTTGGACCACATGTCCAAGAATCGTCTATCGAAAGGTCCTGATAAAAAGTTAGCAAATTTGGTGGCTAAAGCCTCTGTGATGAGATTTCTTTACACCTTGAAAGTCATCCAAGGGATCCCATCATCAGGATCCATCATATCTTCTAGGAGGTTAACCGATCGAGTTGATGAAGAAATACATATTCCACACTTCAAGCTAGAAGTTTATTGGAGGTGTCGATCAGAGATCCGCATCCAAAAAAAGAAGCTGATGTGAAAATATACTCCTTTCAAATAGGACAAAGAATATCGAGAGGCTTTTGATAGTATCAAGAAGTATCTATTGAATCTGCCCATTTTCGCACCACCAATCCTAGGAAGATCTCTCTTCTTGTACACAACAGCACTGGAAGAATCTCTATGTGCTCTGTTGATGTAACACAATGACCAGGAAAAGGAGAGCACGTTATACTACATTAGTCAAAGATTAATAGGAGCCGAAGTACACTACTCTCCAATAGAGAGGCATTGTCTAGCATTGATATTTGCAGAAAGTGGTGAAGGGGCAAATTATAGTAGATTTTTTTACTGCACCACCTACAAGACTCTCATAAAATCCTCTCCTTATGTACTAGTATTAGGGGCTGAAGTAGTTCTACCACTTGAGGTTGAGCTACCTTCGCTATGAGTATCCATCCAACATGATCTTACCAAGATGAGAATGTTTGTCTATGGATGAGAAGTGCTTGATGTGCTTGACGAAGTTAGGCTCAAAGCTCAGCAAATTTGGAAGTCTACAGAGCGAGGATGTCCAAAGCATTCAATAATACAGTGTTTCCTCAAATTTTTCAAGAAGGAGAATTAGGCCTGGTGTTGAGAATGCCAATTATTTCTCACCATCATTACATGTATAAGTTTTGCTTGGAAATTCTATTGTAACACAAAGTTCATTTCTAAAATAAAACAAACAACCTCCTGTCAGATAAGGGCACTTTTTTAAAATTTTATTGTAAAATGTTAGGCTTTCCCTCTTAAGACAGGGGGCCTCATTTTATTTTTGGGTTGACATCACGCCTGAGGCTGAAATCCCCATATACATATTCAAATTATGTATTCAAATTCACAAGTTTTAAAATCTTACTGACATAAAAGAGAATTTTAAAATCTGTAAACATCAATAAATCAAGTTCAAAATATATCTTCCATCCATACATCAAATATAGGGCTTCAGTGGGTGCAAAGGTCAAACTCAACAGGCCCAAATATGACCAAGTCGTTGACAGGTCTGCTTACTCAATACATTATAAAGGTCGTAATAAGAGATCCCTCGTCTCATTAGCTCGATGATAAAATCCTCCAATAATTGCTCAAGTCCAATTTTCAAGTGGGTGCATAAGGTCAGACTCAACAAGCCCAAATATGACCGAGTCACTTAAAAATTTGCTTACTCAAAATGCCACAAAGACCGCAGTAAGGGATCCTCCTACTATGTTATTTCAAAGATGAAAGCATCCAAATCTCCAAATTTCTCCAACTTGGTGAGTTTAAGTGGCCCAGACTAGGAGATCATCCCTAATGGTCATAAGGCCATTTTTCAAAATCCAACAAAAAGATCCTCACTCTAGAAGGCACTAAGCCGAGTTTGGTATTAATATCAAATAAGAAATGTCAACTCCTTCAACAAGTCTGTTAAAGAAGAAAACAAAGACCGAAGGAAACTCTTATTTAGTAAGTCAAACCAAGTAGAAAGCAAACGCCCGAAGAAGGCATCCTAATGTTCGTACAAAGCTAAAGACTGAACTAAAGGAGTTATGTCATTAATATATTCGTTACGCGCAAAGCATAGGACTGATGACTCTTCGCCATTGACCCAACACAAGCTTTGAGGGCTAGATCACTAGCATTCATGCTTCTATAAGCCCTCAAAAGTAGAAAGCTATGATAGAAGGTAATTTCGTATCACATGACAAGTCTTTAAGATAATTCAAAAAATTTCTTCGCCAAATCTGTCAAGGTATAAAGGCAGGATAGAAGAAAATATGAACTACAAAATTTTGAGATTGAATCTTCAACAAGTTCGTTAAAGCACAAACAATAGGACTAAAGATGTTCTCATCTCACCAACAAGTCATCAACTCCATCAAGTTCATTAAAGCATGAATCTAGGGTAGAAGAAAAATATAAATTTCAAATTTTGAGATTGAATCTTCAACAAGTTCGACACAAAGCATAGGATCGAAGGCATTCTTATCTTAGTTACAAGTCATCAATTCCATTAAGTCCACCCAAGGCACAAAGCTAGGACAAAAAAAATATAAATTACACACTCTCAAGAGGAAGCTTTCAACAAGTCCGAAAATACAAAGCATAAGACTAAAGACATTCCAAATTCTCTCAACAGTTACTGCAATGCCCCACTGTTAGACATGGGGCATTTTTATATATTTATCTAAGTTGACATCGTGCTTCAAGCCGAGATCCTCAAATGAATATTCATGATGATTAGAATGAACTACGCTTATTTAAATTAAAGAAGTTCAAACTCTGTGATATATTTCTGAGCTAATCTATAATCCCCTTGTTAGACAGGAGCTCTTTTTTATGATCAAGGTTATTCAATCCTCTCCGGTGAAATAGAGGGCCTTCTTGTATATATATTTAAGTTGACATCGAGCTTTATGCCGAGATCCCTAAATATATTTATAATTATTATTATTAAAGTTGCAAGCTCTTGCAAGAAACATAAAGAATCTATTTCTATGCATGAAAAGATAGCCCTAAATATCAAAAAATTTTCTCCCATATTTATTAAATTATGAAGAGCAAGTTAGAAGAACTCCCATTTAAAAAGATTCAATCAATTAAGTTGGAAAAATATTAACCTCTACATTCTAAAGTCTAGGACACTGATGGGTTCTAAAGGTCAAACTCAACAAGCCCAAAAATGGTTGTTTGACACTCTCACTCACAATGAAACACAAGAGTGAAAGAGCCCCATTAAAGTCTGATGACCAAACCACCAAGCCACCACAGCTTAAGTAGAAGATTTGAGTAGGTTCTAAAGGTCAGAATCAATAAGTCCATAAATGGCCGAGTCACTGATGCTCTCCTCACTCAATAAGCCATCCCCTGCTTGTCAGTCCAATAATGATAGCTGTTTAATCTCAAACTAAATTTAACTTAGTGATTACAAGCAGCTAGAATCCAAGAGATCTTTCTACTTGATCGATTAACCAAGATAATATGAGGAAATAACTCTAAACTTAAAGTAGCCTCAAATCAATCTCAAATTATGTTTGTAAGGAGATGTTACAATCTATATTCAAATGATCTGATCAAGCATAAAGCACAGATCAAATCCAATCTCCACATCAAGTCCGCCAAAGTAGAAAGCACAAGACTGAGAAAATAATTTCATAGTTCATACGAAACCAATGATTGAACTAAAGGAATTATGTGATCATTCAATCAATTAAAGCACATATTGCTAGATTAATAACTCAATAGTATAAACCTAATAAGAGTCAAAAGCCTGGGTCATCTACGTGCATCCTTCAATGAGTCAGTCAAAGCAGCAAGCACAGGACTGTAGACATGCTTACACTTTCTAACAAGTCAATATGAACAAATCAAGTCAATCATTCATCAAGTCCATCAAGCTAATAGCTAGGATAGAAGAAATTTCAAATCTCAAAGTAAATAAACCAATTCCTCCATCGAACCCAATCAAGCACGAAGCTAGGGTCGGATGAAGTTCAAATTTACAATAACACAAGAGAAAGAGATCCTCAAAGAACCCACTGAAGTAGAAAGTAGATGGTGGAATAAGCTCTTATCCTTCATGATAAGTCAGGTTAGATAAATCAGGTCAATCCTTCATCAAGTCCATTAAGCACAAAATTAGGACCAAAGGAACCCAGAATTAAAAAAAAAAGGTACAAAACTCTTCCTTCACCAAGCCTGCTGAGCACAAAGCTAAGGCAAAAGGATGATTAAAGATATAAACCATTAAGATGAGACCTTCTTTAAGCCCATCAAAGCATTAAGCCTATGGACGAAGGTATCTCTCTTCCTACTTAATGATTCAATAAAGACAAATCAGGTCAAATCTTATATGGTCAACTAATTTGTAATAAAAATGGTCCACTTCATACGTGCACCATATTTATTGGGGGCATTTGTTGACCTATAAGTAATTTTTATATGCTTAATCAAGAAAATAGATTGAAATTAGTGAGAATTAGATACAACATCATGGAAATAAGAATTGCAAGCATATGAATCGTGATCGAAATTGATCGAGATGTTCTCCGATCATGAAATCAAGTGCACCAAATGCATTCAAAATATCAAAATTAATTAAAATTGATATTTTACATTGATCAATTACCATTCCATGATGGAAAATAAATAGAGTAGACGATTTCACGCATATTAAAGTTAAGAGGCCTCAACACTATCCAAATGAGCTCTTTCAAAAAATAGAATGCTTCGTTGTCATTATAACATCGCAAACTATTGACAAGACCTTTCACAGCCGATTTGATCAAGTGTGGAGAAAATGGCAAGCCTCTGAGTGCGACGATGCCTAAATTAATCTTAAATTTGCTTTAATCGATCACGACATTGCCCAAATGACCTATGATCATAAAACGGATTACGCCATTGAATCGAGAATGTTGAATTTACATAGAAATGATACCCATATTATGTGGGTTTAATTTCAGTAAGATTTCACACAAATCTCAATGTGATTGGGTCATACAAAGACAAAGAAACTTCTAATATTTATTTTTAATATGATAAATATAATATTTATGAATAATTTTATTTAAGAATTAGTTTGAAATTGGATTGATCCCTAAATTTCCTTGATTTTATCTAATATTTTGAATCTCCCGCTCAACTTAATTTGGAAGGATAAATAAACTGCAATTAAGGCTCTCAAATCTCATAATTTCTTCCCTATTATTCCCTTTAATCGAATAACAGTCAAAAATACCCTCGATATTTGCTCGATAGGGGAGAAGTCGAACCTGCATCCGTTCAACCTCTCTCTCGATCTGAATGAACCTCATTGTTCCTCGTCCTCCTCTTCAGCATTACCAACCTCCTGGAGGAAGAGGTCATTGTCGACACTGGAGAAAGAAAATGGTTTTCATGACAAGGTTCCGGAGAGCACCACGTCTGTAGCACATACCGAAAGAAGATAAAATGGTCTAGTCCAAGTAGGTCAAATATTTCTAGAAAAGTAAGGAAAGAAGAGAAAGATCCGAAGGTGTGTGAAAAACCAGTGTTGAGATCCTCGAAGAAGAAGAGAGATATTTTTTTAGGAAACCTGTGAAGGTACGTCATAAGGATCCGGAACAATATAAGGTAAATGAAAAGAGAGATCAAGATGTGTATGAAGAGCCAGTGGAGAGCTCATCTAAGAAGAAGAAAGGGGGTTCTGCTAGGAAAAATGTAAAAGTTGAATGCCAGGATCCCGAACAGGAAGAGATAAAAGAAGAGAAACATACAAGGGCGTGTGAACAACCAGTGTCTAGTTCTTCTAATAAGAAGAAATGAACTTTTTGCAAGCAACCAGCAAAGGTAGACCACAAGAATTTGGAGTAGGATGTGAAAGAACTGAAAGATCCAAAGTTTTGTGTGGAACCAATGGAGAGCTCTTCTAAAGAGAAGAAAGGGGCTTGTCTTAAATAGCCTATGATGATTGATGATGACGAGGAGGAATCGATTTGTTGCTTCATTGGAGACCCAATTCCTCTTGATAAAGCTCAAAGTAGATGGCCAGAAAGATACACAAAAAAGATTGGTAGACCAAAGTATATATCATCGTTGGCCTCCAAAAGTGGGGAAGAAGAAGAGCTTGTCAAAGCAAGATACCTTTATTATCAAGCGATGGTTGATGGGTTTACCTACAACCTCAATGATCATGCACACGTCATAGTTTGATGACATTGTTATGCTTATCAGGGTGTAATAAGATGAAAAGTCGGCCGAGGTGTTTCAAAACACCAAGCATCATGCTCATCAGGGCGTGACGGGTAGGCCAAAATTATTAGATGCAGCTCCCCTATGTCGAAATGATGCCAAAATTTTGACTAAATTTTGGACTTAAAAAAAGAGGGGAAGAATCAAGATTTATTTATAAAATAAATCAATCACATCAAAAATAAACAATCTAAAATGAAATTTGAATGTGTAGAAGTTGCATGTATATTTACTTTTATGCAGGTGATTGATGACCCCGTTATGCTCATAAGGGTGTAACGAGGTTGAAATTCGACTGAGTTGCTTCAAAATACCAACCATCATACTCACCAGAGCGTGACAGATAGGCCAAAATAGTTTTGATGTAGCCCCTTACGCGAGGATGACACCAGAATACTATCAAAATGCTGCCAAAATTTTATCCAAAATTTATACTTGAAAATAAAATTCAAGCTAAATAAATATCACTACCTAAGCTAGCTAAAATAAATTGATATTGAATAGAATTTTAAATTATAAATGAGAATGAATTTGAAATGAATTTGAAGATTATATTTAAAATAGAGAAATATGGATTGAATTCAAATAGTTCTATGAGTTTGAAATGAATTGAATATTTTGGCAGTAAATATAAATTTGGCACTTCAATATCTCAGTTCAGTTGATTTAGAAGATGGCCTGACTGAATATCCAATTAGAGAACAAAAGATCTTCTTGGAATTAGAATATAGTTTTCAAAATCATAATTAAATCCAAATGAATTGGAGAAAATCAAAGAATTCATGAGAGATTTTCAATGAGATTGAATGATTGCCAATAAACATAATTAATGAATCCTTGGAAAATGATTGAAACATATTATTCATCTTATTAAATACTCGAATTGGATCAAGAAAAAGTTGAATATAGTTTGTGATGAATTTGAGAATTATCAATATATATAAAGTAGAATCTATTGAACATTCAAAGAGTAATCAACTTTGAATAAATGAAAAAAATTAAATGTTATTCCAAGCGATCTAATAGGCTATTAGAATAATTTAAAATGCTTTAAATGCCACCAGAACTATTATTTTTTGTATAAGCAGACAGAAGATGATACTAAATTAAATGTTACACTAATTATGAAGCATCCTTCAATCCAAAATAAAAGAAATTTTATTCTAATTATGATTTTCAAAATCAATGATTTCATTAATTAGGTGAAATTATCTAAGTTATAAATACCGACATGGGCCCTGACAATTATACTAAGCACCTGAACTTTTTGTCTGAGGATGCTGCACATATTTAAAAATAATAATAATAATTAAAGAATAATGTTGAAATAAATTCAATCATTTATATGCATGCAAGCTAATGAATGTCGTTAATATTAATTTAAGTCAGTGAAAGATATAGATATTCAGCTCCATAGAATTTGATTACAATAGGCCTAATCTTTTATGGTTGAAGCAGAGTTGATAAGGTTTACTAAATGATCAACTTCTAAATAAACTTAAATTACATTAGATTATAAGACCTAATCATCTATATGTATAATAGAGTTGACAAGGCCTATTGTGATATTAATTTTCTAAAGAATTTAAATTATGCATAAGTTATAGACCCAATTCTCTGCTAACAAAATAACAGAGTATATAAGGTCTACCCCGATAATGGCTGTGTTGAATGGAGATTTCAACCAAAGGGGATTACACTTATTCATATTTTTAAACTATTGCATGTCAAATTCAAATTTATGAATGCAAGTGTTGACCTCCATATACATGCCATAAGTCGAGTCAAGCCCACAAATCCAAATTCGATGGGCTTTTGATGTAACTGCTTATAAATTAGGGCTCAAAATGCACTGGATGTCACCAAAATTAGTCAAAATGACATTCGATCGATGAACGGACTTCGCTATTGCGTTCAAAACATCAAAATTGGTCAAAATATTTCAACCAGAGGGGATACTTCCATCAAATATTTCTCTAATCTCAAATCAAATTAACTTAAATCAAGTATCGATCTAAAAACTATTTAAATAAAATTTAATCATTAAAAACTTAAAGTAAAACTTAATATATCCACATTCCATAATTGTTTATTGGAGGTGATAAATTAAGAAAAATCTAGCTCACAAAAAAGCCAATGTCAAATCAAGTGTTCTACTATGTTCACTCTCAATCAATCTCATGTCAATAAGGATGTGGCACGTGTCCTCTGCATGGCGGCCAATAGTCCGGATGATCTGATTATGACCGAGTCTCTCATCGTGGTTTGGCTAATAAGACTCCATTATATTACAATCACGACCGTAGCCTGTATGCTCCTCAATGGCTCTGCCCTTTGAGTTGTGAATCATAGGGTATACTTGATAGGACAAATAACCCTCTGTTAGCTAAGGTATACTTAAGGATATCTCCTTAGAAGAACACCACACTAAGTCTACAATGATTTCTTGGACGACGTAACCCATGTGTTGTTGATAAGGATCCTTCTATCATGTTGGGTCGACTACTTCCTCTAACTAAATAGACTAGGGACCGTGACAGCCTGGGATGACAAAATCATGGGATTTAGATTGGGCATGTCATCATTCCCCCCAACCATCCGATTTAAGCTGAAATGATGAATTTCATAATCATAAATTCTAAAACTCTATATATTGCTATTATACACTATGCATTAAGCGACCTAATGACTAGCCTTAATCGAAAGTTCTTTCTCTGTATTGAGAGGGGTAATTAACTATAGGGGCTTGTGCCTATAGGAAACATGGAACTAGATCTAAAGTCCTCATAAAATGAGGGTGAAATCTATGGGTAGTGTCTTATCTACTATTCCATCTACCTTCTAAAAATTACATCTACACTTAAATCACACTCTCTTCAATCTAATTTGTCAAAAGGTCGGTGGTAAATTTTTTGAGCCTACAGATTTCGGGTGACTCCACTAGGGACATATTCCTCTTTCCATATTTGGCTAGTCAAATCTAAGCTATAAAAGTAGTGAAATATAATAAAATTAAAGTTTAAAGTTACTTGGAGAACTATTGAATTAGTTCTCCAGAGTGACACAACTCTGCCAGTTGAACCTTTTGCACTAAGAAGGCATAATGTTGAAACCTCCTCTTCTAGAGAAAAATTGAGTAGAAGGCAAAGAAGTAGAAGAAATGTTGAATTACAAGCTCAATAGTTACCGCCTGAATCACTAGCCATGCGACCAAGCTTGATGCCATAAGTGATTGTTCCCACTCACAACAAGTTGAAAATCTGAAATGGGTGAAATGGAATAGCTCTTCTGGTGATGTTAAACAATCTTTTTAGGCTCAACAACAGTCAGCTCTAACCCTTCAGAAAAAAATAACCTAAAACTCTATCTGCTCGAGTACATAGAGCCCTAAAAGTTGTCAAAGAAAAATTCTTTATGAAAAAAAGGTATCAAAGGCCAATCATCAGAGAAGCCAAGACTGTTCCATTGCAAAACTACCATCAGTGGTAGTAAGAACTCAAGAGCGTTACAAACAAGTCCTGCATGGTGGACATAGTGGCGCGACACCTGAACCTCATGCTCGAGAATCCGTTACTGAAAAGGTCCCGACAGAAAGAAAAATAAATATGGAGACCGAAGCCTTGAGAAGAAGTAACGGTGTAGAAGCTTTTTCATCTGGAAGCAAACTGACCTAGAGACAATAGAGAAAGAGAAATATTGAATTGCATGCTCAACTACCATTATTTAAGTAGAAAACTGTATAACCAGTTGTGGAACTAGAAGCGAGTATTCCAACCCATAACATGTTTGACAACCTATGATGAATAAAGCGGAACAACTCTAATGGTCAAATCAAACAGTCCTTCTAGACCCGATAACATCAGGTTTTAGCTTCTCAAGTGAGGAAACTTGAAGTTATATATGCAAGAGTGCAACGGGTCTCCAAAGTTGTTAAGGAGAAAGGACTGATGAAAAGAAAATATCACGGTCCTATCATCAGAGAGGCTAGAGTTACTCATTCAAAGAGACCTCCTCCTACAACCCCGACAAGACGTTAAATATTTCAAGTCTCGTACAGTGAGCATCGAAGTGTGACACTTGGATCACATTTCTAAGAATCCACCATCGAAAGATCCCTACAAAAAGGTAAGCAAATTTGGAGGCCAAAATCTTGAAGTGAAATTGCCTTACAAAAAGACAACAGTGTGACATCTAGACTATACTCCCATAAAATCCACTCCTAATGTGCTAGTATTTAGAGCTAAAATAGTCTTCCTACTTGAAGTTGAACTACATTCACACTGAGTAGCCATCCGACACGATCTTACCTAAGATGAAAATGCATGTCTATGGATGAAAGAGCTTGATGCGCTTGATGAGGTCAAGCTCTGAGCTCAGCAAAATTTAGAAGTTTACAGAGCAAAGATGTCCATGGTTTTTAACCATACGGTTTGGCCTCAAACAATCAAAAAGCGAAATTTGTCTTGGTGCTGAGAAGACCTATTTTTACTAATCAAAAATTTGGTGGCAAATTTGAGCCTAAATGGGAGGGCCCTTTTATCATTGAGAAATTGTACCAAAGAGGGGCATACCAACTCATTGATTGAAAGGGTGAAAGATCAATGTAGTCAATTAATAGTCGATACCTGAAAAAGTATTATACATGACGACTACATTCTCGAAGTACAATAGAAATCCCCCTATAAAATAGGGGCATTTTTATAGTATATCTATTTATATCGATATCGTGCTTCATGTCGAGATCCCTAAATAAATATACATACTCAAAAGAAAATAAAAAACTTTTCCATGAAAATTCTCCTATTACACAGTGGGCATTTTAGATTTTTATATATAGATGAAATCAATGTTGCATGTTAAAACTCCTCTTAAGAGCATATCAATTCAAATATTGATGTATTTGTGTATTTTCATCTTGAAAGTTCTTCTGAATGTGCTTTAGAATTCCCCCTGTAAGATAAGGGGCATTTTTAGTTTATGTCAAGTATATTTGAGTTGACATCATGCTATAAGATGAGTTTTTTGAATATATTTTGGTTCAGGTTGACATCAAGCTTTATGCCGAAATCCCTAAATATACCTATAATTATTATTGTTAGTGTTGCAGGCTCTTGCAATGAATAAAAAGAATCTATTTCTACACACAAAAAGATAGCCATAAATATCAAAAAAAGTTATCTCCCAGATTTTCCAAATTCTAGAGATCAAGTTAGAAGAACTCCCAATTTTGGAAGCTTCAATCAGCTAAGTTGGAAAAACATCAACCTCTACATCCTGAAGTCTAGAACATTGATAGGTTCTAAAGGTCAAACTCAACAGGCCCACAAATGGTCGAGTTGCTGATGATCTCCTCACTCAACAAGCCGCAAGAAAAGGTCATAGTGAAAGAGCCCCCATTCATCAGTCTGATGAACAAATCACCAACATATCCCAGCTTAAGTGAAAGACTCGAGTAGGTTCTAAAGGTCAAACTCAACAAAACCAAATGTGTCCAAGTTGCTGATGCTTTTCTCACTCAACAAGCCATAAGAAAGGTCATAGTGAAAGAGCCCTTGCTCGTCAATCAAATGATGATAGCTATTCAATCTTAAATTGGATCTAGCTTAGTGATTACAAGCAACCAGAATCTAAGAGATATTTCTAATTGATCGATAGATCAAGATAATTTGAGGAAACTCCCAATTCAGAGCTGCCTCAAATCAATCTTTATATTGCCTGCAAGGTGATATTTCAATTTATTCTCAAATGATCTGATTATGCTCAAAGCATAGATAAAAGCCAATCTCCTCATCAAGCCCATCAAAATAGAAAGCATAGGATCGAGGGAACAACTTCATAGTTTATACAAAGTCAATGGTCAAACTAAAGGAATTTTATAATTATTTAGTCTATTAAAGTACACATTGCTAGGCTGATAACTCGACATCATAGACCTAGTATAAGTCGAAAGGCTAGGTCATCTGTATGCACCCTTCAACGAATCCGTCAAAGTAGTAAGCACAGGATTCAGGGCTTACATACACTTCCTAACAAGCAATGTGGACAAATCAGGTCAATCATTCATCAAGTCCATCAAGCTTAAAGCTAGGACAGAAGAAATTCCAAATCTCAAAATAAATAGACCCATTCCTCCACCAAACCCAACCAAACATGAAGCTAGGGTTGGAGGAAACTCAAACCTATAATGACATAAAAGAATGAGATCTTCAGCAAAGCCATTGAAGCAAAGAGTAGAGAGTATAAAAACTCTTATCTATCTGACAAGTTGATTCTGACAAATCAATCAATCCTGTCATTTAGCATGTCCAAAATAAGGCATCATACTAATGACAAATCCCATCAAAGTTCCGTTAGCTATTCCAATTAAAGCTGAAGTGATCTAAGTTCTGTGGCCAGCCAAAAGGGTCAACCAGTTTTCAACAAATGCAACTCGCTCCTTTCTTGAATCATATTTCTTGGGGAGCATTTGTTGGCCTCCATATTTGAGCCATAAGTCCAGTGAAACCCATAAATCCAAATTCGACGGACTTTTGATGTAACGGCTCATAAATTAGTGCTCAAAATACACTGGATGTCATTGAAATTAATCAAAATGACCTCTGATTGATGAACGAACATCACCATTATGTTCAGAACATCAAAATATGAATATGGCATAATCTAAAGATCAACCGATCAAGTGATTAAGCTATCAATATGATAACATGTATATTGAGGAAGAGAAGCTAAGACGATGTACAAATGACCTCCGTTCATAAAATTGACTATATTGTTAGATTTGAAACATCAAAAATTACCAAATGAGACTATCCACGCTTAATTTGTATGAGTCTGTGCAACTATCGAATGATCCAAAGTGATAACACACAAATTGAGGTTGAAATAAAATGGACGTCACCAAAATCAGCCCAAATGACCTCCATTTGATGAATGGACTTTGACATCGCATTCAAAATATCAAAACTAGTCTGAATATAAATATTGCACAACCTGATGATCAATCGATCAAGTAATCGAGTCATCAACATGCCTGCATGGATATCGAGGGCAGGAGGCACCGACTTGAACCAAACAGCCTCCATTCATAAAATTGACTATGATGTTGCGTTCAGAATATCAGAATAATCTTATATATATATATATATATATATATATATATATATATATATATATATATATATATATATATATATATATATATATATATATATATATATATATTGAGGTTGGCATAAAGTTCATATTAAAGTCAATTAAGTGATAAAAATATATATACGTATTGCTTAAATCCTAAAACCACTCACCCGGCCTAATCCTTCCTTATGATGACCCATTTTGACTAATCCCTCCTCTTCATGCATGGCTTGCACGTTTCTGTCTCCTTCTTCATGCATGAAGCCCTCAATTGAACGCCTGTCCTAATTCGAATGCATGATCCCGCTCGACCTCTCCTTCACGCGCGCTCCACACTCCAACCATTCCCTCTTCTTCCCTTCTTCTTCTTCTCAACTGCAAGCCACAAAAGCTTCTTCCCTTGAAACAAAAGAAAGCCCTTTATTCCTCTCCGATCTCCTTCATCCAAAAATTGCATGAAAGACCCCCCCTTCTTTCTCTCTCGTTCAAACCTTAGGCAAAGGGTAGGAATCTCCCTCGTTCTTCTTCTTCCATTGTTCTTCCTTCTCCTTCTTCTCCTTCTTCCTTCCCCTTTTTCTCCTCACTAGACCAAAATCAAAAATTCCCTTTCAAATTCTCTCATTTCCTCAATCCAAAAATTCCCTGATTTTCCCTTTTTCTTCCTTCCTCTTTCCCTAATTTTCCCTCAATTCTTCAATCTAAAAATTCCCTCGATTCTTCAATCCGAAAATCCCATTTTCCCACACCCTCACCAATCTGAAATTTTCAATTTTGTTTTGCCACAATCAGATAGGAACACTGTCATTAGGAGAGTTCTTCTCTTGGTTTTCGGCATCTCCCTTTCCAACTCCCTTTTCAACCTTTCCTTTTGCTACAATCAGAGAGGAACACTGTCATTAAATGGGTTATTCTCTTGGTTTTCGGCATCTCCCTTTCCGTCTCCTTATCAATCATTGCAAATGCGCAGAAAAATGAATTTGAACATGTGGGATAAAGATGTGATTGTGTATATGCAAATGCTTATCTTTTTACAGGTTTGAAGGCTTCGTCGTGCTCATTAAGGCGCGATGAGATGAAAAATTGACTATGGTGTCACAAGTCACTGCTCAGTATGCTCATTATGGCGTATCGAGTAAGCCAACATCTGTTAGATGTCGTTCCCCCTAGCCGAAATGCTGCCAAAATTTTGTTGAATTTTTGGACTCAAAAAAAAAAAGGAAAAGAATCAAAATTCATTAAAAAGTAGAAAACACATAAACAATGAAACAATATCAAAGTGCAAAGTCCCAAAATTAAAATGAATGTGCAAAAATAAATCAAACTTGCAATGATATTCATAAAGGATTTAATGATGCTACCATTTTAAGAATTGAGAATTACTTGAAGAAACTAATCATAACTATAACACACTACAAGATTCATGCCAAGAACTGAATGACGCTTTCATGGGCATTGAAGAAAGACATGTTCTTGTGAAATAGTTATCAATTAGTTGCATAAGTTATTAAGTAAGCGAGTTCTCTTTTCTTCAAACCTCACAAAACTAAACAAACTTTAGTTGAAACCTGGGGAGGCTGATAACAAACTTATAAGAGAACTAATTGAATAATTGCAAATTAGAGGATATCAAAAGAAATAGGAATCTTGATTAAATATCAAATCAAAGCATAAGAGAGCCTCTTGGAATTAAGATACACTCTTTAAACATATTCAAATAAATTGAAGAAAACTAAAGAATTCATCAGAGATTTTCCATGAGATCGTATGATTGCTAATAAGCATAAGCGATGAATCCTTGGAAAATGTTTGATTTGTATCCATCGCCTTATCAAATACTCAAATTAGATCAAGAAGAAATGAGTATAGTTGGCAATGAATTTGAGAATTGTCATAAGAAAAAATCTATTGAATATTCAAAGACTAATCAACTTGGAATCAATTAAATATTAATATGAATAATCTAATAAGATGTTAAACCAATTTACAACACCTTCTATGCCAACAGATTCTCAAAAAATTGTACAAGCGAATAGAATGAATTAATTAAGACATTCTTAAATACTCCCGCATGGACCCTGAAACTATGCTGAATGTCTCAAGTGTTTGAGGACATTGTGCGGGTTGCTTCCAGGTTTAGTCTTAGGTCCAGGTCTAGGTTAATAAAATTTAAAATTCTATTATAAGATTTTTAACTTATTGAAATATTTGAGAAGCTAATTCTATCATGTGATAGTGGATCTGATCCTCTATTAGGAGCTAAACAGAGTCAACAGGATCTAAAGTTCTCAAATATATTTGATTCAATCAATTAACTACCCCGATGATGGATGTGTTGAATGCTAATTTCAACTGAAGGGAATACTTCCATCAAAATGTTTCTCTAATCTCAAATCAAATTAACTTAAATCAAGTATCAATCTAAAAACTATTTAAATGAAATTTAATCATTGAAAACTTAAAGCGAAACTTAATCTATCCACCTTCCGCAATTGTTTGTTGGAGATGACAAATTAAGAAAACTCTAGGTTACAAAAGAGGAAATGTCAAAGAAAGTGTTCTAGTATGTTCACTCTCAATCAATCTCATGCCAGTAAGGATGTGGCCTATGTCCTCTGACTATGTGGCTTAGCTAGTAGGCTCCATAGATGATGCAATTATGACCACAGTCCTCTGATTGGGTGGTTTGGCCAGTAAGGCTCCATTATATTACAATAATGACCATAGCCAATATGCTCCCCAATGGCTCTATCTTTTGAGTTATGAATCATAGGGTAAACTTGATAGAGCAAACAACCCTCTGTTAGCTAAGGTAGACTTAAGATTGTCTCCTTAGATAAACAGCACCCCAGGTCTACAAGGATTTCTTGGATGACGTAAATCATGTGTTGCTGATAAGGATTCTTTTATCAGGTTTGGTTGACTACCTCCCCTGACTAAGCAGACTAGGGAGCGCGACAGCCCGGGATGATGAAACCATAGGATCTAGATTGGACACGTCATCATTTCCCCAACCATCTGGCTTAAGCTGAAATGATGAATTTCATAATCTTAAATTCTAAAATTCCATATGCTTCTACTATATGCAACGAATTAAGCGACCTAAAGACTAACTTTAATCAAAACTTCTCTCTCTACATTGAGAGGGGTAATTAGCTATAGGGGTTTGCGACTATAGGAAACCTAGAACCTGGTCGAAAGTCTTCGCAAAATGAGGGTGAAATCTCTAGGTAGTGTCTTATATACTATTCCATCTACCTTCTAAAAATTACATCAATAATTAAATCACACTCTCTTCAATCCAATTTATTGAGAAGTTGGTGGAAACTTTTCGGAGCCCACAGTAAGTTGTAGACCTAATCATTTGCTAACAAAATAGTAGAGTTGACAAGGTCTACCCTGATGATGGTCGAGTTGATTGAGAATCTCAACCGGAGGTGATATTATCATCAGAAGATAGTTGAGCTCTAAATTAATTCATCATAAAACTAAATTTCATCTAAGTAAATATATGAACTAAATGAAATTTATTATTTAAATGCTTAAAGCAAATAATTCACCCACCCTTCTGCAATAGTTTGTTGAAAGTGATAAATTAAGAAAACTCTAGCTCTTAAATGAGTTAATGTCAAGTCAAATATATTTGTATATTCACTCTCAATCAATCTCATGCCAATAAAGATGTGGCCCATGTCCTCTGACCGTGTGGTTTGGCTTATAAGCTCCACATATGATGCAGTTACAACCAGAGTCCTCGGATCGGGTGATTGCTGTCAAATGGTGACATTATATATGGTCACAACTGGAGCTTGTATGCACCCTAATGGCTCAATCCCTTGAGATGTGAACTATAGGGTGCACTTGATAGGGAAAAAAGCTCTTTGTTAGCTAAGGTGGATCAAATTTGTCTCTTTAGACAAACATCACCATAGGTCTACAAGATTCTCTTGGATGACGCAACCCATGGCTGCTGACAAACATCCCCTGGTCAGGTTGGGTCGATTACCTCCTCTGACTAAGTTGACTAAGGACCACGATAGCCTAGGATGATGGAACTATGGGATCTAGATTGGGCACGTCATCATTCCCCCAACCATCCACTTTAAGTTAAAATGATGAATTTCAAAAATTAACAATTTTATACTCCACATACTGCTACTATACGTTACGCATTTAATGACCTAATGACTAGCCTTAATCAAAAGTTCTTTCTCAGCATTGGGAGGGGTAATTAATTATAGGTGCTTGCGCTTATAGGAAACCTTGAACCAGATCTAAAGTCCTCATAGAATAAGGGTGAAATCTCTAGGTAGTATCTTATCTACTATTCCATTTGCCTTTTGAAAATTTCACTGGCATCGAATCATACTCTCTTCATCGAGAGGACAGTGGTGAATTTTTGAAGCCCACATATAGGATCTTAATTTTAATGAGTTTACCTCCATTTTCAATCCAAATAGTTAAATAAAGTATTAAAAAACACTAACATATGTAACCATACACAATAGAGGCATGCAACCAATAGGGATACTTATCTATGATGGCATATGCTCATAAGAAGTTTAAATAATCTGTCTCATGATGGATGGGCTCCAAAATTTTAGATAAATAGGATTTATGTGTTTTTCTTGAGCGATCAACATATCATATCTTTGGAGCATCAATAACTTCAACTTGAAAAGGCCTTTGATCTCCCTCCATCTCCAACATCACCTCAGAAAGAATTCTTTGAAATGTGGAATCTCTTTAGGGTTCAGCTTTAGATGTCAACATATATAAAATTGCATTCCTTACTTAGCTATAGGTTTGATGCTTTACCCCTTCTTCTGTTTAATGCTTTTAGTTTAGATTTAGCTATGAGTTTTCTTACTTAGCATTATTAAGCCAATTCATTTTATCCTCCCATTTTTCTTAAGCTAAAAGATTTGATACAATTTTGGCAGCCTCCCTGCGTCATCCCCACATAGGGGGCTGCATCGGGAGTATTTTGGTTTTCTCGGTATGCCCTAATGAGCGTAATGAGTTGTGTCTTGCGACACAATAGCTTATTTTTCATCTTATCGTGCCCTCTTGAGCACGACGAGGCCTTCAAACCTGAAAGAATATAAATGCAATATAAATTCACCCCTTTTGGGTGTAGAAATTAGACAAAATTTTAAAGATTGCAGGGGAGCGACATCTAACAGATGTTGGCTTACTCGGTATGCCCTCTTGAGCATAGCGAGCGGTGTCTTATAACACCACAGCTAATTTTTCATCTTGTCGTGCACTCTTGAACATGATGAGGCCTTCAAACCTACAATGAAACACAAGCATGTATATATATCCACATTCATAGATCTCAAATGTCCTGACTCATTTTTGTGTGAGCTGTAAAGATCGACAAAGAGATGGAGTTGGATATGCCAAAAACTAAGAGAAGAACATGCCTTCTGATGGTGTCGCTTCTCTGGCTGCGGCAAGGCAAATTTGAAGAGGTAATGCGAGAAATGTGACGCTGGAAACTGAAAGAAGAACCCACCTCTTGACAGTGTTGCTTCTCCCGATTACGATGAAGTGAACATTGGAAGGGTGATGTAAGGAATGCATTGATGAAAACCAAAAGAAGAACCTGCCTCTTGACGGTGTTGCTTCCTTCGATTACGGCGAGGCAAATCTGAAAAGGTAATGCAAGGAATGCAACACTTGAAACCAAAAGAAGAACATGCCTCTTGACGGTGTTCTTCCCCAGTTTTAGCAAAATTTAGATTAGGAAATTGGGTGAATTTGAGAATTGATTTTCGATTTTAATGAAAATGAGGGAAAAATAAGGGTGGATTTTCCATTTTGATAAAAAAATGAGCTAAATGGGAGAGTCGGAATGAAATTGAAGGAAGGGAAGGATGATTTTCAGATTTGTGATGGGAAGAAAAAAATAGAGAAAAGAAAAAAAAATGGAAGAAGGGTGAAAGAAGAAAGAAAAAGAAAGGAGGATCCTTACCCATTTTAGATTTTTTGGAGGAGAGGGAAAGAAAATTATTTCTTTTTTTGGATTTAGGGAGAGGGAGCTGAATGGGGAAGGAGAGGTTTCTGTTCGGTTTGGAGAAGGGTCTGGGATTGGTTAAGAGGAGATTGTGTGTTTGAAGCGGAGTTGAGTAGGTGGGTGGAAATGGAAAGAAGCTGTGGAGGATCAGAAGAGGACGAAGAGCTCGTGTGGTTCAATCGAGCCTTGTGTGAAGGAAAATGGGGGAATCACATTGAGTGAAATCCGGAAGAGAGAGGTCAAACCACCTGAGGGGATTGAGTGGGATTTAGAGCATTAGGATTATATTAGGGATTTAAATTGATTTTTAAATTGATTTCCTAAGTGGTTAATCGACTTGAACATGAATTTTATGTCGATACAATCACATGGTCAATATATAGACCAACTTAAGGTTATTCCAATGTTCCAAATTAAACGACGCAGTCCGTTTTATAATTGGAGGCTGTTTGGTTCAAGCTAGCTTCAAATTGAGTCCATTTCAACTCAAAATGCACATCACTGCTTTTGACTGCTCGACATTCATGCAGACTCATCTGAATTATATGCAAATAGTCTAACTTGATAGATTTCAACATTTCAAAGTTAACAGTGTGATCAATTTCATGAATGGAGGTCGTTTGGCTTGCATCAGTGCCTCCTGACTTTGATATGCATGCAGACGCGTTGATGACTCAAGAACTTGATCGGTTGATCATCAAGTTATACAGTATTTATATTTTGACCAATTCTGATATTTTGAAGTTGATGGAAAAATTCGTTCATCGATCGGAGGTCATTTCAGTTGATTTTGGTGACGTTATCACTTCTGATTATTTGACATTTGCATAAACTCATCTGAATCAAGCATGGATAGTCTCATTTGATAATTTTCAATATTTTGAAGCTAACAATGTGATCAATTTCATGAATGGAGGTTCGATATCGTAGATTTATCGATTTTCACATGAGCAATCGATTGATCGATTTTGTAATATTTATATTTTGAATTTTGAATCAATGCGATGAAGTTCAATCGATCGAAGGTCATTTTGACCATTTTCAATGACATCCAGTGCATTTTGAGCCTCACCATGCATCTCCCTCCGTCAAATTTGACTTGTGGACTTGACTTGGCTTATGACACATATGTGGAGGTCAACAAATGCCTCATAACAAATGTGATTCACACATGGAGTGAGTCACGTTTATTGAAAACTAGTTAACCCTTTGGGCTGGCTATAGAACTTGACTCAATTCAACTTCGATTGCACTAACTTACGGTGCTTTGATATGACTTGTCATTAGAATGATGCCTTATTTAGGACATGCTAAATGATGGGCTTGACCAATTTGTCAGAATCGACTTGTTGGATAAATAAGAGTTCATACACCATCTACTCTCTACTTCAATGACTTTGTTGAAGATATCTTTCTTTTATGTTCTTGTAGATTTGAGTCTCCTCTAACTTTAGCTTCATGCTTAGTTGGGTTTGATGGAGGAGTTAATTTATTTATTTCGATGAAGGATTCCTCTCGGGAATTGGTTTATCCGTACTTGGTTGGATTTGAAACTTTTTCTATCCTAGCTTTAAGCTTGACAGACTTGATGAATGACTAACCTGATTTGTCCAGATTGACTTGTTAGAAAGTGTATTGACACCATGAATCTGGTGCTTGCTGCTTTAACAAATTCATTGAAGGGTGCATATATATGACCCATCCATCCAGCTTATATAGAGTCAATGTTGAGTTATTAGTCTAGCAACGTGTGCTTTAACAGATTGAATAACCACGAAATTCCTTTAGTTTAGTCATTAGCTTTGTTTGAACTATAGAATTGCTTCATCCGTCCTGTGCTTTCTCCTTTGACAGACTTGATGAGAAGATTAGCTTTGATCTGTGCTTTGAGCTTTCCTAGATCATTTGAGAATTAATTGAAATATCACCTCATAGATAATATAAAGATTGATTTGAGGCAGCCCTGAATTGAGTGTTTCCTCAGATTGCCTTGATCTATCGATTAAGTAGAAAGATCTCTTGGATCCTGGTTGCTTGTAATCACTAAGTTGGATCTGGTTTGAGATTGAACAGCTATCCTCATTGAACTAACGAGCAAGGGCTCTTTCACTGCAGCCTTTTCTAACAGGTTGTTGAGTGAGGAGAGCATCAACAACTCAGCCATATTTGGGCTTGTTAAGTTCGACCTTTAGAACCTACTCGAGTCTTTGACTTAAGCTATAGTGGGTTGGTGGTTTTGTCACCAGACTGACGAACTGGGGCTCTTTCATTGCAGCCTTTTCTTGCGGCTTGTTGAGTGAGAAGAGCACCAGCAACTCGGCCATTTATGGGCTTGTTGAGTTTGATCTTTAGAACTCATCCATCTCCTAGACTTTAGGATGTAGAGGTTGATGTTTCTCCAACTTAATTGATTGAAGCTTCTGAAATCAGGAGTTTTTTTTGACTTGATCTCCAGAATTTGGCAAATCTGGGAGATAAACTTTTGACATTTAGGGTTGTCTTTTCATGCGGAGAAATAGATTCTTTTGTGTACTTGTAAGACTCTACAGCTTAACAATAATAGTTAAGGATGCATTCAGAGATTTTGGCATAAATCTTAATGTTAACCTGGATCATAATATATTCGAGGATCTCATCTTATAGTGTGATGTCAACTCAAATAAACTTAACATAAACTAAAAAAAATGTTACTTATCTTGCAGGAGGAATTTTAAAGTACATTTAGAGGAATTTTCAAGATGAAAATACAGAAATACATCAATATTTGAATTGATATACTCCAAAGGGGATTTTAACATACAACATTGATTTCATCTATATATAAAATCTAAAATGCCCCTATGTAAGAGAATTTTCACAAAAGTTCTTCATCTGGAGTATGTTTATTTAGGGATCTAGGCATGAAGCATGATGTCGACCTAAATAGATATACTAAAAAAAGTACCCCCTATCTTGCAGGGGGATTTCTATTGTGCCTCGATAATATGGTTATCAAGTACAATACTTTTTCAAGTATCGATTATTAATTGGCGGTATTGGTCTTTCACCCTTTAGGTCGATGAGTTGGTATGCCCCTCCTTAGTATACTTTCTCAATGATAAAAGGGCCTTCCCAATTAGGCTCAAATTTGCCACCAAATTTTTGATAGGAAATCTTCTGACCGGGACCCATTCCCCTTTTTGGAATGTTTGAGGCCACATTATATGGTCAAAAGCCCTAGACATCTTTGCTCAATAGACTTCCATATTTTGGTGAGCTTGCAATCTAACTTCATTGAGCGTGTCGAGTTCCTCCATCCTCAGACGAGCATTTTGATCTTCAGTTAGATTGTATTGGATGGCTACTTGAAGTGAAGGCAACTCAACTTTGAGTGAAAGAACTGGTTCAGTTCCAAACACCAATGAATAAGGAGTGGCTTTAGTCTGCATTTTATAGGTGGTTCGATATGCCCATAGTGCCTCTATTAGTTTATTATACAATTCTCTCTTATTTTTAGTGAGAATCTTCTTGAGCAGTTTGACCAATGTCATGTTGAAAGCTTCTGCCAAACCATTTTCTCTTGGATTGCATATTAAAGAGTATCACCAATCAATTTTGTATCGATAGATGAATTTATAAATCTTTGCACTTTCGAAAGCTGTGACATTATCAAAAATTATTCGGTGTGGCACTCTAAATTTATAGACCACATTATGCATGAAGAATTTAATCAATCGATCAGTAATAACTTCTTAAATGGGGTCACTTAATTTGATAAATAATAGTTAGTCGCTATGCAATGTCCAACCGACGACATTGGATCAATTGGGAATGGTCAGGATGTTATTATTGAGTGTAATGGATTTGGAGGTTGATGGATGAGATTCCCATGAACTTGGCACTCATAACACTTCTTAGCATGATTAATACAGTCTCTCATCATAGATGGCCAATAATAGGTCATCCTTTTGATCTTTACTGCCATCTTGGGACCTGACTGATGTGCACTACAAAGTCCTTCATAAACTTCAACCATCACTTTGGTGCTTTCATTTGTATTTAGGTATCGTATCCATATTTGCTCAAATGATCTACGATATATAGTATTGTTGACAAAAGCATAGCACAACATTCTCTTCTTGATTTGAGTTGCCAGTGATTTATTATTTGGTAACTTGCCTTCTTTAAAGTAGTCAATGAAGGGTTTCCTTCAATCATGTGACTCTTCTACAATAAAGGCTTCACACTACTTTTCTGAAGTAATGTCATTCCTAGCTTTTCTTGGTACAACTTCTTGTTGATTTTAGGGAGTAAGAGGAGCAACCTGAGTCTCATCCTGCTGGGTCAGATTTGATAACCCCTCTTCCTGTGAGGATTGATACTTTACTGGCTCTGAGACTCATCGAGTAAATATGTCGATCATGACATAATCACCATTCATACTTGCCATTTCCTTAGCTAATTTTGCTTAGCAGTCAGCTTCGCTATTCTCGAATTGAGAGATTCGAGTTAGTGTGATATTTAGTATCTACTTCATAAGCTCGAGAATTCACTTATGATAGAAAGCTAACTCAAGCTTATTGATTCTATAGATGCCAAGTACTTAATTTATAATAAGCTGAGAATTGCTAAAAATATACAAGTTTTGAATGCCTATGAAAATAGCTTCTTTTAGAACTGCCACTAATACTTCATATTCAACTTCATTATTAGTTCTTGGCTCGATCAATCCATATGATCATCTCATATTCCTACTCTTGCTATTAAGAAATTTAGATATTTGGCTTTTTTGATTGATGAGGCTCAATCAAAGTATATTTCTCAAATTTGTGATTGTTCTCTTTCATGAATAAGCATAATTTGCTCATCGGGCATCGTCATTAAGAGAAGAGTCCGTAGGGATAGGATGTGCAACTAGAAAATCTGTTAAGACTTGTCCCTTCACTGCTTTCTATGGAACGTATGTGATATCAAACTGTAGAAGAAATACTACCCATCTTGCCAAGCGACCTGTCAATGCTAGTCTTGTCATCAAGTACTTCAGTAGATCGATCCTTGAGATGAGGGTAATCTTGTGAGATAACATATAATGATGAAGCTTTTTGACTGCATAGATTAATGTTAAACAGTGCTTCTTTATCAGAGAGTATCTCATTTTTGCTCCAACAAGCCTCCGGTTGATATAATAAAGAGCATTTTCTTTGCTTTCTTCATTGTGTTGTGCCAACAATGCCCCGAGAGACTCTTCTAACACAGCTATGTATAGAATAAGGGGCTTCCTAGAAGTAGGCGCTGCAAGGATTGGTGGATTTAACATGTATCTTTTAATACTATTGAAGGCTTCTTGGCACTCCTTATCCTATTTGAATGGAGCATCCTTCTTCATCAACTTGCAAATGGTTGACCACATCCTGATAGATTTGATATGAATCGATGGATGAATATAAGCTATCCTTGTAAAGAATGAAGCTGACACAAACTCTTCGGTGGGGGCATCTCCATAATTGCCTTGATCTTAGCTGGATCAATTTTAATACCTCTGTGACGTACAATGTACCTGAGAAATTTTCCAGTGGATACCCCGAATGCACATTTTAGAGGATTCATCTTGAGATCATATTTCTTGATTCTCTCCAATATAATTCTCAAGTCTTCAAAGTGATTTTCACGATTTAAGCTTTTCACTACCAGATTGTCAACATAATATTCCACTTTTTAATGTATCAACTTATCAAAAATATGAGTCATGGCTCTTTGGTATGTAACTCTAGCATTTTTTAGGTCAAAGGGCATGATCATGTAGCAATATATACCAATAAGAGTTCTGAATGATGTATATTTTTCATCTTCAGGTGCTATTTTGATTTGGTTGTATCCCGATGATCCATCCATGAATGAGAATATATCATAGTTGGAAGTGTTGTCCACCAATAGTTCTGATATTGGAAGCAAAAAGTCATCTTTTGGACATGCCTTATTTAGGTCCCAGAAGTCAATATAGAGACAGATTTGGTCATTTTTCTTTCTAACTAGGACAATCTTGGCGATCCAATCTACATACTTCTCCTCTCAGATGAAGCCTGCTTACCTATTCTTCAATCTCTAATCTCATTCACCTAGGAGCTTACTTAATGGGCATTGCATCTGGTTTAATAGCTACATCAGAGGATAAGCTTAGCATTTTAGAATATGTCTAGGCAAAGCAATCCTTGAATTCACAAAATAGCATTTTTAGCTCTTCAACTTTCTCATCATTCAGGAGAGCATTGATGAAAGTTGGATGGGGATCATCCTCAGCTCCTAGGTTGATTTCTTTAAGTTCATCCATAGTAGCTATTTGTCCACCATCTTCAAGTTCTTCAGGTATGGGTTTGGCTTCTACTTCTTCATCATTTTTAAGAAGAATTTTATGGGAATCATCTTCTTCATCACTAAGACTCTCGATATCAGCTTCTATTATATTATAATAGGCTCTATCTTGATGATAATTGTGGATGAACCCCAGACCTTTAGCGATAAACTTATCACTACTTCGTGATGCCTGAGGACTTCTTTGGCTCCACATCTTGTAAAATATTTTGAGTTTTATGTTTAGTAGTTCCAATATGAATTCCAAGCTTATGCATCATTCTTCATAATTTCTATGGATAGTATATTGGTATTCTTGTTGATACTATCTCATCAAAATTTTTATATTTAGTAGGCTGCTCAAAATTGTGAGGCTTAGACTCTTCAGATATGTAAAATAGAGTTCATGCCCACTCACCACATGTGTATGAATTCTTCAATATCATGAACCTCTAGTGGAGTGATTTCTTGAAGAATGAGGGATGGGTATAATTTTGAGTGAGTCATCTAACTACCAAGTGAGCTATCCTCTTGATGCACCATCAACTCTATTTCCATAAGAAGATTCAAAATCATAATCGAATCACTTATTTCATACTCTACCTTTCTTGAAAGCTTATAAGTTCTCTTAGGTTTGACAGACATATCTTCTTCTTCTTTCATGTCACTTCCCAAATGAGGAACTGATTTTCCTGACTTAGGTGCAGAATCAAGTGCTTTAGGGAGAGTCGGCATCACCTTCTTTCTTCTTCTTTGCTTCTGCTCTTTCACTTTATGAAATTGCTTTTTAGTTCCTGAAGTGGATGCTACTACTTCAAGAGGCTCAATTAGCTTAGGCTCTTTGAGAATGAAATACTTTGCATCTTCATAGATCTTTGCTTCATTTATGGAGAATGGTTGTAGGTTACCAGGAATTCTAAGTTCTTCTCCATCTTTCAGATACTTCATACATTGATGCATAGTTGATGGGACCATACCATACTCATGCAGCCATGGTCGGCCTAAGAGAGCTCTAAATGATGTATCAGCATCGATTACATGAAACTTGGCTTCCATATATAAATCCCTGAACTTGAGCATGAGAATGAAGAACCCAGAGATTTCTGCCTTTTTCATTGAAATCATGAAACATCAATTTATCTCTCCCAAGATGTTGAATATGGAGTGATAATCCTCTCAATACCTTTATACTCATAAGGTAGATAGAAGAACCTAGATCAATCAATATTCAGCTATTCGAGATGCCATCACTCTCAGCAGTAACATAAAGAGGATGGTTGCGATCCACTGTTCCCAATATAAGATCTTCCTAAAAAATTTTGATTACTGGTAGATCTTGAGTTTGCAATGCTTCAATCATGCACTTTTTAGTAAAGTAAGCTTCATAACTCTCCAGATATTTAAGAGTCTATATCAAAGTTTCTTGGAGGTCTTTTGACATTAAGAGGGCCTCATACACACTCAGTTGTTCAGGGATCTTTCTCAGGTATGATAGAATATTATAATATATCTTCTCGCTTGATTTAGGCTTTATTCTAGGAATTTTGGGAATAATATCCTCATTGACTTCAATTTGTTTTCCTTTGTCCTTATTTACATTTCCCTTCTTTGATGAAGGTGGTAAGACTTTACCACTTCTCAACTAAACTTGAATCACCTTATCTTGCTCATTCTTAAGAGGTAGTTTCTTCAAATTTTCTTCTTATTCTGGAAGATTGGCCAAAAGGGCTAGACTCATTTTTCAATGTCATAAGTTTCATACGTGACAAAATTGATGAATCTGACTCTTCTCTATTAGGAAAACATAGATCTTCATCTGAACTGTTATTGTCTTGTTGAGTCATTAAACAAAATTTAGACATTAGTTTCTCAGGCTCTTCTTACTTTCCTGATAAAAATTTTGACGGGTCGGTCAAGTTTGTCTGATTACCCTTGTCATTTCAGAGTAACTAATATTAAAGAACATATGACATCACGTAAATGATTCGGCATGTCTCTACTGGACAAGATTCACCATTATCTTCTTCATCTGATTCAACAATGCAAATTTTATGCATGAAATCTGCAAGCCTAAATAATTGTCTTGCCAGCTAGTGATATTCCTCTAGATTGTTAATGATCTTTTGAGTTGTAGTTCTCTTCTTGATCTTTCTTTCTTAGTTAGCTTCTTTGATTTATGAGGCCTGCATTTTGTAGATTTCTTCTCTTGTTGTGACAAAGTAGCCTTATCAGAATGCCACTGAGAAGCCCAAATACTTGGTTTAGGCATCTCTCTTAAGTCCAATATAGGTACAAGTGGTGATTTCCACTTAACTAGGACATTTTAGTTGCATTTTCATGATTTTGGATTGTTTCATTGTCATTCTTCAATCTAAACTAATTTCTTCTTTGGGAATGATATGAAAGAGGACATAATCATCCTTGTAGACTCTGGGTTGACTAGATAGTATGAATTCACCTCATCGATACTTCCTTTCTAGCCAATCTTTGAAGACATAACAATCTTCAATAGGATGATTGATCATCTGATGATAGGGATAGTAATTTAAATTGTTGACTTGATCAGCCTTTTAATTTTGATAAGACCGGCTTTGACTTTAAAAAATAAATAATTTCTAAAGAAATATTCTTTGTCCATCTTTTCCTTAAGAGAAGGCCGCATTCGCTCATCATCTTTTGTGGCTTGTTTTGGATGCTCCCCACCACTTTGGAAGTTCTAGGTTTGTCATTACCTCTTAATACTAATTTTGGCTGTAGATTAGAATAAACAGGCTTCTTTCCCATATCATCATTGTACATTGGTTGCTATCCTTTATCCACATTGTATATCTCTCACTTTTCACCATTTGAGCTATAGGAAGCAGCATGAATTTCATTTCTTCTTGAGTCTGAAGGTTTGTTTCTCTTTCTTTTATCTACATAGACTTCAGACTTAGGGCAATTCAACTTTTCAAATTTAGCCACCCTATCGAGCAAGTCCTGGAATGTTGCAATCGATGCCATGCATAGAAATGGTACCATTTTATCATCCAGATTGCCTATTAGCAATAAGATCGCATGTTCTTCCTCCAAATATTGCTCACACTTCATACTTAGGTTGCGCCAATGACTTATGAATTTTGTCACTGACTCATCTTTCCTCCTTTTTAGTAAGGCAAGGTCAGCGATTGTGATTTTCTTGATTACACTGGCAAACCTCTTTACAAATATAGTTCGAATTCAAAAAATGTTTTAACTGAATCATTTGACAATTTTGCATACTTAGTCACAGGAGGTAGTCAACCCAACCTGACCGAAGGATTATTATCAACAACACATGGGTTACATCGTCCAAGATTCTTGTAGACCTAGGATGGTGTTTATCTAAAGAGACAGACTTAAGTCTAACTTAGCTAACATAGGGTTGTTTGCTCTATCAAGTATCCCCTATGATATACAACTCAAAGGGCAAAGCCATTGGAGAGCATGCGGCCTACGGTCATGATCATAATATAATAGAGCCTGACTAGCCAAACTATCTGATCAGAGGACTCTGGTCGTAACTGCTTCATCTGTGGAGCCTACTAGCCAAGCCACACAGTCAGAGAACACGGGCCATGTCCTTACTAGTGTGAGATTGATTTAGAGTGAACATAGCAAAACACTTGATTTGACATTGGCTCCTTTATGAGCTAGAGTTTTCTTAATTTGACACTCCCGATAAACAGTTATGAAAGGTAGATAGACTGAGTTTGATTTAATTTTTTAATGATAGAATTTCATTTAAGAGTGTCAGATTGTTACTTAATTTGATTTGAAATTTTGATTAATTTGAATATGTTTAAGAGCTTTAGACCTGTCTACTCTGTTTAGCTGCAAACAGAGGATTAGATCTATTGTGACCTTACAGAATCAATTTCTCAAACATTTCACTGATTTGAAACTCTTATTATAGGTTTTTAGATTTTGTTAATCTGAACTCAGTCCTAAGACTAAACTAGGAAGCAACCCGGACAACATCCTCAAACACTTGAATTTAAATATTTAGCATAGTGTCGGGGACTATGCGGGTGTATTTAATAATTTAGATAATTTTATACTCTAATTAAGAGCTTTAGATCCTGTCGGGGACTCTGTTTAACTATTAATGAAGATCGATCTATATGTTAGCATGATTTTCCGAGTTGAAATTCTTATAATAGATTTTTAGGTTTTGTTAACCTAGACCCAATCCTAAGACTAAACCAGGTAACAACCCACGCAACATCCTCAAACACTTGAATTTAAGCATTCAGCATAGTATTGGAGCACATGTGGTTGTATAATAATTTTAGGTAATTTTATGTTTGAATTATGAGATTGGTTTTGTATTTTCATTTTTTGTATTCCAATTTAGCCTACACAACCTTTTTAGACATTAAAATTTGCACTTGAAATCTCTATGTCCGACCACACGCAAAAATTTATAGCTTTAGATAATTTCACTTAATTAGTGATTTTGTTGATTTTAAAATTCATAATTAGAATGAAATCCCTCAGTTTTTTTTATTAAAGAAAGCCCTATGATTTTATAAATTTTGATTTAGTATTGTCTTCTATCTGCTTGTACAAAGAGTTGCAGATTCGATGTCGAAAAAGGCATTTTGATTTAGATTGTAATTTAGAACATTGCTTGCACTTAGTTTGCTTATTGAGTTTTTCAATTCTTCCAGCTTGATTATATTCAATTTATATCACTTTTGATAAGTTATGATGATTTCAGTGTTTATTGCTTTAGCCCTACTCATGCTTATTAGCTAGCATAGTAATCACCTCCATATTCATATAAGAGTTATTAAACCCAATTTGGATTCATCCTTAGGCTTTAAGTATATTGCAAGTTTGTTATGAGTTTAGTATTAGTCCCCCTAAATTATAATTAGAGCTTGTTTAATTTTAAATTTACAAGAAAAGAGAACTCACTCATTACTTCATCAAATCCCTCTAAATAAGTTTAAGAGAGAGCGCTTGCTTGAGTTTAGAGTACTCGAGAAAGAGGGGGAAGGATTTTAATTTGCACTTCGGGAAGGTTTTCAACTTGCTAAAATAGGTTTTGTAAATATTTTACCTGTCTTCTCTTTTTTTGTTTTACTTTTATGTTTATTATATGAAATTTTGCTTTACTCCTTTTTTTGTTTGACTCTTTTAGTTTAGATTTAGCTGTAGATTTCCTTACTAAGCATTCTTAAGCTAGTTCATTTTACCCTCCCATTTTTCCTAAGTCAAAATATTTGATGCAATTTTGGCACCCTCCCGGTCTCATCCCTGCATAGGGGGCTACATCGGGAGTGTTTTGGCTTTCTCGGTACGCCCTCATGAGCATAGCGAGTGGTGTCTTGTGAAACCACAGCCAATTTTTTATTTTGTTGCGCCCTCTTGAGCACGAGGAGGCCTTCAAACCTGAAAGAAGATAAATGCATGTATATATATCCACATTCATAGATCCCACATATTTTGACTCATTTTTCTGTGAGCTGCAAAGCTCGGTAAAGAGATGGGATTGGATATGCTAGAAACCAAGAGAAGAACCTACCTCTTGACGGTGTCACTTCTCTGGCTGCGGTGAGGCAAATTTGAAGTGATAATGCGATGAAAGCCAAGGCATAAACTGAAAAAAGAACCTGCCTCTTAACGATGTTGCTTCTCTTGATTACGGTGAAGCAAATATTGGAAGGGAGATGTAAGGAATGCGATGCTAGAAACTGAAAGAAGAACCCGCCTATTGACGGTGTTGCTTTCTCCGATTGTGGCGAGGAGAATTTGAGAGGTAATGCAAGGAATGTGACGCCAGAAATCGAAAGAAGAACCTAGCTCTTAACTGTGTTCTTCCTTGGTTTCGGTGACATTCAGATTAGGAAAATGGGTGAATTTTAAAATTGATTTTCAATTTTGGTGAAAATGAAGGGAAAATAAGGGTGGATTTTAGGTTTTGATGAAAAATGAGGTAAATGGGAGAGCCAGAATGAAATTGAAAGAAGGGAAAGATGATTTTTGGATTTGTGAGGGGAAGAAAAAAATAAAGAAAAGAAAAAAATGGATGAAGAGAGGAAGAAGAAAGAAAGAGAGAAAAAGAAAGGAGGAGGATCATTACCCTTTTTCGGTTTTCTGAAGGAGGAGAGGGAAAGAAAATTGTTGGATTTTTTGGATTTGGGAGAGGGACCCGAATGGGGAAGGAGAGGTTTCTGTTCGATTTGGAGAAGGGCATGGGATCAATTTTGGAGAAGAGGATCAGTTGAGAAGGTCTGACAAGCTGAGTGAAGGGGAGCGGGGAAGTCATGGAGGATCAGAAGAGGAGGAAGAGCCCGTGCAGTTAAATTGAGCCTTGCATGAAGGGAAATGGGGAATCACACGTGAGCTAACTACATGAAGAAGGTCAATCACCAATGAGGATTATGGTGGGATTTAAAGCATTAGGATTAGATTAGGGACTTAAATTAATTTCTAAATTGATTTCCTAAGTGTTTAATTGACTTGAATGTCAATTTTATGATGATACAATTACATGATCAATATTTATACCAATTTAAGGTTATTCCAGTATTCCGAATGCAACGCCATAGTCCGTTTCACAATCGGAGGTTATTTGGTTCAAATCGGCATCAAATTGAGTCCATTTCAACTCAAAATGCGCATCGCCACTTTCAACCTCTCAACATTCAAGCAGACTCATCCGAATTGAGTGTGAATAGTCTTACTTGATAGATTTTGATATTTTGAAACTAACGACATGATAAATTTCATGAATGGAGGTTGTTTGGCTTACGTCGATGTCTCCTGACTTTGATATACGTGCAGGCATGTTCATAACTCGAACGCTTGATCGGTTGATCATCAAGTTATGCAATATCATATCACCGCCAACATTTCAATATGATGGAATCTGCTCATCGAGGTCATTTGAGTTGATTTTGGTGACGGTGCACTCGATTTACCGCCACTTCACTTTTTTGACATTTTAATAAACTCGTTCGAATCAAGCGCAGATAGTCTTATTTGTAGTTTTCAATGTTTTGAATCTAACGGTGTGATCAATTTCATGAATAGAGGTCGTTCAGACATCATCGCAGCTTCTCGACTTCGATATGCATGTCGACACATTAATAGCTCAAGTGCTTAATCAATTGATTGCTAGATTTTGCAATATTTTTTTATTTTGATCAATTTTGATGTTCTGAACATAACGGTAAAGTCTGTTTGCCGATTGGAGGACATTTCAATCATTTTCAGTGACATCTAATACCTTTTGAGCCTCAGTTTGCGTACTGTCTCCTCCGAAGTCTGTCGAATTTGACTTGTGGACTTGACTTGGCTTATGACACATATGTGGAGGTCAATAGATTAATATTTATTTGATTTCAATTTAGCCTGCTCAGCCTTTTCAAATATTAAAATTTACACTTTAAATCTTTATGTCTGAGAACATGCAGGTATTTATAGCTTAGATAATTTTATCTAATTAATAAAGTCATTGACATTAAAAACCATAATTAGAATGAAATTTCTTTTATTTTTGGTTTGAAGGAAAGCTCCTTCATTCATCTAGCATTTAATTTAGTATCACCTTCTATCTACTCGTACAAAGAATTGTATATCCGGTGGTGTTAGGGGTATGTTTCATTCATTTAAAAGCTTGCATATATCTTTCAACTCTTAAGTTAAGCTATTGAAAATATCAAGCTTTTATATTTGTGAGCTCACATAAATTGAAATGCTTGAATATTGTGTTTACTTGAAAGTTAATGTAGAGAGTTCACTTTATTTTAAGTATTTACACCTATTTTAAAGCTATAAATTCAAAATACAGTTAATTTGTCATTTTACATGAACAATCCATCAGAGTTACTTGAGTGAATCAATAGAGTGTAATATTTAAGTTGATTCCTTCTCTTTTCAAAGGTTCCTCATTTGACTTATTTTTTATTTTCATAGATAAGATTATGGTTTCTGTATTTTTGTGAAATATCCTTAGATATTTCAAGCTTACAAATAGATCAACCCATATTATGAATATATGTATGTTTTCTCTTTTCAATTCAACCTTCAACTCCATCGGATTCCTCCACGCAAATGTTTGCTTTTAATTAGGTATTAAAGCTAAAACTTCAAATATTAAAATTTTAAGTGCTTGCATTGAAGTTAGTTATGCTATGATGCATATTGGAGACTTATTCAAATTGTCCTACATTCATTTTCCCCCTCTTTTTCTGAAAGTGGGTCCTTCACTACCTACTCTAATTTCTATAAATAAGGCCAAGAGGGGGTCTTACATTCCATTCCCTTGATTTGAAGAGTTAGAGTGTTTGAAAGAGAAGGACTAAAAAATTTAGTGGGCTTTCAACTCTGTTTAGATAAATTTTGTAAGTGCTTTTCACTTTTTTTTACCTTTGTATTCATTGTATGTTCATTTCCCTCCCCCTTTTTTCGTTTGAAGTTTTTAATTTAAATTTAGCTTTAGATTTCCTTGCTTAACATTCTTAAGCCGATTCTTTTATTTTTCATTTTTTTCTAAGTCAAAAGATTTTGGAGAAATTTAAAGATTTCAGTAGTGACAGTGACATTTAATGGATGTTGGCTTTAATGAGTGTAGCAAGCTGTGTCTTGACACGTGACCAATTTTCATCTCTCGCATTAATAAGCACAATGAGGACATCAAACCTGCAAAGAAACGCAAGCATATATTCATCCACATCATACATATTTTGACTTATCTCTCCTGTGCATTGCAATGATCGGCAAAGGGGCGGAATGGGCGATGTCGAAAACCAAAAGACCCACCTAATGACGATGTTCCTCTCTAGTAGCAGTAAAAAGAAATTGGAAAAGGTGATGGAAAAGGACAGTGCTAAAATTTGGAAGAAGGAGCCGCCTAATGACAGTGTTCTTCTCCGATTGTAGCAAAGCAGATTTGGAAAAGGTGATGGAAAGTGGTGATGCCGGAAACCGGAAGAAGGACCCACCTAATGACGATGTTCTTCTCCGATTGTGGCAAAGCAGATTTGGAAATTTGGATTAGGGAAATGAGGGCATTTGCGGGTTGAGAAAATGCGGGAAAATAAGGAAAAGAAGAGTGAAGAAATTAGGGAAATTCCAAGGAATTTTTGTTTTGATTTTTTGAGGGAAAGGGAGAAGAAATTTTTGGCTAGGGCTTGAAGGAGGATCTGAATTTGTGCGTTTGCTCAAGTAGATGAAGGAGGAAGAGAGGGAAGTGGGAGAGAAAGGCTTTTTCAATTTTGGAGAGGTGAATGAAATAAGGAAAAGGAAATGGAAGAAGAGTGGAAGAAAGAGGAAATGGAAGAAGAAGAATGAAGAACTTGCCTTACTCTTTTTGGTTTGGAGGAGGGGAGGAATTAGAAAGGAGAGAAACTATGCGATTTTCCCATTTTCCTGAAGGAGAGGAAAGAGGAAATGGGAGAGGGGGGTTGGGAGAGGGACCAGGGAGCGCATGCTCAAATCGTGGATACGCTTTGAGGGAGAATCGAAGAGGAAGGCGTGCGGCTCATCTGCCTGGAGAACCAAGTGAAGGGTTAAGCCAAACTGGGTTAAGTGGATTTAGGGCTAGGATTAGATTTAGATTTTTTAAAATTGATTTTTAAATTAATTAATTGACTTAAATATAAACATTACATAAATATTATTAATCATATATATATATATATATATATATATATATATATATATATATATGTAAGGTTATTTTGATGTTACGAATGCAACGACAAAGTCCGTTTCACAATTGGAGGCCATTTGGTTCGAGTCGGCATCAAATTGAGTCAATTTCAGCTCAAAATATGTGTTGCCACTTTCGACCACTCAATTTTCATGCAGACTTGTCCGAATTGAGTGCGAACAATCTTACTTGATAGATTTCAATATTTCAAAGCTAATGAATCAATCAATTTCATAAACTAAAGTCATTTGGTTTGCATCAGAGTCTCCTGACCTCGGTATGCATGCAGGCACGTTGATAACTCGATCGCTTGATCAGTTGAACATCAAGTTGTGCAATATTTGTATTCTAACCAGTTTCAATATTTTGAATGAGATGGCAAAGTCTGTTCATCGATCAGAGTTCATTTGAGTTGAGTTTGGCAACGTCCTGTATATTTCATCCTCAATTTGCGCACTATCACTTCAAATCATTTGACATTTGCACAGACTCATTCAAATTAAGCGTGGACAGTCTTATTTGATAGTTTTTGATATTTTGAAGCTAATGATGCAATCAATTTCATGAACAGAGGTTATTGGGATATCGTCGTAGCTTCCTGACTCTAGTATGTGCCTCGACACATTGATAGTTCGCTCGCTCAATCGGTTGATCTTTAGATTATTCAATATTTATATCTTGACCAATTTTGATATTTTGAAAGTGATGGGAAAGTTGGTTCATCGATCGGAGGTTGTTTTGACCATTTTCGGTGACGTCCACTGCACTTTGAGCCCCGATTTGCACACTGTCACTTCCAAAGTTCGTCAAATTTGACTTGTGGGCTTGACTCAACTTATGACACATATATGGAGGTCAACAATGCCTTTATAAAAATTCAATGTTATCATTCACTTCCATAATAATTAAGCTTTCATATGTTTTTATATAAAGCTCTATTCAAAGCTGATATGGCATTAAAAATACTACTATTCGAAGCACGAATCTTGAAGTTAAAAGCAAGCTGATCCTAAGTTGAAACTAGTCGAGATCAAGCACTTAAAATATCATTGGAACTTTGGGATATCAGTTAAATCCCTAAATAGTTGTTAAATATGGAGTGTTCATGATCAAATCGAGCGTCTTGACGAGCCAGATTTAACAAGCCCATGATCTCTTGATTATGACTTCATTTTAGCATTTAAATACACAAAATAGATTAGATGATCAAGGGAATCATCATTAGTCATCCGATGGAGTGGTTTGGATTTTGCATGTATTTATGAAAATTCCTTCTCACTAATCTATAAATAGCCCCTCATTCTTCACATGAGGGGAGCCAAGCTAAAGAGAAGAGAGAGCTCTAAAGCTCGAAAATCCTCCAAGCATAATCGTGCCACCACTGACCCGCCGACCACTGTTGGCCGCCAGCTGGCCACATCGGGCCACATCGTCGACCCTCATGCCAATCGTTGCCATCACCAACCACTATCATTACCACGCTGCCGGTATATCGTTAACCACCATCGCCGGTTATTGCTGATCATCAACCATCATGCTATTATCTCGCCATCTACTGCTGCTGGTTGTCTCCGACTACTGCTGCCGCAGCTTGGTTAATTACCGCTAGCCATCGTTGCTACCATCGAATCATCATTGTCATCAACCATCATTGCCGATCATCATCACCATCATCGACACACCATCGCGCAATTATCGGCCATCGGCTATCATCACCAACCGCCACTGCTGACACTTTGTTCACTTCATCAACTACTACTAGTAAGTAACCTAACCATGGTCATATAGCTATTGTTGCTTCATTTTGGGATTCCCATTGTCATCCTTTCTCATATATAATTCTGTAATTCTGTTATTGAGAAAATTTTGTATTCTGAAACAGATACATAGTGGAAGATTTTTACTGGGCTAGGCTCCGTGGTTTTTTCCCTCTTTTTAAGATTTTTTCACGTAAAAATTCTAGAGTTTTCTTATTAATTCTTCAAACATCTATATGTGTGCTAGATTCCGTAACAAAGCTAAGACGTAAACTTTTATTCTACCGCAACTAGTTTTCTAGCACACAATAGTTTGGTTCCATTTGTGGGAAGAAAACTCATCGATCACAATTTCTGTGAACATATGCATCACGGCCAATAGGCGTAATACTCGCAATAATGGAGCCACCCGCTCCAACTCCCATCACTCTTGAAACCAATCCTTGAACCAAGGATGCCAAGCTTCTGCCTCACTTCCCCGTGATAGGCATGACCTTATCGGTGAAGGTGCAACAGGAATCTCTCTAGAAGATCGTGTGCGCTAAATGGAAGAGTTTCAAAATGAGATAATCCAACTTTTATGAGGAACACGACAGTCACTATCGCGGAAAACACATCTCCCCCAAGGTCGATCGTTAGCCAGGGGAGGTCAAAATGCTAATACATGGCCTTCTCGTGATCAGACTGAAGTTCCTTCGCTTCCATACGATGGTCCTAACCTCCTTGACACTGTTAATTCTACTCATCCATCACTTGTAGCTCAATCGACTGCTAATCCACCAATTATTGTTGGTGGATTGACACGTTCTCTTTCTGTTGACTCAACTCATCATGTTATACGTGTAGAATTACAATGCTTAATACAAGATGAATTTTACCTTAAAGATAGAAATCATCATCCCCATCACCGCGGCTATTTGGAGTCTTCACCTTTAGTTGAAGCTATTCTCCAACATCCTAATCCCATAGGTTTCAAGCTTCTGAGCATCAATTCCTATGATGGAGTAACTGATCCAAATGAACACGTCGATCATTACAGAACCATCATGCATATTCGATGAGATCCTGACACACTGCTTTGTCAAGTTTTTCCAATCACCCTCAAAGGTCAGGCTCGCACTTGGTTTTACTCCATTCCAAGGGGATCTATCCATACCTTTGGCGAACTCGCCAAGATTTTTGTAGAACAGTTCATTGCAAATTAGAGAATCATTAAAGATTCATCTCATCTCTCAAGAATCTATCAAAATGAAGGTGAATCACTTAAAGAGTACTTCTAGAGATTCTCCTTAGAAGCTCGCCAAATACTTGGGGTAGACCCTGAATTACTAAGAGGAGTTTTCCTTGGAGGGTTCCGTCCTGGGCCTTTCTACTCGTCACTAATGCAAGATACGGCCTGCACATATGCCGACTTGGTTCACCGTGTGGAAGTGCAAATTTTTGTTGATGAGGCTATTAATGTCCATCGAAAATAATTTGAATAATCCACAGAAAAATGTAAGAGTGCCCTAAGAAACACATATCAACAATCTAATCAAAAGAAGCAACAAGGCAGTCATGATCTCCCTCCACGACCCCCACATCAACGATGCGAACCACGACTGGAAAAGGAATACACGCCACTGAACACATCTCATGTTAATGTCTTGATGGCCATTCGAGATGAAGAGACCATTAAGTGACCACATCCACTGAAACTAAATTAAAGAAATCTTGAGCAATATTGTCACTTCTATCACAAAGTCGTGGACATACTACAGAGGCGTGTAAACAACTTAAAGAAGAGATCGAGAGGCTCATTCAACAGGGATATCTGTGTCAATTTGTGTAGAACTAATCAACTCAAGCAAACATAACTCCAACTAGGGGGCAACCGGGACAATCATCACAGAAACAACACAATAGTCGCCAAATAGTTGGAGAAATTAAAACGATTACAAGAGGGCCACTACTATCTAATCAAGTCTTCATCGCCACCTTTGAAGAGCTAGAGTTAAGAAAATCTTGTATTAATCATCCCATCACTTTTAATGACTCAGACTTGGAAGGAGTCCAAGTTCCACATCAAGATCCTCTTATCATTAGTGCGGGGATCGGTGACCCCTGTTATGTTGTTAAGAGAATTTGATTGATAATGGGAGTTCCATTGATATTTTATTTTACTCCACCTTTATTGGCATGGACGGTTAAGGCAAAATTCAACCCACTGCAGAACCGTTATATGGGTTTGATAATCGCCCTGTACGAGTGGAGGGAACGATCACCCTTCCTATTATTCTCAAAGAATTTCCTCAACAAGTCACTCACTCAGTTCAATTCATAGTGGTTAAGTCAAATTCAGCATACAACACTATCTTTGGAAGACCCCTCCAATCAATCTTTGGTGTTGTCACTTCAGTACCTCATCTTAAGATGAAATTTCAAACCCCCATTGGGATTGGAGTGGTCTGTGGAGATCAACAAATAACACAATCATGTTACCTTCGACAAGCTCAACCACGTCCTTCGATGACCTTCAACATCAAGAATTCAACATCGAGAATTTTAATCTTCGAGATAAAGAAGTACCTTAGAGGGCTTTGCCTATAAAAGACTTACTCCCCGTTTCATTATCAAATAATCAATCGTCAAGCTATGATCAAAGATCCAGAGGAAAAATATTCCCTAAAACTTGGAATATTGAGGGTCTCTAAAAGTGTTATATATAATTCTTGGTGCATAAATATGACAGCCTTTAATTTACCTCATTTGTCTTTTTCTCTCCACCTCTTGTCTTTTGTTAACTCTCTCTAAAAACATGAAAATCTATTCTCTCAAAATGTATGGTTAATGAACCCGCAAATTTCATTGAAGAATTTATTATTTTCAAGTATTTGGCATATATATTTTTCGATGATTGAGATAATGTCATCCAAAAATAAGGGGGCAACTGATATGACATTAAAAATACTACTAGTCGAAACTCGAATCTTGATGTTAAAAGCAAGCTGATCCTAAGTTGAAACTAGTCGAGATCAAGCACTTAAAATATCATTGAAAACTTTGGGATATCAGTTAAATCCCTAAATAGTTCTTAAATATAGAGTGTTTAGGATCAAATTGAGCGTCTTGACGAGCCAGATTTAACAAGCCCAAGATCTCTTGATTCTGATTTCATTTGAGCATTCAAATACACAAAATACATCAGATGATCAATGGAATCATCATGAGACATCTGATAGAGTGGTTTGGATTTTGCATGTATTTACATAAATGTCTTCTCTCTAATCTATAAATAGCTCATCATTCTTCACATGAGGGGAGTCAAGCTAAAGAGAGCTCTAAAGCTTGAAAAATCCTCCAAGCATAATCGTTTCCACCACTGACGGCCGACCACCTATGACCTACAACCACCGCCGTGCCACCGCCGGGCCGCTATCGCCGATCTCGCTGTTGCCAATCTGCCGCCGGTTACCACACCACTATCGCCACCACCTTCGCTGCATTGTCGAACCACTGTTGTATTACTGGCTATTATCGCATCAACCATCGCCGCTGGTCATCTCGGCGATTATCGCCGCGACGCCTGCTGACCACCATTACGGTTGCCGCTGACCACCGCCGCCTCCGCCGGCCACCACCATCAATCATCATTGTCATCAACCATCGTCGCTGGTCACTACCGCAGACTAGAGTCGTCGGTCGTCGCCGCCGACAGTCGCCGACCATCTCCGCCGGTCATCACCACCGCCGACCGTCTCCGTTTCGACCATTGCCATCATCAACTACCACTAAGAATCTATAAACCATTACCATATAGTTGTTGTTGCCTGATTCTGGGATTCCCATTGTGAGCCCTTCTCATATACAATTCTGTAATCCAATAATCGGGAATATTTTGTACTCTGAAACAGATACATAGTGGAAGATTTTTACTGGGCTAGGCTCCGTGATTTTTTCCCTCTTTTCGAAGTTTTTTCACCTGAAAATTATGGAGTTTTCTTATTAATTCTTCAAACATCTGTATGTGTTGTATTCCGCAATAAAGCTAAGACGTAAACTTTTACTCTACCACTACTGGTTTTCTATCACGTAACGAAAGCAAAATTTACATACCATTTGCAAGATTTTTTTACTGGGGATAATGGTCGATCTGTATATATATATATATATATATATATATATATATATATATATATATATATATATATATATATATATATATATATATATATATATATATATATATTGAACTTGTCAATATAATAGAAAATAAGTTACAAATTAATGTCATATAAATGGATCAAATGCTTAAAATTGGAGAAATTTTGATATAATATCTTATCTAAAATTGATTAGAAATACGTTTTTTTTAAATTATATTTAGATGAATACAATGCGAGCTTTAAATGAATATTCATTTATTATACTTATCTTAATTTAAATCTTATAGATAAAAAAACTCATTAATGACTAAATTTGATATAAAATGTACTGATACTGACTATGATTTACATCTCTAATAAACTATCACCGACCATTAAGCTCCTTTGAGAGATTGCATGATGGCATAATTGTTTTAATTTTAGTGAAACTCTCATGGAGATTCTAGATTTCATTGAAGGTTATATAAATAAAATTAGCATTTAGGCGATTTTTTGGATGACTTATATTTATTATTTTTTTATTTTTCAACTTATTATATTTCTATATTAAATGAAATATTTTTTATCTTAAAACATATTTTATTTATTAATTGTAGCCGATGGCAATCATTGCGATGGTTACAGCCACCGTAAATGATAAGCAATTCGTTGTAATAATTATTTATAAAAAGTATTAAATATCTGAAAAAAAATAGTTTAAGTGTTTTTATGAATAGGATGATTGTAAGGAAAAAGAAATATAATTGAACAATCCTGTAAATCAATAAAATTTTGAAGATACAAAATAAATAAAAATAATTCCCAATAGGCTCCCCTTTTTTGGATAGATTCAGCATATTAGTCAAACTTGTCACCTTCTCACCGTTCTCAGACGCTAAGAAGTTTGCAGTTCGTTAATCTCAAACAACATTTCAACAAACACTGGAATAGAAAATTCTTTTAAATTTGTTTCTTCAGTTGGGCATTTCATAAAATATTATAACTGCATACAATAGGCAGCTGTGAAGTTATCAAACCAGGCTCCAATTTCAACCAAGCCTTGGAGAAGAAGACCACAGGTCCACAGTGATGGAAAGAAAGGGATAAGAGATCATCGACGGCGCCAATTTCAAGCTATCCTGCTCGTCTCTAAATATCTGAAACCTGCATTATAAAGGGGTCTCAGGCGGCGCTAGCATGATAGCAAGACAACTGGACAGTTGGGTTGCGGATTAGTGGGGTTTATAATTTAAAATGAATCATTATAAAAATGTATTCATTAGTTATTTTTCAAATATTTAATTATATAAATAAATGTTAAAAATGAATATCAAATTATTCATTTAGGAGCTGTTTGAATGCAAGTAGGATTTAGTAAATCCGAATTTAGTAAACACTAAGCCAATTAAATCCTAAAAATTATTTAGTATGATAAAAATTAAATCCAGTTAAAATTTGAGTAATTGTTTCACAACTTATTTTAGAATTTAAGTTGTTTTTTTTTTTGTTTTTTTTAAGGAAACCCCATATAGGAGAATTTTATTGCTCATAAAAAAAAGGTTACAGGATCCTTAAAAAGGGTTAAACTTTGAGTCTACCACTCAGAGAGCTACAATTAGCCTAAAGAGTAAAACTCCTATCTAAGTACAACTCACACAGGAAAAGTAAAGACAATATCCCAAATAAAGATTAATACCCATAGGCACCAAACGTATGCCCGCCAACGGCAGTATGAGGAGGGCTAGTGGGATTTTCCATCCAAAAGAAAATACCTGTTTGAAACCTGCATAAAAGGAAAAGAACTCTGCGAACAAAACTAGAAGGCCAGTTAGTACCCATAACATAGGCGTTAGATATAGTAGGTAACCTGAACCTGAAATATGATAGGACGATTTTAACGGGGGCAGCAAACAATCCGCACTAGTTTGGGGCAACCGCATACATAAACAACCTGTGAAAATATTCTATCTGAAGGAAAAACATACAGCTCACCAAAATGGTATGACCATTTATCAGAGCAATACCAGTGTCCACTAAATGAAGCAAAAACCACCTTCATTTATCAGCATTTGTGCTCATATATCGCCAACCGCTATTCAATAAGTAATTCATACTAAAGGAGATTTGACAAATGTGAATCCTCCAACAGCCCATTTCTCCATATAACCCAACATATTTCCGATAAATAATCCATACAGCAAGCAGCCTCAAAATCCCAACCGAAAGGAAACCATATACGGCACCAACGAGACATATATTACCAACATCTATCAATATAAAATCACACCAAACCACCAAAGGTCCATAAATACTGAAACAGCCAAGAAGGAGCAAAAAAGGAAACACAAAATAACAAACTGCAGTCAGCCGAAACTCCAGAACAAAGGAAACAACCTAGTCCCACAATGAAAAATGCAACAGCCCCAACATCAGATATTCAGAACAGTAAAACAGCAGCATTCAGATTAAACCATAAAATGAGGGAATATTTCCCGCTAGAAAAGAAAAACAAAATGCCAAGATATTCAAGTAACTTAGATGAATTAAATATGAGATTTTTGTCAATGTGATTCATCTTAAATATATTTTATGATCTTCTCCTTCTAGTCATTTAAGAATAAAGTGAGTTTGTTACTTGGCTACGGCCGAGATAGGGTCACCAATGGAGAGGAGGTCGATTGTGGGTGTTGCAGTAGCTTGTCTCGAGAGGGGAGGTATCAGGCTGGCTGCTATTTGATCCAAAGGAAATCGAATGAAGGGAAGGGGGTGCGGCTGTTGAATGACTCGAATGGGGTTAGAGTTAAGTATAAGTAGGTATTTATAAGAGCTTCTTCGTTTAATTGTTTAATTAGCTTTAATTTGGATTTTAATGATGGCATTATTATATAGGTAATATATATATATATATATATATATATATATATATATATATATATATATATATATATATATATATATATATATATATATATATATATATATATATATATATATATATATATATATATATTGGTTTTAGGTTATTACGATGTTCCGTACATAACGGCGTAGTCTATTTCGCAATCAGAGCCCATTTGGTTTAAGTCGACGTCTAATCGGATCAATTTCAGTTCAAAAATGCGCATTATCACTTCCGACGACTCGAAATTCTTGCAAACTCATCCGAATTGATCGTATACAGTCCGTCATTTGATAGGTTTCGACGTTTTGATACTAACAGCATGATCAATTTCACAAACGGAGCTTGTTTGGGCATTGTTGCAGCTTCTCGACTCTGATATGCATTTTGGTGCTTCAACGGTCCTCCGTCTTGATCAGTCGACCTTCGGATTATGGAAGATGTATATTATGATTAATTTCAATGTCCTGAGCGCGATGATGAAGTCCGTTCATCGATCAGAGATCATTTTGACTGATTTTGATGATGTCCGGTCCATTTTAGCTTCGATTTGTGCACTATTGCATCCGAAGTTCGTCGAATTTGGCTTGTGAGTTCAACTCTATTGATGAAGCATGCATGGAGGTCTACACATGGAAATTTTAATTTCATGCTCTAGTAATATATATAAAAAAAGGAATTTCATTACAGTTCTCACTTAGCCTAAAACAAAACCTTCAACTCATGCAATTTCAAAAAAAAAAAAAAAGTAAAAAAAAAAAAGGAGTATTGTGACCCAATTTATATTAGCATACACTCTATAATTTAACACATGATATAAATATTTTCTTGCATGCTTTTATAATTTATGTCATGTATCATGAAATATTTTAAAATTAGAAATTTAATTCTAAAAATTATGCTAATTTTGTTCGACATCCATCAAGTATTGTTATTTGACATCCACTCAATAGGTTATATGGAATGATAAGATTGTTAACAAGTTTAGTTCAGATGGTAAATATCAAGATGGTGAATTTAAGCGCACATCTAATAGCAAATGAAAATGGTATTTTAATTCTCTAAAATCCAATTGTTCTTATAGAATTGAAGTTGTTTTCTCTCCTTCTACACAGTAATATCTGCAATGACTTCTCCCTCAGGAAGCACAAGAACTAATTAGCTTGAATGGTTTTCCCTCAAATATGACATCTCTGATCCACTTGGAGCCTTGCGCTGCTGAAGATATGCATCTCTCGATCCCTACAGCAAGAGAGGAATCATTTGTGGACCAATATATCGAGGTGTAATGGCTTTGGAACTTCAATCACTTCGAATTAAAGGATCTTTTTATATTTGGTTTAATGGTTGCATACCACAACAGCTTGTGCGATTATCACAATTAGAATAGCTTTATCTGAGAAAGAATTCATTGGAAAATGAAAATGTATATTTAACAAATTTTGAAAATTTGCAAATGTAATGAATATTTATTTACATATGCACTCTTAGAATATGGAGTTTGGTAGAGAATTAATATAAGTTGCAATTTAAGCTTATGTGTGTATATAGTTTTACTAATAAAGTGTGCCTCAAAAGGGAGCGTCGATCCATGATATTGTGAATCCCATTAACATATTATAAAAAGTCTGAATTTATATTCATTTGGCAAATCATGATGCAAGTATTTCAAATTTCTGTGTGGGGTTTCCAAAGCATCATATAAAGTTTATCCTCCCATTTGAGTAAAGTTGGAGATGCACATCATTCTGGTTTTTAGTCAGTGGAAACTAAATAAAAACTTATGTGCTAGTTCATCCCTATTTGTGATGGAGTTTGTGGGAAAAGAGTTTAACAAACTCCTCGCCCTATTATTTAGTGAGAATGAAAAAAATTCAAAGGTGAATTGCATTGTTTGAAACTCCAGTGAATTCAAAAGTATCACAAATTATTGAAAAATTAGCAATGTGTTTGAATGGATAACCACTTTGCAATAAATTGTATGAAATAAACAAAAGTTTTGACGTCGCGCAAACATCATACTAGTGTTGTAAGGTCTTTTCCGACTCATTGAGCATCATATCATTTTGAAAGATTCGAATATTCCTACTTAAAATAAGGAAGGAGTTTAATTATATAAAAATATGAGATATTGTTGTCAACTATTTCTATTATATTTATTTGAGATTATACACTTATTAATCCTATTAATATATACTCCAAAGCTTCAACGTAATAGCACAAACACAAATATGCAAACCTTAAAGGCCATGTTGAAATAATAAATGAGCCATAGCAATCTTTGGCAACTTAGATGCTTATTATATAATATATGACCTAAAAGATAGCAATACAGATATTTTAAAGACAGTGATATATTACACTATAATTTAAGTTATGCATAATGAGACAACATTTAAATTTTCCATAGATTCACATTTTAAAACAATTTTTTTTATTTCATTAATTGCACATCTTAATAGGTAGCAAAAAGATGTGATATTCTTTTATTAGTGAAAACAAAGTAACCCACCCACTAATTACAATGACATGGTATACTGTGTGGTATGTATTTACAATTTTCACAACTTGAGATGTTGGGTGGACGTTGGATAGGCAGAATATGATCCGTTGGCATTAGTCCACTGACTTTCACTTTCACCTTGGATATAATTTTAGGAATGCCTCCTTAAAGTAATATAGATATTTTATATTAATTTTTTAGTTTGAATAAAGTTATATTACTAACAATTGAGAAATTGAGCCCTCATAAAAGATAGTGATGATGATGATGATGAAAAAACAAGAATATGTTGAAAAAATGTACACATAGCAATGTGTATAATTTGCTAATAATATACTACCTTAATTTTTGTTTGATATACTCATATAAAATACTTAACTTATTCCTATATTGATTAGCTCTACTAAAAATACACTCAATGACTCTAGAGGAGATGAACAGTCATAAAAGTTATTTCATTACTTTATTAATGATAATTTTTATATTGTAATTAGTTTTGACTTATATGACTATTTAAATTATCTATGATTGTTTATAAAATTAGAGTAAATAGATTTTTAAAAATTATCTTAAATATATATATATTTTAAATTAAGTAGCTATTTTTTAGGTTATCAAACTTAAAAAGGTATGATAATAAAAAAATTTATTTTTATCACATGAGTTTAGAAAAAGTTGAAAGAAATTTATAGCCAAATTGAATTATAGTATCTCTATAAATATTCGCATATTATAACTCAGTTTAGATTTATTTAGTTCTCTTGTTACTCTGTATAAATCATGACAAATACGATAATCAAATATAAAGTACAATTAAGGTATTTTGGCTTAAAATTTTATTTTAAATAATAAAAAACTTTCTAATATTTTATAAATTTTTAAAAAGAGTAACTACAGAAGACAAACTCTTGATACAATAGCTAAACTGAAATGCACACTTGATATTATTTTAAAAAATGCGAGGAGCATGAATCATTCCCATGAAATATTAGGCTGAAATCTAATTCTTGAATTAAATCATTCTGGCATCATTTGATTCTAATTACTAGCTTTATGAAGTGGTTGAGATCTCCCATGAAGCAAAATTAATAAAAAAAAGGAGAAGAAGATTTATTCATTAACTCACTTATTGGTATTTGCGAAGTGTCGTCACCTATTGCTGCAGAATCCGCAGTTTGCAGGATGAGAAGGACGATGACATGGTTGATTGGATTAGCCTTGCAATTACTCGCCATTTTTTGAAGTTTTAGAACTGATAATATTTAATTTGTAATCATTGTAAAATTGCCCTCATAAAAATTGATTTACTCAGCCTTATATTATATATTATGCTATTTTTATACATTATAAGTCGTTCAAAAATACATACTTAAAATGGATTGATTTTGTGATCATATCAATACTTGCGGAGATGCTATAAATAAGGATACCTTAATAGTTATATTGTTTCTATAAATAGCATTTGTAAAAGATTTTAATAACACTTCTTGTTGACTTGTACATTAGCTCCATAAATTGAGTTGAGCAAATATTATAAAAGATGAAGGCAAATGAATATAAATCAAAGTGGAAATCACTTCGAGCATCATCGAAACTGCTCAAATAATGATTGTTCTTGAATGGTTACACCGATGCGAAGTTGGAATTTATCAATAGAGGTCTTTGCACCCAATTTGATCAAGTATAATGACAACGAGAAAATATGGATGATCATCATGGAAGTTGAGTCAAAATCATTTCAGTCATTATCGAAGCTACTCGAATATCATCCGTTTGCAAAAAACGTCGAAGTATTAAAATCCATTAGTAAAAATCTCTCTCAATCAATCAAATTTAATAGAATGACAATGATGAACTACACATAAGCCTAAAGTAAATCCGACCAAAGTTATCTCGATCATCACCAAAGCTATTCAAAAGGTGTCTATTTGCAAAACATACAACATAGGCACATTCAGGAATGTGAAATTGCTCCAAGATGGCACACAATTTACCTAAAAAGTTGCACAAATATAAAACACAAGAATTACCTGCATTTGAGGTTGATGACATGTTTCAACAAATACAAATAATTAGATATTCCAAGTAAAAATTAATATGATTTTAATGAAATTTCAATTTTAAAAAGAAATTAAGTCAAGATAATTAATATATATATATATATATATATATATATATATATATATATATATATATATATATATATATATATATATATATATATATATATATATATTATCATAATTATTAATTGATAAAATAAATACATATAATAGTTATGATAATAGAAATTAGACAAAAAATAAATTAATTTTATTTCTTATTATTGAAACTTATAATAAATTTATTTTCATTTTATATGATGTTAAAATAATTATATAAAATTTTTTTTATGTTTTCAACCAATTGGAATCACCCCCACCAACCTCCTCCACCACTAAGAGTAAGCCACGTTATTCTTACCGTACTCATTTCTTGTCCTTGCTTGGGGGAAAGAAACAAAAATAAAATGATTTTACTGCCAACTCCTCTTGAGCTTATTACGGACATTCCAACAACAAAAAAAAAAAAAAAAAACCGAACTCTCTATTCGAAGCTGATTTTTCCCTTCCCTCCCTTCCCGATTTGCCCAACCGAAGCAGGAGCGAGCTCCTGTTTACCTCCCCGTTGTCAGGCCTTGGACAAAAAGCCTCACTCCTCTCCTTAGCTTCGCTCAGTACAGCCCAGGCCATCGCCTTCCTCTTCTCCGGTTCATGATTTTCATCTCCTTTCCTCCACAGCAATCTTCCTCCTACGCATCCCCTGATTATGCCCTTCCTTTTCAGCAAATGAAAGCGTAACCGAAAATCAACTCTACCATCAGATTCTTTTCGACAATCACTCTCATAACCTAGCAACCAAACCTTCCTCTTCCTCTTCCTCTCTCTACCGTTAACCCCAGCAACTTCAATCTGTCTGCTTTTGTTGCAGGCACTGCTCCTCCTTCTCTTCCAATAGATAGCAGGCTCTCTCGTTCCTCTCCAATTTACAGCAACCTGCCCCTGGCAAACCTTATCTACAGCCTCTCATCCTTCTCTTTTCAACCGAGCACTCCATTCTTCTATTCTTCTCAGGTTTTTACTTCATAAGCCAGACCTTTTCAATCCCTACTCCCAGCCGAATTTCTCTAATTAGCTCGGCCTCCGCGTTTCACAACCGAGAGACAACTCCGTCATCAGGCAGACTCCTCTCGGTACTATCTCCTCCTACTATCGCCGGCCAATACCTCCCGTGAACGCAAGCTTCAAGCCAGCCGAAATCAGTGCCGAAGCCACTACAACACAGCCACTCCCTATAGAGGCTTTCGATTTTACATTTTTCCTCACTGTTTACACTCTTTCAAGCTCGTTTCAAGAAGCTCCCATCCCATGCTTCATCCTATAGCTTAACAGTTCGAGCTCGCAGAGGTCTCCGCCCCAATCTGCTGCTGCTCTTCCGCATCTCCTCTCTGATTGGAGTCCAACTCTCTTTCAGCTGCAGCAACTTAACTGCATATCTCCTCTTACCTCTATTCCTTCTCTTCAATGCTTGCTCAAACAGCAAGCCGACACTTCTCCTCACATGAGATGGCCCCTAGATCAAGCGCCTAAGACCTCCAATTTGTCAACATAAGCTGCACCTCCCTCTCATCTGTGAGTACAGTCATAGCTCCATGCCTCGCTTCAAATCCAGAACCCATGCAATAAGCTCTCCTCCATCTCCCCCTCCGTTCAGTACAGGCTATGACCACAATCCAATCTTACCAATCTCATGCTTGCAGCAATTTAAACGTTCTAAATGCCCCATATAGTGCTGTCTCTTTCACTCTCTCCAAATCAATGGCTTGCCACATTGTCCCTTGCATGTAGAGTCGAGTTCGTTCTCCTCTCTCTTGCATCTTTGATTTTCTGTACCCGTTACAGCTTGGAATTACTAGCTATAGACCTTTACCAAAATCACCTGCAACCTACTTGAAACCAACTTCTCTTTCCCTGCTTTGAGTCTTGCGACACTCGTTAACTCCAACCATCTGGCTAAGCCAAAAACCCCTTTGCCTACTTATCTTCGTCATAGTTAGTTAACCTTTTTACTCTGGTTGAACTTCTCTTCCTCTTTAGAAACATTTTTTTAAAAAATCATTATTATTATTGATTTTCAAATCAGTCACCTTGACACTCATTGTAAAGGTATAACACAATGTGGCTTGAATGTGTGAAGAATTATATATATATTTGCTTTTATGAAGGTGATTGAAAAACTTCGTTATCTCATTGTGTACGAGATTAAAAAATTAGAGGTCTTCAACATCATCGCTCGTGAGCGGTAAGTTTGATGTAGCCTCTTACGGGGGCGATCTTGGGTATCTGTAAAATTGAAATTTATTAAATTTTTGGGACTTAAATTAAAAATTAAATGAATATTAAATTAAAAATATGAAGTCCTAAAATAAATAAATGAATTCACAAAGATTGAATTTAAGTGAGCTCAATGAATATTAATATTAAATAAGAATGAGCTAAGTGAGAATGATTGTGGATAAAAATACATATGCTAAACATGAGATTGAGATATGATAATAATTGAACAACACAAGACTAAATATGTCATTTATATGCCATTGCAAAATATAATGGTTTGTTGGCTAAGAAGAATTATTTGAATTTTTTGGCTTATATTATATCATGTATTAAAATGGTTGAAAGAGAATAAGAAATGCAAACTTTGACTTCATGTCATACTTATAAAAAAGTTGCATGAAGCTAAAAGTCCAATTTTCAAATGAGATAGAGCTTAAATCAAGCTCTAGAGTGAGATTCTTAAAGAAGAACAAGCCGTCTTATTTAATCCATATATTAGAATGTCTAATTTAAAATGGACTAAAAAAGGTTTCAATTGAACATAAAATTGATACATATGAGATTTGTTGAGTTCAATTTTGAAGTTAAACTGAAAATAAAATGAATTTCAAAAGAGATTTTTGTTGAAGACGAGCAACTTGTTGGCAAGCATAACTAAAGCTCATTAATGAATATTGGTTTATATCTTTTCCTAAACAAATCAAGAAAAATTGAGCAGATTTATGGAAAACAGGTAGCAATGAGCATAAGTAGGGTGGCTTTCCAATTAACAAATGAATTATATTTTAATTCATATTGACCAAATTTAAAATTAGATTGGAGAAATATAAATAAAACTCACAACGAATTTGGAAGCTCGCTAATAAGTTGTCTTCTTGAATGCACATATTATAGTATCTCAATTCAAATGAATTGAAGAAGGCTTTAATTAAATTTAGGATTGTAGCATATGGGACCTACAATATGTCTGAATGTCTACTTTCAAGCAAGAGAACTTAAATGCAATCTTCACAACACCTAATTACAAAATTAGGATGTGAATATAGTGGTGGATCGAACCGCTCATATCTCATTCGTCCTTAGCTTTTGACTTTACCTCTGCTTCCGCCTTCGCTCTGCCTTGCCGTCGAACCCATAATACTCAAGTGCAAGCGGGTAGAAGGCACCATTTGAGAATTTAAAGTAAATTATCACCGAACCCGCAATACTTAAGTACAAGCGGGCATAAGGCACCACTTGAAAATTTAAAGTAATTAATCTTGAATTTCTTTTTACAAGTAGAGAGAATGTGATATTAAATTTTATTTTTTACAAATTATGGAGCTTTCTTCAGTCCAAAAATTAGAAAATTTCCATTCTAATTATGATTATTTTCAAAATCAATACTTTCATTTATTAGATGAGATTATCTAAGCTAAAGATGCTTGCATGCGCTCAAATATAGAGATTTAGAGTGTAAATTTTAATATTTGAAAAAGCTGTGCAGGCTAAGTTGGGATTAAATAAAAATATGAAATTAATCTCATAATTTAGAAATAAAAATATCTGAATTATTAAACTCCCGCATGGGCTCCAACACAGTGTTTAATGTTTAAATTCAAGTGTCTAAAGATGCTGTGCGGGTAAAAAACTAAATTGACTTAAATATCTTACACTAAAAATTATGCAATTGTTTTGAAGGAGAAACAATCATTTTGAAAGCCTGAGCATATTTTTTAAAATTCAATATTCTAAATATATACTTATGTATATATTTTAGTAAATCAACACATTCATATGTTGAAAGTTTAAGTCATATTTGAGCAGTTAAAATCCTCCTTCCCATAAGGACTGGAGTTGATAAAACTGATTATTTCAATGGAAAATTAATAATTAATCTCACCAAGGTTGCACATAAAAAATAATATGAAATGATACCTTTAAGTTGATCACATTAAGCCTACTCTTACTACTTTCATAAAGCTTTTAATAGTTCTAATATGGCTATTTCATGTTTAGAGATTCAAATATTTAATTTTAAAACTCTTAAAATATAATTACAGGTTTCAATCCATAGATCCAATCCTTTTTCTATAAGAGTAGAGTTAACAAGGTCTAATATGATATAATAAGATTTCAAGATTGTAGACTAGAACCTCTACGAGCAAAGAGTAGAGTTGACAAGGTCTACCCTGATGATGGCTGTGTTGATCAAGAATATCAATCGAAGGGGTTCACTATTACTAAAATTTCCTAAAATCTTCCATGTTAAGTTAAATTTTTATCCATTATCAAATATTCAAGCAAATTTCAAAATAAGAAAATTAATTAAATAAAAATTCATCATAAAAAATAATAAATTCATTCATTCACCTTTCATAATTATATGTTAGAGGTAACAAATTTAATGTTAACCCAAGCTCGCAAAGGAGCTAATGTCATATTATGTATATTGCTACATTCACACTCAAAATATTATACACTAATAAAGACGTGGTCTGTGACCTTTGTCTGCATGGTTTGGCTAGTAGGCTTCACATATGAAGTAGTTACGTCTAGAGCCCTCTAATTTAATAGTTTGGCCAGTATGCTCCACTATATTATGGTCATGGCTATAGCCCGTATGTTCCCCAATGGTTTTCTACCCCTTTGAGTTGTGGATCATAGAGTATACTTAATATGGCATAAAGCCCGCTGTTAGCTAGAGTGGACTTAAGATTGTCTCCTTTGATAAATATCAACCCTAGTTTACAAGGTCTCCTTGAACGACGCAACCCATGGATGTTGACAAGGTCTTTTGGTCAGGTTGGGTCGACCACCTCCTCTGACTAAGTAAATTAGGGGTCTTGATAGCCCGAGATAATGGAACCATGTGATCTTGATAGGGTGCATCATCATTTCCCCAACCTTATGCTTCATGCTTAAAAAAAATAAACAAAAATGATGAATTTTATTAAATTTCAAATCCAAATTGTTGCTACTATATGCTAATCAATTAGAGACCTATGACTAGCCTTAATTGAAAGTTCCCTCTCAGTGATTGGAGAGGGGTAATTAACTATAGATGATTGCACCTATAGGAAACTTGGAACTAGAACTAAAGTCCTCAGCAAATGAGGGAGAAATCTTTGAGTAGTGTCTTATTTATCCACTACAAACAATCATCTACCTTCTACAAATTTTGTTAGGCACTAAATCTATACTCTTGTTTTCATCAAAAGACTAGCCACGAATTTTCAAAGCCCACAGATTTTTGGCGACTCCGTCGTGCTCTATCCATCTTTGGCTAGTCATACCTATGCAATAATAGCAACAAAATGAATCATAGATTAAAATTATTTTTGAATAAGGCTCTAATTCTATGAACAATTATATAGAGCCTACTTTTTATTATACTATTATTTTATTCTACAATATTTCTATATTTTTGAAAATGTGGGGTGAAATTTTGATTGCTGAGTTTTAATCCCTATCTTTCATTTGTGAAGAATGGATTTATAGATCACTCTTTTACTACTCAGCCCGGGCATGGTCTAAACATTTGTTTGGCCAGTGTTATCATTAACACAGGAGATGTTGGAGCTACCATTCAATTTGGTAGCATGGATTTCTCAATCATTGTAGCTGACTACTAAGGCGCATGGTGTACTATCGAGGTCATACTGGAAGACATCATTTTATTAAAGCTTCTGCACATCATTTGCATCAACCCATGCAACACTTAATCCCTGTAAAGGAAGTCTTTAGAAAGAGGACATCAGTGTTTGAAAGACTGAGTCAAGCTGAAGCTTTTATGATGGAAAGAACCTTCTTTAAGCATAATGTATCTTTGATGCCTCGAGATAAAATTACTTTGCTAACTGAAAATTTTGCATCGGGGAGAAAAGACTTTGAAGCTTCCTCATTAAGAAGAAAATTAACCATAGGGCAATGAAGAAGAAGAAATGTTGAGTTGAGGTCTCAATAGATTCTACTTGAAAGACTAGTGAACAACCAATATCACCGCTAGAAGTGAGTATTCCTACTCATAATAACTTTGATAATCTGAAGCATGTCAAATGGAATAGCTCTACTGGTGAAGCAAAGCAATCATTTTGGGCTCACAACATCAAGCTCTAGCACTGTAGAGGAGATAACTTGAGACACTATCCGCTAGAGTATACAAAGTTCTTAAAGTAGTCACAGGAAAGAGGCTTAATGAAAAGAAAATTTTAAAGGCCTTTGATAATTGAAAATATTAAAGCCCCACTAAGGATGTTGCCATATCTTATGGTAACCAGTCACCAAGCCAAGTATGCTTTACATAGTAAGCATCAGAGCATGACACTTGGATGACATGTCCAAGAATCCACTACTGAAAGGTCTTGGTGAAAGAACAAAGCGAATATGGAGGCTAGAGCTCCATGAAGGGGTTATCCTTGATAACAAAAAAAGTGTGACATCTAGTATGAACTCTCAAAGGTCCACCTCACATGGTGACTCACCACCAAGTCAGACATGTCCCATATGGTGAGCATCAGAGCATGGCACTTAGAGCGCATATCCAAGAATCTGCTGTTGAAAGGTCCTGAAGAAAAGACAAGAAAATATAGAGGCTAAAAAAAGGTGTAACATCTAGTATACACTCTTAGAGATTCACTTATCATAAAATTTATCAAAAGTGGATAGTCACAAAGAAGAATCCCATTAATGAAGCCCGTGATTGTTGACACGCTATAAAAATTTTCTAGAAAATCCCATCACCAATAAATTCATATCCCTCAATAAATTTTATGATCTTAAAAGCATTAAGATGGTTGCCTCTCAAGATTCAACATATTAAGAGGGACATGTTGATAATCTGCCACTTCAATGAGAAAATATTATTAGATCTTTCATTTTATCACTCAGATTTAAGGAACTCTCTATATAAGCCAAACTTCATGTTATTAAACTCTGCAAAATAAACATCAGAGTGTGACACTTGGATTTTAAATTCAAGAATCAACTATCAAAAGGCCTTCGCAGATGCGTGTGGGCTCCAAAAATTTGCCACCGACCTCTTTTGAATTAGAAGAGTGGTTTTAAAGTGTGTCGGTGTAATTTTCAGAAGGAAGATGGAATAGTAGATAAGACACTACCCAAAGATTTCATCCTCGTTTGGTGAGAACTTTAGATCTGGTTCCAGGTTTCCTATAAGTGCAAGCCCCTATAGTTAATTACCCCTCCCAATAAGTGAGAGAGAACTTTCGATTAAGGCTAGTCATTAAGTTGCAAAATGCGTAGCATAAAGTAGCAACATATAGAGTTTCAAAATTTAAGATATAAAATTCATCATTATAGCTTAAACTGGATGGTTGGGGGAATGACGACGTGCCCGATCTAGATCTCATTATTCCGTCATCCCGGGCAGTCGTGGTCCCTAGTTTACTTAGTCAGAGGAGGTAGTCGACCCAACCTGACAGAAGGATCCTCATCAACACATGGGTTACGTCGTCCAAGAAATCCTTGTAGACCTGGGGTGGTGTTTATCTAAGGAGACAGCTTAAGTCTACCTTAGCTGACAGAGAGTTGTTTGTCCTATCAAGTATACTCTATGATTCACAACTCAAAGGGTAAAGCCATTGGGGAGCATACGGGCTACGGTCGTGATCATAATATAATGGAGTCGGGCTTGCTAAATAACCCGATCAGAGGACTCTGGTCATAACTGCTTTATTTATGGAGCCTACTGGCCAAGCCACGCAGTTCAGAGGACACATACCACGTCCTTACTGGCAAGAGATTGATTGAGAGTGAACATAGCAGAACACTTGATTTGACATTGGCTCCTTTATGAGCTAGAATTTTCTTAATTTGTCACTCCCGATAAATAATTACAGAAGGTGGATAGATTGAGTTTGAATTCAAGCTTTTAATGATAGAGTTTCATTTAAGTAGTTTTCATTTGATATTTGAAAATTGGTTTGATTTGATTTGATTTGATTTGAGAAATTGATTAATTTGAGAATGTTTAAGAGCTTTAGATCCTGTCAAATCTATTTAGCTACTAATAGAGGATTAGATCTACTATCATTTGATAGAATCAGTTTTTCAAATATTTCACTGATTTGAAGCTCTTATTATGAGCTTTTAGATTTTGTTAACCTGGACCCAGTCTTAAGACTAAACCGGGAAGCAATTTTAGATTGATATTTGATTTGATTTGAAAATTGATTAATTTGAATATGTTTAAGAGCTTTATATCCGATCAACTCTGTTTGGCTACTGACAGAGGATTAGATCTACTTTTGAAACTCTTATTATAGGTTTTTAAGTTTTGTTAACCCGGACCCTATCCTAAGACTAAGCCGAGAAGTAATTTTAGATTGATATTTGATTTGATTTGAAAAATTGATTAATTTGAATATGTTTAGGAGCTTTAGATCTACTTAACTCTGTTTGACTGCTAAAAGAGGATTAGATCTACTTTTGAAACTCTTATTATAGGTTTTTAGGTTTTGTTAACCCGGACCCAATCCTAAGACTAAACTGGGAAGCAACCCGCGCAGCATCCTCAGATACTTGAATTTAAGCATTCAGCATAGTGTCGAGGCACATGTAGGTGTTTATAGTTTAGCTAATTTCATCTAAATAATGAAATCATTGATTTTAAAAATCATAATTAGAATAAAATTCCTTAATTTTTGATCAAAGGGGGCCCTATGATTTTTGTAGATTTGGATTTAGTATCGCCTTCTGTTTGCTTGTACGAAGGGTTGCAGATCCGGTGGTGAAGAAGGCATTTTGATTTAGATTGTATTTTAAAATAACACTGGTTCTTAGTTTACTTGTTGAGTTTTTACATTTCTCCCAATTTGATTATGCTCAACTTATATCAATTTTGATAAGTTATGCTGATTTGAGTGTTTGTTATTTTGGCCACACTTATGCTTATTAACTAACATAATAATCACCTCCATATTGATCTAAGAGTTATTAAACTCAATTTGAATTTATCCTTAGATTTTGAGTTTATTGCAAGTTTGTTATGCATTTAGCATTAGTCCCCCCCCCCCCCTAAAATTATGAGTTTAATATTAACCTCCCCCAAATTTCACTTAGATCTTAAATGAATATTCTATTCTTTTCAAAATTTGCTTTAAAGGCTTCCCCCTTTTTCTTATTTGACGCTTTTAATTTAGAATAGAATTAGCCGCAGGTCTCCCTACTTAGCGCTCCTAAATCAGCTCATTTTACCCTCCCTTTTTTCTAAGTAAAAAGATTTAACAAGCCTTGGCCATCCCCAAGGCTACATCGGGTGTTTTGGCTTGTTTCCAGACGTGATCAGAAGTGGTGTGGTGTCTTGCAACACTACAACCTACTCTTTTTTCTTTTTCATCCTGTCACGCCCTACTGAGCACAATGAGGTCTTCAAATATGTAAGAATACATACAGTGCAATATATAATTATCCCCTCTTCTTTTTTTCTAAGTTTGGAAATTAGACAAAATTTCGGTAGCATTTTCCCTAGGAGGAGCGTTATCTAACAACTAGTTTGGCTTACTACGCCCACCAGTGTAGTGAGTGTTCAGACATCGTAGCCTACTTTTTTCTCGTCCCTTACCACATGAGTTCTTCAAACTTTTAGGGAAATTTTTTTTTTTGAACCCAGGAGAGTGGGAGGAATTTTGAATAGGGAGAATGAGACCTGAGGGAATGAGGAGGAAGTTGAGGGAAATGGGAGTAGTTATTTTTTGTTTTTTATTTTTTAATTAATTTTTTTATTTTCTTTTTTTTTGAAAAATGAAAATGGGGGGAACAGTTGCTGCTTGAGGGGCAATTTGGGAATTTATTTTAATAAATTTTTTGAATTTATTAAATATTTTAAATGTAGGTTCCACACTGATAAATGCATATGGTCAATATATATGTCAATTTAGGGTAATTCCATCATTCTGAACTCAATGACGTAGCCCGTTTTGCGATCAGAGGCCGTTTGGTTTGAGTCGGCGCCAAATTGAGTCAATTTCAGCTCAAAATACGCATCGCCACTTTTGATCGCTCTATTTTTATGCAGACTCGTCCGAATTGAGTGCGAATAGTCTTATATGATATATTTTGGCATTTTGAAGCTAATGGAGTGATCAATTTTGTGAACGGAGGTCATTTGACTTGTGTCGGTGCCTCGACCTATATGCGTGATGACTTTCGGCGCTTGATGGGTTGATCATCAAGTAATATTTATATCGACTAATTTTGATGTGAACATGATAGTGGTTTTGTTGATTGGAGATCATTTGGATTGATTTTGGCGACGTCTAGTGTATTTTAACATCGATTTGCATGCCACCACTTCAAATCATTTGACATTTGCACAGACTCATTCGAATTGAGCACGGACAGGCTCATTTGATAGATTTTGATGTTTCATAGTTAATGCTAAGATCTATTCACAAACAGAGGTCATTCATCTGGCCTCGGCCTCCCGACATATCGTGTAAGCATGTTATTCTTCGGCAATTTGATCGATCGTTAGATTTTGCAATATCTATATTCTGATCAATTTCAATATTTTAAACATGATGGTGAAGTCCGTTTGTTGATCGAAGGTTGTTTCGACCATTTTCGGTGATGTCCAGTGCATTTTGAACGCCGATTTGTGCACCGTCGCTTTCGAAGTCCATCGAATTTAACTTGTGGGCTTGTCTTGATATGTGACACATATGTGGAGGTCAACAAATGCCCCCCAACAAATGTGATTCGTGCATGAAGCGAGTCACATTTGTTGAAAACTGGTTGACCTTTTGGGCTGGCCATAGAACTTGAATCATTTTAGCTTCGACTGCAATAGCTTATGAAGCTTTGATAGGACTTTTCATTAGTATGCTACCATATTCAGGATATGCTAAATGACGGGCTTGACTGATTTGTCAGAACTGACTTGTGGGATTGAGAAGAGTTCTCGCACCATCTACTATCTACTTCAATAGCTTTCCTGAAGATCTTTTTCTTTTATGTTCTTACAGATTTGAGTCTCCTCTGACCCTAGCTTCATGCTTGATTGGGTTTAATGGAGGAATTAGTCTGCTTATATTGGTGAATTCCAGGAATGATTTATTGCTTGATCATTTGAAATTATCCCTAGCTTTAAGCTTGGCGACTTGATGAAGATTGACACGATTTGTCAATATTGACTTGTCGGAAGTGTATGTACCATGAACCTTGCTTTCTTTGCTTTGATTCGTTGAAGGTACATATAGATGACCACTTATATAGGGTCAATGTTGAGTTATTAGCCTAGCAACGTGTGCTTTAACAGAATGAACAATCACAAAATTCCTTTAGTTTGGCCATCGGCTTTGTATGAACTATGGAATTGCTTCTTCGGTCCTATGCTTTCTTCTTTGACAGACTTGATGAGGAGATAGGCTTTGATTGCTTTGAGCTTAGATCATTTGAGAATATTGGTATCTATCACGGGTAATATAGATTGATTTGATGTAGCCATTGAGCATTTTCTCATTGCCTTGATCTATCAATCAAGTAGAGATCTCTTCAATCTGGTTGCTTGTAATCACTAAAATTTGGATGGTTTGAGATTGAGCATATCATTGACAACGGGGCTCTTTCACTATGACCTTTTTCTTGCGGCTTATTGAGTGAGGAGAGCGTCAGCAACTCAGCCATATTTGGGCTTATTGAGTTTGACCTTTAGGACCTACTCGAATCTTTGACTTAAGTTGTAGTGGGTTGGTGGTTTTGTCATTAGACTGACGAACGGAGGCTCTTTCACTACGGCCTTTTTTCGCAGCTTGTTGAGTGAAGAGAGCGTCAGCAACTCGACCATTTGTGGGCTTGTTGAGTCCGACCTTTAGAACCCATCCGTGTCCTAGACTTTAGGATGTAGAGGTTGATGTTTCAACAACTTAATTGATTGAAGCTTTTGAAATCAAGAGTTCTTTTGACTTGATCTCTAGAATTTGGCAAACCTAAGAGATAAATTTTTTTGACATTTGGGGCTGTCTTTTCATGTGTAAAAATATATTCTTTTTGTTCCTGCAAGAACATGCAACTTAACAGTAACAGTTATGGATATATTCAGGGATTTTGGCATGACGCTCGATGTCAACCTGAATCAGAGTACATTTGAGGATCTCATCTTATGACACGATGTCAACTCAAATAGACTTAATATAAATTAAAAAAAATGCCTCATGTCTTGTAGGGGGAATTCTAAAGTACATTTAAAAGAATTTTCCAGATGAAAATATACAAATACATCCATATTTGAATTGACGTACTCTAAAGGAGATTTTAACAAACAACATTGATTTCAGATATAAAATCTAAAATGCCCCATGTAGCAGGGAATTTTCATGAAAATGTTTTCATCTAGAGTATATTTATTTAGGGATCTCGGCATGAAACGCGATGTCAACTATAAATTAAAAAAAATGCCCCTCTTGAGGATTTCTATTGTACCTTGAGAATGTGATCATCAAGTATAGTATTTTTTCAAGTATTGCCCATTAATTGGTGGCATTGGTCTTTCACCTTTTAGGTTGATAAGTTGGTATGCCCCTCCTTGGTATACTTTTTCAATGATAAAAGGGCCTTCCCAATTAGGCTCAAATTTGAAACCAAATTTTCGATTAGGAATAATTGGTCTTCTCACCAATTCCCCTTTTAGAATGTTGAGGTGCGTATGGTCAAAAGCTCTAGACATCTTGCTTGATAGACTTTAAATTTTGATGAGCTTGTAATCTAACTTCATCAAGCGTCGAGTTCCTCCATTCTCGACGAGCATTTTGATCTTGGTTAGATTATCTTTGGACTTCAGTGAAAACTTCAACTTGAAAGAACTAGGTTCCAAATACCAATGAATAGGGAGTGGCTTTAGTCGGCATCTTGTAGGTAGTTGATATGCCCATAGCCTCTAGCAGTATGCCATTCTCTTTTATTTTTAGTGAGAATCTTTTTGAGTAGCTTGACTAATGTCTTGTTGAAGGCCTCTGCCAAACCATTTGCTCTTGGATTATATATTGAAGAATATCACTAATCAATTTTGTGTCGATCGACGAATATATAAATCTTTGTACTTTTAAAAGCTGTGCTATTATCAAAAATTATTCGGCGTGGTGCTCCAAATCTGTAGACTACATTATGCATGAAGAAGTTGATCACTCGGTCAGTAGTAACTTCTTTAAATGGAGTAGCTTTAGCCCACTTAGAGAAATAATCAATCGTTGCTAGATGAAGTGATGTCCAAATGGCGGCGGATATTGGTCCAATTACATCATTACCAACATTGAATGGCGGGATGCTATTGTTGGTGTGTATGGATTTGGAGGTTGATGGATGAGATTTCCATGTACTTGACACTCATGACACTTCTTAGCATGATTGGTCTCTCATAGGCCAATAATAACCCATCCTTTTGATTTTCTTGCCATCTTGGGACTGGTGATGTTCACCAAAGTCCTTCATGAACTTCAATCATCACTTTGCTAGCTTCATCTATCATCGTAGTCACATTTGTTCAAAGGATCTACAATATAAAGTATCAAGAAAACATAGCATTCTCTTTTTTGATTTGAGTTGTCAGTGATTTATTACTTAGTAATCTGTCTTCTTTAAAGTATTCGATGAAGGGTTGCCTCCAATCACATGACTCTTCTATAACAAATGCTTCACACAGCTTTTTTGAGGCAATGTCATTCTTGGCTCTTCTTAATACAACTTCTTGCTGATTTTGTGGAGTATGAGGAGCAACCTGAGTCACATCTTGTTGGGTCAATTTTGGTTATCCCTCTACCTGCATGGATTGATACTTTATCGGCTCTAGAACTCATCGAATACATATGTCGATCATGATATAATCACCATTATACTTGCCATTTCCTTAGCTAATTTTGCTAAGTAGTTGGCTTTGTTATTCTCGGATCGAGAGACTCGAGTTAGTGTGATATTTGGTATCTACTTCATAAGCTCGAGAACTCACTTGTGATAGAAAGCTAACTCAAGCTTGTTGATTCTATAGATGCCAAGTACTTGATTTATGATAAGGCGAATCAATATGCAAGTTTTGAATGCCTATGAAAATAGCTTCTTCTAGACACCACTAATGCTTCATATTCAGACTTCATTATTAGTTCTTGGCTGGTCAATCCATATGATCATCTCATTATCCCTCCATCTGGTGTTATGAAGATGATGCCGATCCCTGCTCTTGCCCTTGGAAAATTTAGAGATAAGACTTGTTTGATCGATGAGGCTCCATCGAAGTACATATCCAAAATTTGTGATTTTTCTCTTTCATGAATAAGCTTAATTTGCTCATCTAGTAAATCATCATTAAGAGAAAAGCCTGTAGGGATAAGATGTGCAGCTAGAAAATCTACTAAGACTTGTCCTTTCACTGCTTTCTGCGGAACATATGTGATATCAAATTACAAAAGTAGTACTGCCCATCTTGCCAGCGACCCAAGGTCTTGTCATCAAGTACTTTAGCGGATCGATCCTTGAGATGAGTGTAATCTTGTGAGATAACATATAATGATGAAGCTTTTGGACTGCAAAGATCAATGCTAAATGATGCTTCTCTATTGGAGAGTATCTCACTTCTACTCCAATCAGCCTCCGACTGATATAATAAAGAGCATTCTCTTTTCCTTCTTCATTGTGTTGTGCCAATAATTCTCCAAGGGACTCTTCTAATGCATTTATAGAATGAGAGGCTTCCAAGTAGGCTTGTGATTGATGGATTAGTAAGTTTTAATGCTATTAAAGGCTTCTTAGCACTCCTTGTCCCATTTGAATGGAGCATCCTTCTTCATCAACCTTGCAAATGGTTGACAGCATCTTGATAGATTTGATATGAATCGACGGATGAATGCGAGCTGTCCTTGTAAAGAATGGGCGCATAAACTCTTGATGGAGGCATCTCCATAATTGCCTTGATTTTAGCAGGATCATACCTTTTCAATACAATATACCCAGAATTTTTGGATTATATCGAATGCATATTTTAGAGGGTTCATCTTGAGATCATATTTTGATTCTCTGTACAATTCTCAAGTCTTCAAAGTGGTTTTCATGATTTAGGCTCTTCACCACCAAATCATCGACATAACATTCCACCTTTTGATGAATCAACTCATCAAAAATATGTGTCATGGCTCTTTGGTATGTAGCTCAAGCATTTTTCAAGCCAAAGGGCATGACAGAGTAGCAATATATGCCAATTGGTGTCCTAAACGATGTATATTTTTCATCCTCAGGTGCCATTTTGATTTTGTTATATCCTGACGATCCATCCATAAATGAGAACATGTCATAGTTGGAAGTGCTATCCATTAATAATTCTGATATTGGAAGCAGAAAGTCATCTTTTGGGCACGCTTTATTTAGGTCTTGGAAGTCAATGTAGAGATGGATTTGACCATTCTTCTTTCTAACTGGGATAATGTTGGCTATCCAATCTGTATACTTCTCCTCTCGGATGAAGCTTGCTTCAATTAGCTTCTTAGTTTCTACAATCACCTATTTTTTAATCTGCAATCTTATTCTCCTAGGAGCTTGCTTAACAGGCGTTACATCTGGTTTGATAGCTAGTTTATGAACTGCTATATCAGGGGATAAGCCTGGCATTTCAGAATATGTCCAAGCAAAGTAATCCTTGAATTCACAAAGTAGCATTTTCAGCTCTTCAACTTTCCAATCAGGCAGAAGGGCACTGATGAAAGTTGGATGGGGATCATCCTCAGCTTCTAGGTTGACTTCTTTAAGTTTATCCATAGTAGCTATTTGTCCACCATCTTCAAGCTCTTCAGGTGTGGGCTTGGCTTCCACTTCTTCATCATTTTTAGAAAGAATTTCATGAGAATCATCTTCTTCATCACTAAGAGTTTTTATCTCTTCTATTATATTATAATAGCTCTATCTTGATGATGAGATATGAGACCTTTAGTGATAAACTTGTCACTTCTTTGCAATGCTTGAGGACTTCTTTGGCTCCACATCTTGTTAAAGACTTGAGACCTATGTTTAGTAGTTCCCATATGAACTCCAAGCTTATGCATCATTCTTCGCAACTTCTGTGGATAGTATATTGGTATTCTTGTTGGTACCATCTCCTCAGAACTTTTATGTTGAGCAGGTTGTTCAAAATCTTGAGGTTGAGACTCTTTAGATTTATAAAATAGAGTTCCTGTTCTGCCACTCTCACTCAATGACGACACATAGAATGTTATCAATTCTTCAATATTATGCACCTCCGATGGTGTGATTTCTTTGAAGCACAGCTGAGGGATGGGTATAATTATGAGTGAGTCATCTCACTCTGCCAAGTGAGCTATCCTCCTTGATGTAGCCATCTGAACTCTATTTCCATAAGTAGATTCAATATCATAGTCTGAATCAGAATCATTTATTTCATACTCTACTTTTCTTGAGAGCTTATAAGTTCCCTTAGGTTTGACAGGAATATCTTCTTCTTCTTATTCTTCTTCTTCTGTGCCACTCCCCAAATGAGGAACTAATTTTCTTAATTTAGGTGTAGAATCAAGTGTTTTAGGTAGAGTCGGCATTGCCTTCCATCTTCCTCCTTGCTTCTGCTCTTTTATTTTATGAAATTGCTCTTTAGTTCCTGAAGTGGATGCTACCGCTTCAAGAGGCTTTATTGGCTTAGGCTCTTTGAGGATGAAGTACTTTGCATCTTCATAGATGTTTGCTTCATTGACGGAGAATGGTTGTAGGTTAAGAATTCGAATTCATCTTTTCGGATATTTCACATTGATGCATAGTTGATGGGACCATGCCATACATGCGACCGCCCAAGAGCTAAATGATGTATCAACATTGATTACATGAAACTTAGCTTCTGTATATAAATCTTTGAACTTGAGCGGGAGAATAAAAGAACCCAAAATTTTTTACCCTTTTTCATTGAATCCGTGAAACATCTACTTATCTCTCCCAAGATGTTAGATATCCAATGATAATCCTCTTAACACCTTTAGACTCATGATATTGATAGAAGAACCTGGATCAATCAATATTTGGCTAATCGAGATGCCATCACTCTCTGCAGTAACATAAAGAAGGCAATTATGATCTGCTGTTCCCAACATAAGGTCTTTCTTAGAAAATGTGATTATTGAGAGATCTTGAGTTTGCAATATTTCGGTCATGCATTTCTTAGCAAAGTAAGCTTCATAACTTTATGGATCTTTGAGAGCCTGTATCAAAGTTTCTCGGAGGTCTTTTGACATCAAGAGAGCCTCACACACGTTGTGCGGGGATCTTTCTCGGATGTGATAGAATATTATAATCTATCTTCTCCGATTTAGGCTTCATTCTAGAATTTCTAGGAATATTTCCTGACTTCAACTTCAATTGTTTGCCTTTTATCTTTATTTGCATTTCCTTTTTTTGATGAATGGTAAGACTTTACCACTTCTCAACGAACACTTTGTCTGATTCATCGAAGAGGCTTCAATTCCCTCTTATTCTGGAAGATTGGCCAAAAGGGTTAGACTCATTTTTCAATGTCATATGTTTCATACGTGATGATATCGATGAGTCTGACTCTTCCCCATCAGGAAAATATAGATCTTCATCTAAACTATTATTGTCTTGTTGAGTCATTAAACAAAATTTAGACACTAGCTCCTTAGACTCTCCTTGCTTTCCTGATAAAAATTTTGATGGGTTGGTCGAGTTTGTCTGACCACCCTTGTCATCTCGGAGTAACCGATGTTGAAGAATATCTAACATCACATAGATGATTCAGCATGTCTCTACTAGATAAGACTCACCATTATCTTCTTCTTCCTTCATCAATGCAGTTTAGGCATGAAGTGCAAGCTAAATTGCTTTCTTGCCAGCTGGTGATACTCCTCTAGATTGTTGATGATCTTTTGAGTTGTAGTTCTCTTCTTGATCTTCTTTTTCTTAGTCAGCTTCTTTGATTTAATGGGCCTACATTTTTTAGACTGCTTCTCATGCTGTGACGAAGTAGTCTTATCAGATTGCCACTGAGGAGCCCAAATACTTGGTTTAAGAATCTCTCTTAAATCCAATATAGGCTCAAGTGGTGATTTCCACTTAACCCTTGGGACGTCTTTTAGTTGCTTTAACATCTTCACGCTCTTCTTGGAAACTATTTCATTCACCCTGATTCTCCTTCTTTTGCCTTTGCTGGATGATACAGAAGAGGATGTAATCATCCTCGTAGACTCTCTTTTAGGATTGACTAGAACATATCGGACGTGTAAATTCACCTATTGATATTTTCTTTAGCCAATCTTTGAAAATATAATCTTCAATAGGGTGATCATCATTGATAGGGATAGTAGTTTGATATTGACTTGATCGACTTCTTAGCCTTTTGATTTCTGGTAACTGTAAACCAGCTTTGATTGCTTGCCGAAATAATTTAGCCACACTGTCCCTTTTGAAGGGATAATCCTTGTTCATCCTTTCTTTAAGAGATGGCCGCATTCGCTCATCATCTCTTGTGGCTTGTTTTGGACGCTCCCCACCACTTGGAAAAGTCTAAGATTTGTCATTACCTCCTAATACTAATTTTGGCTGTGGATTAGAATAACCAGGTGTTTTACCCTTATCATCATTGTACACTAGCTGCTTTCCTTTATCCATATTGTATATCACCCACTTTTCACCATTTGAGCTATAGGGCGACATGACTTCATTTCTTCTTGAGTCAGGTTTATTCTCTTTGCTTTATCGCATAGACTTGGACTTAGGGCTTTTTCAATTTAGCCACCCTATCGAGCAAGTCCTGAAATATTGCAATTGACATCATGCATAGAAATGGTGTTATTTTATCATCCATATTGCCCATTAGCAATTGGATTGCATGTTTTTTTTTCTAATTATTGCTCACATTTCATACTTAGGTTGCGCCAACGACTTATGAATTTCATCACTGACTCATCTTTCCTTCTTTTCAATAAGGTGAGGTCAGTAATTGTGATTTTCTTGAATGCACTAGCAAACCTCTTCACAAATATAATTTCTAATTCAGAAAAGGTTTTAACTGAATCATTTGGCAATTCTACGCACCATTCGAAAGCAATTGAATTCAAGCTACTAACGAATTGATGAAATAACAATGCATCATTCCTTTCTGTGTTATCACAAGTAGCTTTAAATTGGTCTAGATGTTGCCTTGGATTGCCAAGCCCACTGAAAGTATTGAATTTCAGCACTGAGTAACCTTTCGGGTATGACACTTAGTCATATTCAGCTGGGAAAGGGTGACCTTACTCACCAGCTTTTCAGCTTGCTCTAAGGTTATGACCACCTTTATCTTTTCATTGATTATTATTTCTAATTGGCAGATGTTATAGTTCCCGGTGTGCTAGCTAGATTTTGAATTATCAGCTGGAGAGGTGTTTGGTTAACTTCATCCCTCGCTTCATGTATGACATGTGCTATAGGAGCTTGAGGTACTATAATTGTTGGTGGTATAGAAGTTGTATTATTAGCTACCTGTTGATTATCAGACAAAATAGGTGCTGCACTAGATATAATACTCTTCTACAATATCATCATCATGATGTTCATTTGTACCACCATATCATTCATTTTCATACCAAGCTGTGCAATTTTCTTGTCTTTGACCTCCATTTGACGGTGCATTTCTCTTTGCTCTCTAGCTAGCGCCATGACGTCAATCAATACAGGATCTTCTTCTTCTTCTATTTCTTGTAGTTGTTCTGCTCTTTGTTCATTTTTAGGAAGAGAACTTGATTGTCCTTCTCTTTGTGAATTTACAGAGACAGCTATTGTTGGGGTTGTATGATGACACTGATTATAGAAGCGTGTACCAGGCTGATCATTTTCTGGTTCAACCATATAGATAGTCTCAACACCCATAATCTCTTTCTTATTATGATCTTCTTCATCTTCGGCAAAGATCGAAGATCCATCCTCTATTTGTTTTTGTGAAGAATATTCTTCATAAGTGTCAAATTCAGGTTCCCTGAGTTCGTGTTGATGCTGATGGTGCTGATCAGAGAGTTCATCTATATCTCTAACCATATAGATGCCTTCTATTTCCATAGAATCTTCTTCATTATTTTCTTCTTGCACACAAATTTTTGATCGACATTTCTAGTGGATCTATGGTTCAATGTACAAAACGACCACCTCTTCTATTAAAGGACCACGATCAATGTCAACCTTCTCTTATAGGGGTGAAACTGATCAACGATGGCATCCCCTAGAGGATTCTCTATGGTGTCAACCATTATATCTTTCATCATTGATATCCCTTCTTTTGGGTATCCATTTTTAATGAGTTGATTTTAAAGAGAATTTTTGAGTATATGTATCAGATGTCACACCCCTTCTATTACTCAAAGTTTTATTATGGGGCCTTGGCCTCCATATATGTTTACCCTTTCGCTGGGACATTTCAACAGCAGATTCTTAGACACGAGGTCCAAGTGTCAGGCTTTGATGCTCACCATGAAAAGTGTATTGGGATCGCTGGCCAGTTACCAGAAGAGATGATAACTTTCTTGGTGGAGCTTCAGTATTTTCCTCACCACAGGCTTCTGAAAACTTCTTTTCATTAGGCCTCTATCCTTGGCTACTTTGTGAACTTTATGTATCCTAGCAGACAATGTTTTAGGCTATCTCCTTTGTGGTGGTGGAGCTTGACGTGATTGGTTCCAGAAGGACTACTTTATTTTGCCTGTAGAGCTATTCCTTTTTACCCACTTTAGATTATCAAAGTTATTATGGATGGGAATACTCACTTCTGGCGGCAGCATTGCTTGCTCACTAGGTAATTCAAATGGGATCTGTTGAGCCCTCAGCTTAGCGTTTCTCCTTCTTCTCTATCTTCTGGTTAATTTGCTTCATGATGAGGAAGCTTCATGATCATGCTTTCCAGGTACTAGAGGTTCAGTAGGCACAACAGCTGTACCATGAGGAATTAAAGACACAGTTTGTCCCTTTATGATTCTTGTCATCACGGGATCTTTAGATTGACCTAGCCTCTTAAAAATTGAAGTTCTCTATTGGGAGGACTCCTCTTGAGTTGGGCTGGCGGGTGTACATACTAGTAGGAGTTTGTAACTTGAGGCCTTCCGGCATGGCCTCTGAATACCCATGGGTACCGGGGAATTTGACGATAGCTAGGAAATTCAAGCTACAAATTGGATGGTAGTTCCAACATCTCCGATTATTGATGATGGTTGGCTAAGCGGATGTTCACCACTGAGCGGTGAGTGCTTTGTAGATCCATTTCTGTAAAATTGAAAGATGAGGATTAGTAATTAGCAATTATTATTTCACCTCATACTTTCAAGATGTAGAGGTACTACAGAACCAATAATGGTGTAATAAAGATACACTCTACAGAATTATTCATTCTACATGAGGCTCATTTGTTACACACATTTTACTATTTTTTGAATTTTCAAAAATTTTATTGCTACTATAACACATATATGACTAGCCAAAGATGGAAAGAGAATCCTGTCCCCAGCGGAGTCGCCAGAAATCTGTGGGCTCCAAAAATTCACCACTGACCTCTTTTGAATGAGAAGAGTGGTTTTAAAGTGTGTCGGTGTAATTTTCAGAAGGTAGATGGAATAGTAGAAAAGACACTACCCTGAGATTTTTTCCTCATTTGGTGAGAACTTTAGATCTGGTTCTAGGTTTCCTATAGGCGCAAGCCCCTATAGTTAATTACCCCTCCCAATAAGTGAGAGAGAACTTTCGATTAAGGCTAGTCATTAAGTCACAAAATGTGCAGCATATAGTAGCGGCATATAGAGTTTCAAAATTTAAGATATGAAATTCATCATTATAGCTTAAACCAGATGGTTGGGGGAATAATGATGTGCCCGATCTAGATCCCATGGTTTTGTCATCCCGGGCAGTCGCGGTCCCTAGTCTACTTAGTCAGAGGAGGTAGTCGACCCAACCTGATAGAAGGATCCTCACCAGCAACACAAGGGTTGCGTCATCTAAGAAATCCTTGTAGACCTGGGGTGGTGTTTATCTAAGGAGATAAACTTAAGTCTACCTTAGCTGACAGAGGGCTGTTTGTCCTATCAAGTATATCCTATGATTCACAACTCAAAGGGCAGAGCCATTGGGGAGCATACGGGCTATGGTTGAGAGTGAACATAGTAGAACACTTGATTTGACATTGACTTCTTTGTGAGCTAGAGCTTTTTTAATTTTTCACCCTCGATAAATAATTATGAAAGGTGGATAAATGGAGTTTGATTTTAAGCTTTTAATGATAGAGTTTCATTTAAGTAGTTTTTATTTGATATTTGAAAATTGGTTTGATTTGATTTGAGAAATTAATTAATTTGAGAATGTTTAAGAGCTTTAGATCTTGTCAACTCTGTTTAGCCGCTAACAGAGGATTAGATCTACTGTCACTTGACATAATTAGTTTTTAAGATATTTTATTGATTTGAAGCTCTTATTATGGGCTTTTAGGTTTTCTTAACCCAGACCCAGTCCTAAGACTAAACCGAGAAGAAATTTTAGATTGATATTTGATTTAATTTAAAAAATTGATTAATTTGAATATGTTTAAGAGCTTTAGATCGGGTCAACTCTGTTTGGCTGCTGATAGAGGATTAGATCTACTTTTGAAACTCTTATTATAGGTTTTTAGGTTTTGTTAACCTGGACCCAGTCCTAAGACTAAACCGGGAAGCAATTTTAGATTGATATTTGATTTGATTTGAAAAATTGATTAATTTGAATATATAAGAGCTTTAGATGATCAACTCTTTATTGAGAGATTCTACTTTTGAAACTCTTATTATAGGTTTTTAGGACATTAGCAAATTTCGGCATTAGCAGAGCACATATGAAATATTTATAATTTCATTCATTAATTAATAATTATTGATTTTAAAATGATTAGAATAAAATTCCTTAATTTTGATCAAAGGCCTATGATTTTTGATTTGATTTAGTTTCGCCTTCTTTGCTTATAGGTTTACATCGGTGGCGATGACATTTGATTTAGATTGTATTAGTTCTTAGTTTACTTGTTGAGTTTTTACATTTCTCCCAATTTGTTTATGCTCAACTTATATCAATTTTGATAAGTTATGATGATTTGAGTGTTTATTGTTTTGGCCCCACTTATGCTTATTAACTAACATAATAATCACTTCCATATTGATCTAAGAGTTACTAAACTCAATTTCAATTTATCCTTAGGTTTTGAGTTTTTGCAAGTTTGTTATGCATTTAACATTAGTCCCAAATTTATGAGTTTAAAATTAACCTCCCTAAATTTCACTTAGATTTTAAATGAATATTCTATTCTTTTCAAAATTTACTTTAAAGGCTCCCCCCTTTTTCTTATTTGACGCTTTTAATTTAGAATAGAATTAGCCACAGGTCTCTCTACTTAGCGCTCATAAGTCAGCTCATTTTACCCTCCCTTCTTTCTAAGTAAAAAGATTTGACAAAATTTTGGTAGCCTCTGTCATCCCCAGGGGCTACATGGTATTTTGCTTCCTGATCACTCTTGAGCATAGAAAGTGGTGTCTTGTAACACCACCTCTTTTCTTTTCATCCCACAAGCCCCTAAGCAAGTCTTCAAATCTGTAAGAATACATATAATGCAATATATAATTATCCCCTCTTCTTCTTTTTTCTAAGTCTGAAAATTAGAAAATTTTGCGATTTCCCTGGGGAGATATCTAACAATGGTTTAGCTTACTCGGTGCTCTGAGCATAGTGAGCTATGTGACACTGACACTTTTTTTCATCCGTTTCCTCTTGAGCACAAAGGTCTTCAAACTTTTCAGGAAATTTTTTTTAAGTAAGGAGGTGGGAGAGGAATTTTTTAGAATAGGGGAGAATGAGAGAGTGGGAGGGAATGTGGAGGAAGTTGAGGGAAATGGGGGGAGTAGTTATTTTTTTATTTTTTATTTTTTAATTAATTTTTTTATTTTCTTTTTTCTGAAAATTGAAAATGGGAGGAATGGTTGCTACGTGAGGGGCAATTTGGGAATTTTTTTTAATAAATTTTTTAAATTTATTAAATAATTTTAATGTGAGTTTCACACCGATAAATGCATATGGTCAATATATATGTCAATTTAGGGTAATTCCATCGTTCTGAATGTAATGGAGCAGTCTGTTTTGCCATCAGGGGCCATTTGGTTCGAGTCAGCACCAAATTGAGTCAATTTCAGCTCGAAATATGCATCGCCGCTTTTGATCGCTTGATTTTCATGCAGACTCGTTAGAATTGAGTGTGAACAATCTTATTTGATAGATTTTGGTATTTCAAAGCCAATGGAGTGATTAATTTTGTGAGCAGGTGCTTTGACTCCGGTGCCCGACCTTGCGCGTGTGGCGTGTTAGCGACTTCGGCGGTCGATTGATCATCAAGTCATGCAATATTTATATCCTGATTAATTTTGACATTCTGAATGTGATGACAAAGTCTGTTTGTCAATTGGAGATCATTTGGATTGATTTTGGTGATGTCTAGTGTATTTTAGCCTCGATTTGCGTGCCACCACTTCAAATCATTCGATATTTGCACAGACTCGTTCGAATTGAGCGCGAACAGTCTCATTTGATAGATTTTGATATTTTAAAGCTAATGACATGATCAATTCACAAACGAAGGTCATTCAGCTTACCTCGATGCCTCCTGACTTTGATATACGTGCAAGCATGTTGACAACTCGATCGCTTAATTGATTGATCGTTAGATTTTTCAATATCTATATTCTGATCAATTTTTACATTCTGAATGCGACGGTGAAGTCCGTTTGTTGATCGGAGGTTTTTTTGACCATTTACAGTGACGTCCAGTGCATTTTGAACCCTGATTTGCGCACCGTCGCTTCCAAAGTCCATCGAATTTAACTTGTGGGCTTGTCTTGATATGTGACACATATGTGGAGGTCAACAATGCATAAGAAAATTTTGAGTCCAAAGCAAAAAAAAAATTAGATGTAAAAAGGAGCTAAAAAGGCTTCATATGTTCTTTCATACCTCTAAAGATTTGCATTTAATAAAATCTACCAAGAGTATATTCCAGAAGAAGATGTTTATACTGGTGATCATCAAGGTGGTCGAATCCCTAGAGAGCTCTTCTATTCTCAAAAGATGATGATAATTTGATCTAAAGAATCCCATTATATACAAGCCACTTTCTAGTCTGATGGTTCAGAGATTCTCATCATTGATGCTAGGGCCACTGATGTGCTTTCTCAACTTCATATCAAAAGATGATAGCCTATTGAAATATCTACATAGAAGACATCAATTTATTGAAGTACAAACACATTCTCAATATCCACACACATAAAAAGAAGCTCCAACTACAAAAGACTTATCATCGGAAGAAGATTTTATTAATATTATTGAACACTACTTGCTTGCATATTGAGCCATATGCATTAGAGGTGAATGATGCTAAAGTCTTATTATTTGGGAGGAAAGTCATTAAACAGGCAAGAGAAAGGTGCACCATTGAACAGAGAGTTCATCAATTGTTGTTCAAACAATTAGTTACATACCAATTTATAAAGCTAGAGGACAATGAAGAGCCGATTAAGATGTCACAATTTATTATGGTGATTCATCCCCAATCTAAGCAACCTCCACAAGGTGAACATCGATGTGTGATAGTTTAGTTGAACACTAGGTTCAAGATTCTACCATTGTAAGGTTCTAGTGGAAAGAAAAATAAACACAAAGATTGAAATCGTATGAAGTAGAATTTATCAAGAAAAGAAAAAGCTGTGGCACATGATTTGTACTCTTAAAGATCTATTATTGATAAAATCCATCAAATTTGACCACATAAGAAGATGGTCTCCATTGATGAATCTCAAGATGGTCAACATCTAATAAAGTCCTTTAAGGAATCTCATCATTAGCTATCCATGATTGAGCTAAAAGAAGGGACACTAGAAGAAAGCTAATAAGGTACAACTTCAGTTGTTCCTTATTCTCATCATAAGCTATCCTTTGAAGTTTAATAGAAAATTTTCAAACTATTCTTGAAGAATATAAATCAAGGAGTTTCAATATTAAAAGAATATGATGATTGCTCCTAGCTTTTCATCATCAATCACTCCATATTAAAGAATTGGTGAAAAATAAACTGAAATCTTATTTGAAGAACTCTTATGACACTAAGAAGACTTATTAAGAGTCTATATAGTCATCAATTTGAATAGTAATTGATTAATGCTAGCAATCAATGACCTAAACTTAAAAACAAAAAGGGGTACTATACATGATAATTTCTTTGAGAATCCCCCTGCAAGATGGGGAATTTTGTATATATATTTATTTAGGTTAACATCATGCTTTATGACGAGATTCTTAACTATACATATATATATATATATATATATATTTGAAGATTGATTATAGGAATTTTATTTTATTTTAAGTTGACATCGTGCCATACAACGAGATCCCTAAATAAATATAGTTGCATAAAAAAATAATTTCTAAGAAAATAAATGCAGCAGTTCTAAAGCATCATGAAAATTCCCTCATAAGACAAAGGGCCTTTACTTTATAGTTGGGTTGACATTATGTCTAATGCTGAGATCCCCAGTCTATTTTGGATTGACATTGTGCTTAAGACCAAGATCCCTAAATGAATCTTCAAAGTTACTATCATTAAAATTGCAAAAAAAAAAAAAGAAAAAAGAAAAAAAAAGGTTTATGAGTAAAAGGCAAAACTCACCCCAAACTTGACATACTCAAGACAACTTCAAAAGTCAAAGGCTTATTCTCAAATTTATCAAAATCTAAAAATATAGATAAGCAATTCAAGTTTTGAAAGCTTCAAATAGCTAAATTGGAGAAACATCAAACCACCCTACAATTCAAGTCTAAGATTAAACGGGCATTGAATGTCAGATTCAACAACTCTAAATATGGTTAAGTCATTGATTGCTCACCTCACTCAACCAACCATAAGAAAAGGATGCTGTAAAAAAGGACCTATTTTATTAGTTTAGTGACAACTATTGTTGTATCCCAATTCTTGGCCAACTTGATGAATTTAAGCAGTCCAGATCCAAGAGACGTTCTCAATTGGTTAATAGATTAAGACAAACTCTGAGAAAATGAGCTCTTCTATAAGAAGCATCACACAAAGTTCTAAAGCATCGTCAAATCAAAACATGAATTCTTTTAGAAGGCTAGATCAAGCACTAGGAATGACTATCTTCTCTTCTTCAATGAAGCACAAAACATGGTGACTGAAGAAACAATCCTGATGTTTGTACAAAGCTTGTGAGCAAACTAAGGGATATCTATTATCAATAAGCCCTTTGATACATCAAATATTAGGTTGACGACTCTTAGTCATCAACTAGAGTCAAAACCTTGAGGATTAGGTCACTGACATGCAACCTTCATCAAGTCCGTGAGAGTAGCAGCTTGGGATAAAAGGTTCGTTTATTCTTCCTGACAAGTCTGTAAGATAATTGAGGACAATTCCTTCACGAAGTACGCTAAGTCATAAAGCCAAGTCAGAGGGAGATGCAATTAACAAATCACTCAAGATGAAGTCTCTATCAAGTCCCTCAAAACAACAAGCTTAAGACAAAAGAGTTTGTTTATTCTTCTTGATAAATCCTTGAGATAAGTCAGGATAAGTCCCTACCAAGTATATTAAAGCTCCATGCTAAGACAAAAGGAAATTTTAAATTTTAAATCATCAAAATGAGGGCTTCATCAGCCTGTCGGAGTAGCAAACTCAGAATAAAAGATGCTCTTATTTTTTGACAATTCGGTCGAGATAATTTAAGTCAATTCTTATTCAAATTTGTTAAAGTAGACGAGAGCAATAAAAAGAGCTTTAAGTTTCAAAACCATAAAAAAAAACTATTATCAAGATCAAGGAGTTTGAAAGATAATATTTAATGGCTTAACAAGCTATTATAGCCAAGTCAAGAGATTCAAATTCTACACTAGCATGAAAGTTCACATAATCATTTTCCTAGGAGAAATTGTCAAGTATCAAGTTCATCAGGCTAGGCTCTAAAGAGTTGATTCATCAATTAGAGATTGACAAAAAAAATGTTGAATTAGCATAAATGAGAAATATAATTCATCCTTTGCATCAATAATTGCAAATAACATTGAAGAGCTGCAAAGAGATTCATCAACTCGACTTCAAAAAAATGCAAAGAAATTCATTGAATCAGCTAGTTCACACAAAATATGATATGCTTCAGCTACGTACCATATTTGTTGGGGGTAATTGTTGACCTGTACATTAGCTCTATAAATCGAGTCATGCAAATATTGTAAACGATGAAAGCAAATGCATATAAATCAAAGTGGAATGCACTTCAAGAATCACCAAAACTTCTCAAATAATGAATGTTCTTGAATGGCTACACCGATGGGAACAAGATGTTGGAATTTATCAATAGAGGTCTTTACACCCAATTTTATCAAGTATAATGACAACGATAAAATATGGATGATCATCATGGAAGTTGAGTCAAAGTCATTTCAATCGTTATCGAAGCCACTCGAACATTATTCGTTTGCAAAAACTATCAAAGTACTGAAATCCATTAGGAAAAGCCTCTTGTAATCAATCAAATTTAATAGAATGGCAATGATGAACTACAAACAAGCCTAAAGTAAATCTGACCAAAGTTATCTCTATCATCACCAAAGCTATTCAAATGGTGTCTGTTTGCAAAACAGACAACATAGGAACATTCAAAAATGCAAAATTGCTCAAAGATGACACACAATTTACTTGTTGACCTCCATATGTGTGCCATAAATCAAGACAAGCCCATAAGTTAAATTTGACAAACTTCGGAGGTGATAGTGCACAAATCGGGGCTCAAAATGCACTGGACGTCACCAAAAATGGTCGAAATGACCTTTGATCGATGAACGAACTTCTCTGTCACATTTAGAATGTCGAAATTAATCAAAATATAAATATTGCAAAATCTAATGAGCAATTGATTAAGCACTCAAGCTATTAATGTGTCGACGCATATATCAAAGTCGAGAAGATGTGATAATAACTAAATGACCTTCGTTCATAAAATTGATTGTACCGTTAGCTTCAAAACATCAAAATCTATCAAATAAGACTATTTTCACTCAATTCAGATGAGCTTACATTAATGTCAAATGGTCATAAGCGATATTGCGTATTTTTGACTTGAAAGTGACCTAATTCGACGCCGAAGTCACTCAAATGACCTTCGTTTATAAAATGGACTACACCATTGCATCCAGAATGTCAAAATTACCTAGAATAGACATCCAATTTGTTTGAAGTTATTGTGCTTAAAATTTCATCAAAATTAGCACGTATTTTGAGATAAATCCATCTAATTATCTCATAATTGTGACTAGTCATCGCCTCGAAAATGGCAGCTGCCCACTCCCATGCTTCCACCTCTAATTCGACCTATTATAGGCCACGACATCACATGCCCCAAACCACTCTTACCTTATCACATCATCCACTCGCAAGTCAAAAAAGTCCTAATCGTGCGGGGCAGATCTTGCGTTCTTGAGGGGCAGGAAAAAATGAACAAAGCTTCCCTCCTCCCTCAGTTGAAGCCCTCATGTCTTCCTTTCATGTGCCTGACCATGACGCCCATGGGGATAAGCTAAATATGTCAATCATAACCTATCATGAGAGCCATGGATTGCGGGAGCTGGAGAGAAGCAAGGCAGAGATGCGAGAGATCTACGAGAAGTGGATGAAACGACATGGCCAGACCTACAATGCGCTTGACGAGAAGGAGTGACGATTCAATGTCTTCAAGGACAATCTCCTCTACATAGATGAGCACAATGCAGCTGTTGATGCCGGTGTCCATTCCTTCCATCTAGACTTCAACTGCTTCTCCGATCTCACCAATGAAGAATAACGCCTCTTCTACCTTGGTAGTTGGCAACCTCTACGTCATCGAAATCCAAGCAATTATTACCGCTTTGCTCTTGGTGAGGCCTTGGCCAATTCCGTTGATTGAAGAACCAAGGCGGTCGTCATGCATGTTAAGAACTAGAGTACTTGTGGGAGCTGCTGGGCATTTTTGAGCATTGTAGCCGTGGAAGGGATTAATCAGATTGTGATCAGTGAACTCATATTGTTATCAGAGCAAGAGTTGGCAGACTGTGACACGAGAAGCAACCAAGGATGCAATGGCGACCTCATGGATGATGCTTTCGTATTCATCATTAGGAGCAGTGGCATTGATTATGAGGAGGATTATCCTTACATTGATCATAGATGGAAAAGTGATTCTTACAAGAAAAAAATGCTTGGGTCATGTCTATTGATTCATATGAAGATGTTACTGTAAACAGTGAGAAGGTTTTACGGAAGGCAGTTAGAAATCATCCTATAAGTGTCACCATTGAAGCTACTGGCAGGGCTTTCTAGCTGTAGCAATTGACACCATGTTACAGGAGAATTATCTTGTACTAAGGAAGTTGAACATTTCAAAGTTGATGGATACAACCTTAGTTTATATTTGTGCAAGGGCAAGAGATATGAATATGAAACAGGAGTTTTTGTGCATAAAACTGAGAATAAGCCCAAGAAAAAAAATGGCTCACTGAATATGAAACTAGGTATGCTTTCCCAATTCAATTCCCAACAGGCTTTAAGATTGAGAAAGGTTACAGAGAAAAGCTTAAAACTTGGCAAAGACTGCCTTTCATTATGCCTTATGATCAAAGTGAAGTCAATTGTATTCGCACTAGTGGTGGCATTGAGCACTTTGAGAAACATGTTGGCTTTATTCATTAATTTTTGAGCTCGACTGTAGAGAAGATGGTTGATATTGAAAGATTACCTCACTTTAGAAGGGATTTCAATATTGTTGTTAATCTCAAAGAACTTATTCTCAAACATTCAGATTTACCAACTGGGAACAGCCTTTGAGGGAGCTTAACTTGTGATTATTCGACAGGTGTTTGAAGACCCTGTTATGCTCAGTAGAGCTAATGGGTAGAAGACCATGGCCATAGTGTCACAAGACACTGACTGTTATGCTTAGTAGAGATGACGGGAAGGTTGAATAACCTCTGATGTAGCCTCCTATGTGGGGAAGACGCCGGGAGGTTACCAAAATTCAGACTGAGAGACGATTTAATTAATTTAATATAAAATAAATCTTAAGCTCAAAATTAAAATATGAATTGAAATTGCAGGTGTACGAAGACCTCATTATGCTCAGTAGAGCTGATGAGTTTGAAGACCCCGTTATGCTCAGTAGAGCTAACGGTAGAAGATCACGACCGTAGTATGACAAGACACTGATCGTTATGCTCGAGATGACGAAGGTTGAATAACTGATGCTATAGGGGAAGATGTGAGGTCAATTTTGGAATGACGAGAGACCCAAATAAGAACAAATAAAAGTGTTAATGAGCTTAAATTAAACTTATTTGAAAATGATAAATTAAAAAATAAACTTACATATATGCTCTTTTATGTGTGTTTGAAGACCTTATGCTCAGAGAGTTGGCGGTTAGAAGACCACTAGTCACAAGACAACCGCATAGAGTGACAAGAAGACAAATAGACTCAATGCATCCCCTACACGAGGGAGGGAGGAATTTTGGACTGACGAGATACTTAAACTAGAACAAATTAAAGAGTTGATGAGATTAAATTGAGCTATTTGAGAATGATAAATCAAAGAATTAACTTACATATATTCTCTTTTTATGCAAGCATTTGAAGACTCTGTTATGCTTAGTAGAGCTAAGGAGTAGAAGACCACAATTGTAGTGTCATAATACACTGGCCGTTATGCTCAGTAGAGTTGACGGGAAGGATAAATAGCCCCCGATGCAACCCCTTTATTGGGGGACAACACCGGGAAGCTGTCAAAATTCAAACTGATATGATATTTAAAGATGATTAATTAGATTTGAATTGAACATAAATTAAATTTGAACTAAACATGATGAACTTCTGAAGAATCAGAGGTTCAACAATAAGAATAAATCAAACTTCATCAAAACTTATAAATTTAATGAATTACAAACTAAATGTGAGAAATATGGATGTTACTTCAAATGATTGAATAAGAGTTGAAATGCTTTACGCCACCGGATTCACAACACTTTATACAAATGAACAGAAGGCGTTAATTAAGGCATTCTTAGATACACCTGCATGTGCTCGAACATAGAGATTTAAAGTGCACAGTTTAATGTCTAAAAAGGCTGCGTAGGCTAAATTGGAATCGATTAAATATTACTTTAAAAATTTTAATAAAATATTAGTTCAATCTATAACATCTTCTACACCATCGTATTCGTAACATATCATATGAGTGAACATAAGGTGTTAATTAAAGCATTTTTAGATACACCCGCATGTACTCAGACATAAAGATTTAAAGTGCAAATTTTAATGTTTGAAAAGGCTACGCAGGCTAAATTAGAATTAATTAAATATTAATCTAAAAAAATCTAATAAGATATTAGATCAAGCTATAACACCTTCTACGCCATCGGATTCACAACACATCGTACAAGTGAACAGAAGGCGTTAATTAAAGATTCAATTAAACTCTTTCACATATTATAAAACATGATTAAAACTCAAATTTAAGATCTTAAAATTGTGCAAGCATTCTTAAATACACCCACATGGGCCCCGATACTATGCTGAATGCTTAAATTTAGTGTCTAAGGAAGCTGCGCGGGTTGATTCCCTATAATGTCTTAGGACTGGGTCTGGGTTAATGAAACTTAAAAATCTATTATAAGAATTTCAACTTAGTAAAATATCTGAAAGCTAATTCTGTCATGTGACTGTAGATCTTATCCTCTGTTGGGAGCTAAACAGAGTTGATAGAATCTAAAATTATCAAATATATTTGATTCAATCAATTAATCACCCTGATGATAGCTGTGTTGAATGAAGATTTTAACCGGAGGGGATACTTACCATAAAAATGTGCTTGCAACCTCAAATTAAATTAATCAAACCCAAGAATCAATACAAATGTAAAATCAAATAAATCATCAAATTATAAATGCTTAAATGAAATTTAATTTATTAAAAACTTAAAGCCAAAATTTTAACTTACCTTCCATAATTATTTATCGAAGGTGACAAATTAAGAAAACTCTAGCTCATAAAGGAGCCAAAGTCAAATCAAGTACACAACTATGTTTACTCTTAAACAATCTCATGCCAGCAAGGACGTGGCCCGTGTCCTCTGACTGTGTGGTTTGGCCAGTAGGCTCCACGCATGATACAGTTTTGACCAGAGTCCTCTAACCGGGTGGTTGTTGCTAAATGACCCCACTATATCACTATCATGACCATAGCCCGTATGGCTCCCCGAGTCAACCATACTTTGAGTTATATTGGCAAAAAACCCTATGTTGATTTGGCAAAAAGCTTGTCTCCTTAGACAAACACCACCCTAAGTCTACATGGATTTCTTGGACGATGCAACCCATGGTTACTGACAAGGATCCTTCTATCAAGTTTGGTCGACTACCTCCTCTGACTAAGTAGACTAGGGACCACGACAGCCCAGGATGACAGAACCATGGGATCTAGATCGGGCGTGTCATCATTCCCCCAATCATCCACTTTAAGTTAAACATAATGAATTTTATAAATCTAAAATTCAAAACTCCACATACTATTATTATACGCTATGTAATAAGTGCTAACAATTGTCGAAAGTTCTCTCCGGTATTGAGAGGGTAATTAAGCATATGCTTACTTTATAGGAAACCTGGAACCAGATCTAAAGTCCTCACCAAATGAGGGCAAAATCTCTGGGTAGTGTCTTATCTACTATTCCATCTGCCTTCTAAAAATTACATTGATATTTAAATTATACTCTTTTCATCGAAGAGGTCGATGGCAAATTTTTGGAGCTCACAGATTTTTGGCGACTACACTAGGGATTTGTTTCTCTTTCCCGCTTTGGCTTGTCAGATTTAACTTATAGTAATAGTGGAGTAATAATAAAAATTAAAATAAAAAAGAGAACCAATTATCAATGAAATAGTATCTAAGCTAATTATGTTCTTATGACTAATCTGCTTGTTCTTTATATTGATGGATCTTCAGAATACTGTTCATCATGCAGCTAGGTCACAGAGCCAATATTCGTCTAATTAACAATGTAATCAATACTAAGGATGTTGGTGCTACCATTCAATTTGGTAGTGTAGACTTCCAAACCATCGCTATTATAAATAATCCTCTACTTGAAGCATTTGCATATTGAACATAGTAACCTATGCAGGAGAGGAGGACAACTGGAATGACCACTACTGCTACTAATGTTCCTTGAAAGAAAGCCTTTGTATTCAAAAGAGTGGGTTATTTTAAGGTGTCGGTCATGAAAAGAATGTCAATAGGCAGAAAGTTTCAGTCAAATCTATGAATGTGACTATTTTGTTAGTTGAATCTTTCGCACTAGGAAGGCATATATATCTAGAAAAATTGAGTGGGAGGCAAAAGAAGGAGAAGAAATCTTGAGCGTGAACTCAATTGCTACTCTCGAATCATGTGATCTTGATACTAAGCCATTCCACTCACAATGAGTTTGAAAATCTAAAATGGGTGAAAAGGAATAGCTTTACTGGTGATGTTAAGCAATCTTTTTGGGCTCAACAATAGTCAGATCCAACTCTTCAAAAGAAATAACTTGAAATTTTATCTGCTCGAGTACACAAAGTCCTGATGGTTATCATGGAAAAAGGCCTTATGAAGAAGAGATATCAAAGGCCAATTATTAGAGAAGCCTATAATGCTCCACTATAGAAACTATGATCAGTGATAGTAAGAACTCAAGATCATTCTAAATAAGTTTTGCACGATGAGCATCGAAGCCCGACACTTGGACGGGGCAATTAGGAATCCACTATCAAAAGGTCCTGGTAGAAAGAAAAATAAATCTAGAGAGCGAAGCCTCGAGAAGAAGTTCTGCATAGTGAACATCAGGGCGTGACCCCTGAACCGCATTTTTGGGAATCCGCTACCGAAAAGTCCCAAAAAAATAAAAAAAAGGAGGCTGAAGCTTCAAGAAGAGGTGGCAATGCAAAAGCTTCTTCATTTGGAAGCAAGCTAACTTATAGACAACGGAGAAAGAGAAATGCTGAACTACTTGCTCAACAAACATTATTCAAGCATAAAATTATACAAGCGTGGACCCGAGGTGTTCTAATAACTAGTTTGTGACAGATGGGTAAGAAATGAAGAATAACTCACTTGTCCAAATCAAATGGTCATACGGACTTGATAATATCAGGTTTCAGCTTCTCTAGTGAGAAAACTCTAAATTGTATATACAAAAGTGTATCGGGTCCTTAAAGTTGTTAAGGAGAAAGGACTAATGAAAAGAAAATATCAAAGTCCTATTATAAAGGAGGCTAGAGTTGCTTCTCCAAGGAGACCTCCTACAACCCCACCAAAATGTCAACCAATTTAAGTCTCGCACGGTGACACTTGGACCACAGGTACAAGAATCAGCAATCAAAAGGTTCCAGCAAAAATGTAAGCAAATTTGGAGGCTAAAGCCCTAAAGTGAAATTGATTTAAAGAAGGATAGTGATGTGACATCTGGACTATACTCCTCGAGATCCGGCATAAATGAAACTCGTTAAGAATGTGTACCTAAGAAAATTATCCAATGTAATGAGATTTCTGACGGTTGACACCTTGGAGCTTGTTGCCAACCATCTCCATATCTTTGAAAAAAGGTCAGGTTCGATCGCAGTCCTCCAAGCTAGAAATTTATTGGAGGCATCGATCAGAGTTCCGCATTCAAAGGGAAGAGCTGATGTAAAAGGATACTCCTTTCAAATAGGATAAAAAATGTCAAGAGGCTTTTGATAATATCAAGAAGTATATGTTAAATTTACCCATTGTCACAACATGAATCCTAGGAAAACCTCTTATCTTGTACACAACAACACTGGAAGAATCTCTACATGCTCTTTTGGCACAACATAATGAAGAGAGAAAGGATAATGCTCTATATTACATCAGTCGAGGATTGATAGGAGCAAAAATATGCTATTCTATAATTGAGAAGCATTGTTTGGCATTAATTTTTGCTTTTCAGAAGCTATGTCATTATATGCTATCTCATAAAATTACTGTCATCTTAAAAATTGATTCATTGAAGTTCTTGATGACAAGATTAACGTTGATAGGTCTCTTGACATCATGGGTTGTTATTCTGTTACAATTTGACATCATATATGTTCCTAGAAAGCAGTGAAGGGGTAAATTCTGATAGATCTCCTTGCTGTACACCCTATCCCGGTAGATTCAAATCTTAATGATGATCTTCCTGACAAGCAGGTCATGCATATATATGAAAAAAGTTGCAAATGTGGAGATTGTATTTTGATGGAGCTTCATCCATCAAATACACTCAGCCCTCAAATCTCCCAAAAGCTCGAGCTGACATCAGTCTCATCTTGATCACGCTAGAAGGTGGTATAATGAGGCATTCCTACCGATTGATTGAGCCACGAACCATAATACGAAATGTTGGTGGCAGGTCTAGATGAAGCAACCTTCATGAGAGCTCAAAATCTACAAGTTTATGATGATTCTCAGCTCATCATTAATCAAGTGCTGGGATTTTACAAAATCAATAAGATTGAATTGACCTAATATTATATGTGAGTTCTCATGCTCATAAATCAAATCCCAAATATCATTATGATTCAAGTTTCTGTAGTGCAAAATAGACTATTTAGCTAAGTTAGCTAAAGAAAGGATGACTATGTGCTAATTAGTATTTGCACTCATTGGGTCCTAAAGCTAATAAATCAAAAATCCTTGCTGGAAGAGGGGTCATCAAATGCAAGCTAGGAGGATGTAACTCACGTTACTCCTTACACTCCCTTACAAATTGCTCATCAAAATCAACAAGATGAGACTCAGACTATTCAAGAGGCAAGACCTCAATCTGAAGAAACTCCAAGACCACTAAGTAAAATCCTTATAATAGAAGAGATGGAAGATTAGAGATAACACTTCATCAACTGCTTTAAGGAAAGCAAATTATCGAGCAATAAGCTGATGGATGCACAACATGAGAAGAGGCTTTGACTATATGCTTATGTTGTCCATACCCTATATCATAGATCATTCGAGTAGATGTGGCTACGATGTTTGGGAATAGAAGAAGCCAACAATATCTCAGATAATGACCTAGCCTTCAAAAACACTAAAATTTATAGATTTGTTGATCGATATAAGATTGATTGATGATATTCATTGATTTATAATCAGAGAGCAAATGACTTGGCCGAGGCTTTCAACAAAACACTAGTCAAGCTACTCAAAAAAAATCCTTACAAGAAATAAAAGAGAGTGACATACCAAGCTTATTGAAGGTTTATGGGCTTACCACACTACCTATAAGACTCTCACAAAATTCACTCTTTATGCAGTAGTATTTAGGGCTGAAGCAGTTTTACCACTTGAATATGAACTACCTTCACTCTGAGTAGCCATTTAACATAATCTCACTTAAGATGAGAATGTTTGTCTATGGATGTAAGAGCTTGATGTACTTAACAAAGCAAGGTTCCAAGCTCTATAAAATTTAGAAGTCTACCGAGTGAGAACGTCCAAACATCCAAAGCATTTGATCATACAATACGTCATCAAGCTTTACAAGAAGGAGAATTGGTCCTGGTACTCAGAAGACTAATTATTCTTCACTATCATTACATGTGTAAATTTTTCTTAGAAATTCTCATGTAATATAAGAATGCATTCTTGAAATGAAGCAAAAGTCCCCCTGTCAGATAGGGGGCATTTCTTTTTAATTTTATAGAAAAATGTCAGGCTCTCCCTATGAAATAGGTGGTCTTTCTATTATATTTGGGTTGACATCACACCCAAGGTTGAGATCCCCATATACATAAAGTTCACAAGTCTCAAAGTCTTACTGGCCAAAAAGAGAAGTTTTCAAGTCTGTAAATTACAACAAGTCAAGTTGAAACACAACTTCCATTCATATATTCACTCTAAGGCTCAAGTTGGTGCATAAGGTCAAACTCAACAAGCCCAAATATGGTTGAGTTGCTGACAGGTTTTCTTTCTCAACACGCCACAAAGGCTGTAGTAAGAGATCCCCCACCTTGTTAGTCTGACAATAAAATCCTCCATCAATTGTTTAAGTCCAATACTCAAGTAGATGCATAAGGTCAGACTCAACAAAGCCAAATATGACCAAGCCACTGACAGGTATGCTTACTCAATACGCCATAAAGGCCATAGTAAGGGATCCCCCTACTTTGTTAGTTCAAAGATAAGAGCATCCAAATCTCCAAATCCCTCCAACTTGGTGAGTTCAAGTGGCCCAGACTGGGAAATCATCCCTAATGGTCGTAAGGTCATTTTTTTTCAAAATCCAACAAAAAGTTCCTCACTCAAGAAAGCACTAAGCCAAGTTTGGTATCAGTATCAAATGAGAAATATCAACTCCTTCAACAAGTCTATTAAAGTAGAAAGTAAAGACTGAAAGAAACTCTTCCTCAGTAAGTCCAGCCAAGCAAAAAGCAAAGGATTGAGGAAGTCACCCCAATGTTCATACAAAGCTAAAGGCTGAACTAAGGGAGTTATGTCATCAGTATGTCCGTTATGCACAAAGCATAGGACTGATGACTATTTTCCATTGACCCAACACAAGCTCTAAAGGCTAGGTCATTAGCAAACATCCTTTTATAAGCCCACAAAAGCAAAAAGCTAGGGCAAAAAGTAATTTTGTATTACTTGACAAGTCTTTAAGATAATTCAAAACTTTCCTCCATCAAATCTGTCAAGGCACAAAGCTAGGATAGAAGGAAATAAAAGATGCGAATCCCCAAGATGAAGTTTTCAATAAATCTGTCAAAGTACCATGCATAGGACTGAAGATGTTCTCATCTCGCCAATAAGTCATCAACTCCATCAAGTCCACTGAGGCACGAAGCCAGGATAGGAGGAAGATATAAATTTCAAATTTTGAGATTGAATCTTCAATAAGTCCGGCACAAGGCATAGGATCGAAGTTGTTCTCATCTCAACAAAAAAAAATAATCAACTACATTAAGTCCACCAAGGCACAAAGCCAGGACATGAGAAAAATACAAATTTAAAATACTCAAGATGAAGTTTTTAATTAGTCTAAAGCATAAAGCATAAGACCAAAGACATTTCAAATTCTCTCAACACTTACTATGAAAGCTCTCCCTATTAGACAAGTGGCATTTTTATATATTTATCTAAGTCAACATCGTGCTTTAAGCTAAGATCCTTAGATATGTACATATTATGATTAAATAAAAAATAAAAAAAATATCCTGTCTATTTTGTAGTAAAGGAAATCAAACCTTGGAACATATCTCTGAACTAATCTGAAATCTGCCTGTTAGATAGGAGCCTTTTTTTAATGATCAAGGTTGTTCAACCCTCTCCTGCAAAACATGAGGTCTTCTTGCGTATATTTAGGTTGATATCAAACTTTATGCTGAGATTCCTGAATATATCCATAACTATTATGGTCAAAGATGCAAACTCTTGCAAACCAAAAGAATCTATTTCTATGCATGAAAAGATAGCCCTAAATCTAAAAATTTTCTCTCCAAGATTCATCAAAATTTGAAGATCAAAATATAAGAACTCCCAATTTTGGAAGCTTCAATCAACTAAGTTTGAAAAACATCAACCCCTACATATTCAAGTCTAAGACTCAGATGGGTTCTAAAGGTTGGACTCAACAAGCCATAAATGGCTGAGTTGCTAACGCTCTCCTCACTCAACAAGTTACAAAAAAATGCCATAGTGAAAGAGCCCTCGTTCATTAGTTTGATGACCAAACCATCCATCCATCATAGCTTAAGTCAAGAGCTCGGGTAGGTTCTAAAGGTTGGACTCAATAAGCCCACAAATGGCCAAGTTGCTGACGCTCTCCTCACTCAACAAGCCACAAGAAAAGGCCACAATGAAAGAGCCCTTGCTCATCAGTCTAATGATAATAACTATTCAATCTCAAACTAGATCCAACTTAGTGACTACAAGCAAATAAAATCTAAGAGATCTTTTCGCTCGATCGATGGACCAAGATAATTTGAGTAAATTTTAAATTCAAAGCTGCATCAAATCAATCTATATATTTCCTGCAAGGTGATATTCAAATCTCTTTTCAAATGATTTGATCAAGCACAAAGCACAGATCAAAGACAATTCCATCATAAAGTTTGCAAAAGCATAAAGGACCAAGGAAGCGATTCCATAGTTCACAGAAAGGCAATGGCCAAACTAAAGAAATTTCATAGTTATTTAATCTATTAAAGTACACATTGCTAGGCTGATAACTCAACATTGACTTAATATGAGTTAGATGGCTAGGTCAACTATATGCACCCTTCAGCGAGTCCATCAAAATAGCAAGCATAGGAATTAGGGTGTACATACACTTCTTCAATATAGACAAATCAGGTTAGTCTTTTATCAAAGTCCGTCAAGCTTAAAGCTAGGACAGAAGAAATTTCAAATCTCAAAGTAAGCAAACTGATTCCTCCATCCAACCTGATTAAGCACAAAGCTAGGGTTGGAGAAAATATAAATATTTGAAGATAAAAAGAAAGAGACTTTCAATGAACCCATTGAAGCAGAGAGTAGATGGTGGAAGAAGCTCTTCAGTGAATCCAGGGAAGTTGAAAGTTGAAGTGATCTAAGTTCTATGGCCAGCCCAAAAGGTAAACCAAATTTCAACAAGCATGACTCGCTCCATGCACGAATCACATTTGTTGGATGGTATTTGTTGACCTCCATATGTGTGCCATAAATCAAGACAATCCCATAAGTTAAATTTGATGGACTTCGAAGGTGATAGTGCGCAAATCAGGGCTAAGAACACACTGTATGTCACCGAAAATGGTCAAAATGACCTCCGATTGATGAATGGACTTCACCTTCTTGTTTAGAATGTCAAAATTGATCAAAATATAAATATTGTAAAATTTAATGTGCAATCTACTAAGTGCTCAAGCTATTAATGTGCCGATATGCATATCAGAGTCAAGAAGATGCGATGATAACCAAATGACCTTCGTTCATAAAATTGATTGCACCGTTAGCTTTGAAACATCAAAATCTATCAAATAAGACTATTCACACTCAATTCAGATGAGCTTACATGAACGTCAAACGGTTAGAAGCAATAATGCACATTTTTGAGTTGAAAGTGACCCAATTTGATGTCGAAGTCACTCAAATGAACTTCATTCATAAAATGGACTATGTCATTGTGTTTAGAACATTGAAGTTACCCAAAATAGACATCCAATTTAACTGAGGTTGTTGCACTTAAAATTTCATCGAAATTAGCATGCATTTCAAGGTAAATCCATCTAATTATCTCATAATTGTGACTAGTCATCGCCTCAGAAATGGTAGCCACCCACTCCCATGCTTTCACCTCAATTTGGCCAATCATAGGCTGCACCTGCCCCATACCACTCTTACCTTATCTCATCATCCACTTGCAAGTCAAAAAAAATCCTAATCGAGCGGAGCAGATCTTGCATTCTCCAGGGGCAGCTGAAAATGAAAAAGCTTCCCTCCTCCCTCACCCGAAGCCCTCGTATCTCCCTTTCACATGGCTGACCCTGACGCCCACGGGGATGAGCCGGGTATGTCTTCATAACTTATGGTGAGAGCCATGGACTGTGGGAGCTGGAGAGAAGAGAGGCAGAGATGCAGGAGATCTACGAAAAGTGGATGAAACAACATGGCTGGACCTACAATGCGCTCGACGAGAAGGAGCATCGAGTCGAGGCCTTCAAGGACAATCTCCTCTACATAGACGAGCGCAATGCCGCTACTAATGCTGGTCTCCATTCCTTTCATCTAGGCTTCAATCGCTTCACTGATCTTACCAATGATGAATATCATGCTTCCTACCTTGGTAGCCGGTAACCTCTATGCTGTCAAAATCCAAGTGATCGTTACCACTTTGCTCTTAGTGAGGCCTTGCCCAATTCCCTTGATTGGAGAACCAAGGGGGCCATCGTGCATGTCAAGGCCCAGGGCTCTTACGGGAGCTACTGGGCATTTTTGAGCATTGCAGTCGTGGAAGGGATTAACCAAATTGTGACCGGTGTACTCATATCATTATCAGAGAAGGAGTTGGTAGATTGTGACACAAGTAGCAACCAAGGATGCAATGGCGGCCACATGGATGATGCCTTTGAATTGATCATTAGGAGTGCTGGCATTGATTCTATGGAGGATTATCCTTACATCGGTCGTAGAGGGAAACATGATTCTTAAAGGAAAAATGATCGAGTCATGCTTATTTATTCATATGAAGATGTTCTTATAAACAGTGAGAAGGCTTTACAGAAGGCAGTTGTAAATGATCCTGTAAGTGTTGCCATTGAAAGGCGAGCTTTCAGTTTGTCATCGTCACCATGTTATGGGAGAATTATCTTGTACTAAGGAAGTTGAACATTTCAAAGTTGATGGATACAACCTTAGTTTAGCTTTGTATAAGGGCAAGAGATATGAATATAAAGTAGGAGTTTTTGTGCATAAAATTAAGAATGAGTACAAGAAAAAAATGGCTCAGTGAATATGAAACTAGGTATGCTTTCCCAATTCAGTTATTAATAGGCTTTAAGATTGAGAAATGTTACTGAGAAAAGCTTTAAACTTGGCAAAGACTACCTTTCGTTAAGCCTTATGATCAAAGTGAAGTCAACTGTATTCGCACTGGTGGTGGCATTGAGCACTTTGAGAAATAAGCTATTGGCTTTATTCATTAGTTTTTGAGCTCGACTGTAGAGAAGATGGTTGATATTGAAAGATTATCTCACTTTAGAAGGGATTTCAATATGGTTGTCAATCTCAAAGAACTTATTCTCAAACATTCATATTTACCAACTGGGAGTAGCCTTTGAGGGAGCTTAACATGTGATTATTTGATAGGTGTTTGAAGACCCTGTTATGCTCATGGGTAAAAGACCATGGTCGTAGTGTCGCAAGAAACTGACTGTTATGCTCAGTAGAGCTGATGGGTAGGTTGAATAGCCTCCGATGTAGCCCCCTATGTGGGGAAGATGCCGGGAGGCTGCCCAAATTCAGAGTGACAGAGCATTTAATTAATTTAATAAAAAATAAATCCTAAGCTCAAAATTAAAATATTAATTAAAATTATAAGTGTACGAAGACCTCATTATGCTCAGTAGAGCTGATGAGTTTGAAGATCCCGTTATGCTCAGTGGAGATAATGGGTAGAAGATCCAGTGTCGAAGACACCGCTATGTCGGTAGAGGACGAAGGAAAATGGCTCATGATGCAGCCCTCTATGCAGAGAAGATGCTAGGAGCCTGCCAAATTTTGGATTGACGAGAGACCCAAACAAGAACAAATAAAAGTGTTAATGAGCTTAAATTAAACTTATTTGAAAATGATAAATTAAAAAATAAACCTACATATATGCTCTTTTTATGTAGGTGTTTGAAGATCCTATTATGCTTAGTAGAGCTGGCAGGTTAAAAGACCACAGCTATAGTATCGTAAGACACTGACCGTTATGCTCAGTAGAGTTGACAGGAATGCCAAATAGATTCCGATGACCTCACGGACGATCGGGAGGCTGTCAATTTTAGGCGACGGAGACTTAAACTAGAATAAATTAAAGTGTTGATGGGATTAAATTGAGCTATTTGAGAATGATAAATCAAAGAATAAACTTACATATATGCTCTTTTTATGCTAGTGTTTGAAGACTCCGTTATGCTCAATAGAAGTAGAAGATCACTATAATTAAGAACAACGGCCGTTATGCTCAATAGAGGCGGAAGGCAAATAGTCTCCGCGGTCCTATCACTGATGATCGAGGGAAATTTGATGGGAGACGTAAACTAGAACAAATTAAAGTGTTGATGAGATTAAATTGAGCTGTTTGAGAATGATAAATCAAAGAATAAACTTACATATATGCTCTTTTTATGCTTGTGTGTTGAAGACTCTTTTATGCTCGTAACTAGCGGGTAGAAGATCACGTAGTGTGTGCAACTGACGTCGTAGAGCCGAAGGTCGACCCCAATGCAACCCCTTTATGCGGGGATGATGCCGGGAGACTGCCAAAATTCAAACTGATATAAGACTTAAAGATGATTAATTAGATTTGAATTGAACATAAATTAAATTTGAACTAAACATGATGAACTTCTGAAGAATCAGAGGTTCAACAATAAGAATAAATCAAACTTCATCAAAACTTATAAATTTAATGAATTCTAAACTAAATGTGAGAAATATGGATGTTACTTCAAATGATTGAACAAAAGTTGAAATATCTTAGGCCACCGGATTTGCAACACTTTGTACAAGCGAACAGAAAGCATTACTTAAGACATTCTTAGATACACCTATATGTGCTCAGACATAGAGATTTAAAGTGCACATTTTAATGTCTGAGAAGGCTGTAGGAAAAATTGGATTAAATTAAATATTAATTTAAAAAAATCTAATAAGATATTAGATCAATCTATAACATCTTCTATGCCACTGAATTCGCAATATATCATATAAGCGAACAGAAGGCATTAATTAAGGCATTTTTAGATACACCTGCATGTGCTCGAACATAAAGATTTAAAGTGCAAATTTTAATGTCTGAAAAGGCTGTGTAGGATAAATTAGAATTAATTAAATATTAATCTAAAAAATCTAATAAGATATTAGATCAATCTTTAACATCTTCTATGCCACCAGATTCACAATACATCGTATAAATGAACAGAAGACGTTGATTAAAGATTCAATTAAACTCTTGCATATATTATAAAGCATGATTAAAACTCAAATTTAAAATCTCAAAAGTTTGCAAGCATTCTTAAATACACCCGCATGGGCCCCAACACTATGTTGAATGCTTAAATTTAGTGTCTGAGGATGCTGCGCGGGTTGATTCCCAATTTAGTCTTAGGACTGGGTCCGAGTTAACAAAACCTAAAAATCTATTATAAGAATATTAACTTAGTAAAATATCTAAGAAACTAATTCTGTCAAGTGACAGTAGATGTGATCCTCTATTTGGAGCTAAATAGAGTTGACAGGATCTAAAATTCTCAAATATATTTGATTCAATCAATTAACCACCCTGATGATGGCTGTGTTGAATGAAGATTTCAATTGGAGGTCATACTTATCATAAAAATGTGCTTGCAATCTCAAATTAAATTAATCGAAGCCAAGTATCAATACAAATGTGTAGTTTAAAATTATCAATTTATGAAATTCATCATTTTTAACTTAAAGCAGAGGGTTGGTGGAATGATGACATGCTCAATCTAGATCTCATGGTTCTATCATCTTGGGTTGTCGAGGTCCCTAGTCTACTTAGTCAGAGGAGGAAGTCAACTTAACCTGACTGAGGATCCTTATCAGCAGCCATAGGTTGCGTCGTCCAAGGAATCCATGTAGACCTGTGGTGGTGTTTTTATAAGGAGATAAGCTTGAGTCCACCTTAGCTGACAAAGGGCTTTTTGCCCTATCAGGTGTACCCTATGATTCACAACTCAAGGTATAAAGTCATTAGAGAGCAGACGGGCTACAATAATGATCATAATATAATGGTGTCATTTGGCGGCAACCACTCGATCAGAGGACTCTGGTTGTAACTACATCATATGTGAAGCCTACTAGCTAAGCCACACAGTTAGAGGACACGAGCCACATCCTTAATGACATGAGATTGATTGAGAGTGAATATAGTAGAACACTTGTTTGGACATTGGCTCCTTTATGAGCTAGAGCTTTCTTAATTTGTCACATTTAACAAATAGTTGCGTAAGATCGATTGAGTGGAGATTGCTTTAAGTATTTATGGATTAAATTTCATTTAACCATTAATAGCTTAATGACATATTAGATTTTGTATTTGGGTTGACACTTGATTTAAGTTAACTTAATCTAAGATTCTAATTATATTTTAATGGAAGTATCCCCTCTGGTTGAAATCCTTCGACTAGCCTTGAGTGGAATGACAATAGAGCTGTAAGTGCTATTAATACCCATGGCCAATACAAATGAAGAGAGGACTTGTAGTTCGAACGACTGGGGAAGAAGTAGTTCCTTCAGTTGCAATTTTTAGTTAAAAAAAGATTTCATTTGGTTTTACTTTAGATGAATGAGAGTGGGAACAATTGCTCATCTGAGAGGAGGTAGGTGCAGTTTTGACTTTTGTGGAGATGAACCGAGGGTCAACAATCTCTTTTTAGGAGAGATGAATTAATGGATTATTGGTTTAATTGATTTGGAAAATCTAATTAAATATGATTTTTTTCATTAATCCATCTTGGGTAGAACTTTAGGTGTTCAAGAACCTAAAGTAGTTTAATGAAATTATGCATGTGTGAGAAAATCATGAAAGTAATTAAAATGGTTTCTTAAGCTTAATTATTAAATGATCATTCATGAGATAATTGTATTAAGCCCCCCTTCATTTCATAGAAGCATTGCTATTTACATTTAATTCATTTGCATATTATATTAGCTCATAATTATTTAATCAATTACCTTAAGGTAACATAGGTAAGGGTTTAATTAATTGATTTAATCCATGCTTAACTTAATCAATCCATAAAAAAGTCCTATAATTTCTTCTTATTAAATCAAATTATTCACACATATAGGAATGGAATTATGAGTAGCTTCTCTTTCTCTTCTCTCTTAAGTCAAACTAAACATAAAATCAAAAGCGACTTTAAGAAACTTTGGTTTATTTTAAATAAGCTTATTTAATGTGATTGTCCTTAGGAGTTAGTTGGATTGAATGAAATTACATGCTTGCAATATTTTATTTCTTTCCAATCATAATAAAATGTCATATGCCACTTAATTCATGCATTCATTTCATTCAAAAATCAATTAAAATAAATGATTTTCTTTATGTCAAATTTTCATGTGTTGACATAATTAAAAATATGTGTTGCTATTATCACTATTAAATAAAAAATTATTTTCAAAGAATATGAATCAACTATAACATGTTGAGTAAAGATAATTATAAGTATTTATAAGCTTGTATGTGCTTTCAATTTAGAACATGTGATATGAAGTTCTCTTTTCTCTAATCCTCATGAATTTACATAAGGATATAAATATTAACAAGTGTATAGTTCTTTTGAAAAGAACACAATACTTGTTTGGGTTTATTTTTATATATTTACATGTTAGAATTTAGATAGAGTTTTAGCTCATATGTGTAAACAAATAAAAAAACAATTCTTACATTATTTTTATTCTTATAGTTGTTTATACAGTCATGAGTATTTCAGGATAGCGGTATATCTAGTCTGGACACCCGGGGATACACAGCTTTAAGTAGCCCCAAGGAGGTCTTTGCCTCATTCCCCTAGTCAAATAATGGTGAAGTACTCGCTTATAACTTTTATACACTTGTGTGTACATTTGGCTAATAATAAAAGTCTCTTTTTATTCCATATACATAATTCAAAGGAAAAAAAATACAATTTTCGCATGATTTTCATTCTTGTAGTTGTTTATACATTCATATGTATTTAAGAATAGCGGGTATAACTTGTCTGGATACCCAGTGATGCACGACTTCAAGTAGCCCCAAGGAGGTTCCTACCTCATTCCCCTGGTCAAACAATGACGAAGTACTTGCTTAAAAATTTTATACATTTGAATGTGTATTTAGCTAATGAATGTGAATCCTCTTTTTCTATAAAGTTCATTTATGCATCTTGCATTTAAGTGTGCCAAAATATGTTGCATTTATAGATATGTTTAGGACTTAGGTATATGCATGCTACATATGATGGAAAGAAATGAACAAACATGTGCTATGTGATAGTAATTAATTCCAATAAATCTTAAGATGTCTTTCTTATTGAATAAGATTATTTAAAATGAACCTAAACCTAGGACTAATTAAAATATATAATAAGCAATTCACTAAAGAGAATTCATTTAATTAATTTGCTTTAGATGTGACTTAAGGTAGGAATAAAAGAGAATGGCCCTCTCTTTTCTTCTCTTCATAACACTTAGTTCTTAAGTGTAAGCCAAATGAAACAAAAGAAAACATTAAGTAAAACTTACAAATCAATTAAATCATTTAAAGTAAAATAATCCTTTCTAATTAAATCCTCCCATACTTAGAAATTTATAACAAAGCATAGTTAAGGCATTCCACATAAGCCTTAATACACACACTTTAGATTAAGTCACCACTTTTAATCTTATGTTAGGGCGGTGCATGGTTTGATGTATGTTTGGTTTTATGATGTATTGTTGTAGACTAGATGTTAGGGTGTATGCTTCATAGACTGGATGTCAGACCGTGATTATCGTAATGATATTTTCTACAAGAGATTATGCTTAAAGGGGCACTTAAAAATAAATATAAATGCTCTCTTTTGTAGGTTGCCTAACCTTTAAGCATAATCTAATCTAGGACAGGTGGACTTGGTTACCCATGCGTAGGGTGCTAAGTTCAAATTATACATATAACTGCATGAGTTGTATGATGTGTTTAGCTAACACTTATTTTATAAGTGTAGTTAGATTTACTTTTCCTAATTTTTAATATAATTTTGCATAGGAGTTAGGATTAGTATTATGGGAGATTAGGAGCGAAGGCTAGAAGGCTCTGTCTTAGGAATCCCTCGTGATGCCTTTCGAGCAAGCAAATCCAAATGAAGAAATAGATGAGATATGAAGAATGAAGACCCCCATAGCATTTATTCATTTGTAAAATTGTAATTATTCTTTCATATACCAGATTGTATAAGGGTAGAGCTCAGCTATCTATTTCTCTTTTCGGGTTGTACCTGACTGCACCAGCCTGTTATTATTTTGCATTAGATTTACAAATTTCTTGATGTTTTGTTTACACTTGCGTAATAGAAATGTCATGTCTTTTCTAGTTTGTTTATATATGATGATTTAATATGTGGCCTAGATCAGATTAGGCTCTTAGGAAAAAAATTAAAATTTTCACCCCAACTACAACTCATAACTAAATTTTCTAAATAACTCATAACCTCACAATAAAAGAGGCATTAAAGCAAGATAATTAAAAGATTTAGCGATCCCTTAGCTGAATGTTGTATGTTTAATATCATGCATGTCATCTTGTTCCACTTTTACTAAGAGAGGGTTTCCATCCTTGCATGATAGGGGAAGACTTGACCTTTGATGGTCTCCTATATGGTGAAAAATACCTCTTTCTCTCTAATTTAGCCCATAACTCATTTCAATATGCATTTAGACATATAAAAATCCAATGGCCGATGTCAAAATGAAGATTTAAAATTGAATAAAAAAATTGATAAGATTTGCATGAGTCTAAGTCATTATTCATACCACTCATACTCTAGTCTCTTAAGGAGTGAGTTTAAGGACTTTAGGTTTTTTCTAAATAATAAAAACTTAACCATCTTGCAAAATCATATGACTTGACCACATGGTTTTAAAATATCAGAGGAGTTAGTTGGCTACCACTCTAGGGGTTGTAAGTCTAGCAGTCGGGTAGTTTACCCTCTCTTATGGACGTAAACTATATACCCATCTTCGCTGAGATTTAGGACATGCTTTGGCCCTCGCTAAAGCCCCCGAGATTTAGGATCTGAGGTTGCTATTTCTCCCTCGAGCTACATGCATAAATACTCACCTCTTAGGAATTTTTATAATTTTGTATCTTGGGATTATAAGTCCTAGCCTTCTAATAAATTTTAACTCAAATATATAAATATGTTCAATTTAAAATATATAAAACCCAAGCATAGGTTAGATAAAAATGCTCAATAAGTTTCCTAGTTTCATGAGTACTCCCTAGTCATCTCTTTTGGATTCAATAATAAGTCTCTCCTTTTTGATCTATCCCATTTGATTGTCCAAATATAGCCAATTTATTGATAGTCCTATCTTTGAAATCTTTGGAGACAATAATCGACTACTTTAATCGAGAGTATTCTTAAGGGATTCACTTTCCATAGGATGTAATTAACTATGAGGGTTTGTCCTCATAAAGAACTTTAGAACCCTATTTAATATAAATCCTACTTTATTCATCCATGCAAAGTAGGGGAATAATCTATGGTATATTTGAAGACCCATCATGCCTTAATAGTCCTTATTAGGTGATTAGATCCATTGTAGGGTAGTGATTTCTATCTTTTGAGATAGTTCACTATTCCTTAATGTCATACTCGATTACCTCAATAAGGACACCCTCAGATCTATGTGGTGTTCCCCCATATACACATATGAGAAAATTCAAAAATAAACACCACAAATTTTTCTGGCGACTCCACTAGGGATGGTTCCTCTCTCCATCTCTAGTAGATGATTGTTATCTTCAAGCATTGATAGTGGACTTGCATTTCATGTGAGTCCAATACTATCTTTCTTTCTATTGGCACTTAGCTTATTTCATCTTCTCATTTAATATATAGGATCTGGACTAGTTTTAATAAAAGTTAATCATTTTGAACTCACTAAAAATAATCTTTTGCAAAAATAAACCTTTTCCACAGATTTTGCACAAAATTCACAAGAAATTTTCAAAAGGCACAAAAACTTATATAAGTAAACCTCATTTAACAATTCCTATAATTATTACATGGAGGTTCTTTTCAAAATCAAAATCTGTTAAAATCTCTTTTCAAAAAGCACATTTTTAAAAATAACCACCTTCATTCAACATACCAAAATTTGTTGAATAAAAATTCTATTTTCAAATAAAATCATAACATAAAATTGAAACTCCACTTAACATATTTTACATATGCTAGAGTTGGAGTTTCCCTCTTTTCCAAAAATGTACTTCTGAAAATTACCACCTTCATTCAACATACCCAAATTTGTTGAATGAAGATTCCATTTTCTAATAAAATCATAGCATAAAATTGAAACTCCACTCAACATATTTCACATATGCTAGAGTTGGAGTTTCCCTCTTTTCCAAAAGCACACTTTTGAAAATTACCACCTTCATTCAACATACCCAAATTTGTTGAATGAAGATTCCATTTTCAAATAAAATTATAGCATAAAATTGAAACTCCACTCAACATATTTCACTTATGCTAGAGTTAAAGTTTCCCACTTTTCAAAAGAAAGAAATCACACACATGAAATCAAGACATATCATTGAGCTATATTTAACATACCTAAGTTTATTAAATAATTTTTCTTCTTTCAAAATCACAAACATATTTTAAATCCTATTTGGCATGCCATATTTTTCAAACAAAGAGTTCTCCTCCCTTTCCAAAAAGAAAGAGACCAAATCATGAACACATTTTATTTCTACTTAACATAGCAACTTTAGGAATCTCATTTTCAAATCATAACACATTTGACTTCCACTTAACATACCAAATATGTTAAGTGAGAGTCTCATCTTCAAAATACACATTTAGTTCCTACTTAACATACCAAATTTGTTAAGTAAGAATCTCATTTTCATATCATAAATACACTTGTCCCCTACTTAACATAACAAATTTATTAAGTAAAAGTCCTATTTTCAAAATATCATCAATCACACTTGATTCCTACTTAACATACCAAATTAATTAAGAATCTCATTTTCAAATCATAACACATTTTACTTCCACTTAACATACAAAATTTATTAAGTGAGAGTCTCATTTTCAAAATACACATTTGATTCCTACTTAACATACCAAATTGGTTAAGTGAGAATTCCATTTTCAAAACACAAATCATAACACATTTGACTTTGGCTTAACATACCAAATTTGTTAAGTGAGAGTCTCATTTTCAAAATACATATTTGATTCCTACTTAATACCAAATTTGTTAAGTAAGAATCTCATTTTCATATCATAAATACACTTAACTCCTAACATACCAAATTTGTTAAGAGTCTCATTTTCAAAATCATCATATCACACTTGATTCCTACTTAACATACCAAATTTTTTAAGTAAGAATCACATTTTCAGACAATAACACATTTGACTTCCACTTAACATACCAAATGTGTTAAGTAAAAGCCTCATTTTCAAACATACATCAATCACATTTGATTCCTACTTAACATACCAAATTTGTTAAGTAAGAGTCTCATTTTCAAGTCATAATCACATTTAGCTCTTACTTAACATACCAAATTTGTTAAGTGAGAGTCTCATTTTCAAATAGAAATCAAAAACATTTGTCCTTTAATTAACATACAAAATTTGTTAAGTAAGAAGCCCCACTTTCAAATCAACATCAAGCAAAGACATTGTACAAAATTTCTAAACATACAATCACAACCTCTTCTTAGCATACCTAAATTTGCTTAGTAAATATTTTTTAAAATCAAAATTTTCAAACAAGACAAACAATATAAATATCTTCAAAAATCTCTCCAAATATTTGAACCATGCCCAACTAATTTAAATTGGTTGAGTATGGGTTCTAAATCAAAATCATATGGCAAAGTCTCTCCTCCAATTATTAAAATCTCTCAAAAATTCAATGAACCCCACTTAGCATACCTAAATTTGCTAAGTGTGAATTCAAATTCCAAACTAAGTATATTAGTCAATGATTGAAGGCAAATATCAAGGCAAAGGTCTGACTCAATTATATTTCAACAAATATAGTGATTCCAGTATAGCCAGTCAGATGATCCAACCAGGGCCCAAGGATTCCGCTCCATCCATCCCATCTATTGAGGTGAGATTGAGCTCCCCTACTCGATCTCCTACCTTAGCTGTGGTCAAGAAGGAGCAATGACTCAAGAGCATCATCATCGCTCCACCACCACAGCATACAGAGATAAAGAGGGGAGTGGACCTAGACATGGTCCCCATGATAGTTGATCCTCCCAGTGAGGAAGTCATGACATCAAGCAGTGTTCGTTACATTGAGGTAAAGGAGTACAGTCCAACGATTTGCAGTCAGTGGGTATTCATGTCAGTCCAGCTAGACATAGTAGATTGATTAATAGATGATATACTAGCAATCTACTTTGCCTAGAATAGGAAAATTCTTAGGAGTGACCATTCTGATTAGGATGAGGATAGTGTCAGCTTTGATCTCTATGAGGATGAAATGTTGGAAGACACAATTTAGGTCCACATGGTTGATACATGGGGATCTTTACAACGGGATCAGCTTAGTCAAGAAGGTGTCATTCTCGAGGAAGGTGACACTTCTCACTCGATTCAGCACCTCCTCCACCATCTTAAATAGAAGGATGATCGCATTGATAGGATGGAGAAAAAATTTGAGGAGTTGATGGCAACAGTCTCAGCGGTACAAAACCTTGCCCTAGTTTCACAGCCTTCTCCTTTGGTAGTCGACAGGCCAGAGTTGGTACATACCCTAGATTATCCTAGATGCATTCCCGTAGATGATGATATCGATAGTTTGCATAGGAAAGTTATAGATGGCACCTCCATGAATGGAAAGGATATCAAGCACATGGTGGAGCAGCAGGTGAGGGAAGCGATAGCGCAAGCCAGGGGGGAGCTCATCCATTCTAAAGGGCCAACCATACTCAGAGGAATTCGATGTAGTTCATACCCTAAGGGTTTTGTGCCACCTTCCTTTAAGATATTTGATGGCAGTGGTAACCCGCATCAGCATATTGATTTCAAAGCTGATTTTGCAATCGATGGCGATGATGTATCGTTGACTTTTTTGTGTAGCTAGCAGTTGCATTTGATTGGTAATAATGATTTGGTAGGGAGTTTCGCTAAATTGGAGCACCTCTTCATCAAGATGTTTGCTGGAACTCATCAAAGAGTGACAGTAGGCAACCTCATTGTAGTGACACAAGCCCCAATGAGTCCCTTGTTGATTATATTCTCCTATGGCATAACCTGAGCATGAAATTTGAGCCATAGCTATCCGAACAGCATGCCATTGAGATTCTTCTCAAGAACATTCATGATCTGATCGCCTTCATGCTTAAGGGTTTTACCATATGGACATTTGAGAAACTAATCAATAAGGCAGCTAGCCTACAATAGGAAGCCAAATAGTTTCCCTTTCCCAACCAATCATCTTGGCCCAAGTCATAGAAGGTGTTCGAGATAAAGCCAAGGATAGCTATGTTAGTGGATAAAGGGAAGCAACTAGCCAGAGTCTAATATAAGAGATCTTGAGCTCAGCAGCCTCCTTTGCCACCTCATCTGCCACCACTTCGACTATCATATTAGCCACCACATCCGCCACATTGGCCATTCCAGCCACATCAGTAGCCTACCCAGTAGCGGTACTCCTATTCCCAACTAGGTAGGTATTACCCACCTACTCTTGCTGATAGATTAAATAAGCCATATTCATTCAAGAGCGAGGTAGTTAGAAAAATCTTTAAGAATCTCTTAAAGAAACCTGACTTTCAGTTACCAGAGCTTAAGAGGCCGGAGGAAGTGGGCAAGAGTAATGATCTTAACTATTGCCCCTACCACTACATGATTAGTTATGTCTTAGAGGATTTTATTACTTTTAAGGATTGGCTTGAGTGTAGCTACAAGTTGGGCCCTGTAGTTATCCCCAAGGAATACTTACTATAACAGCCTTCTAGTTCTATTAGGGTAATTCTTGGGAAAACCTACAATCCTCTCAACACAAAAAAAGGTTGTGAACTTTATCCTGAACCTCTAAAAAAGTAGTTTATAAAATTAAGAAACTCTCTTTACAGGTGTCTAAGGCAACTCAAACCTCCAACATTAAGGAAGGTTTGCAAGTTAGAAAGGAAGACGTGACAGTCCACCTTACATGCAGAGATAGTTACGCAGCCATCAGCACTCCCCATGTTGCTACCACTTCTTCCTCCACTAACTCCTCTTCTCCAGCAGGAGTGTTGTATTAGCAGACAAGGTCATTAAATCCCTTACCCTGCTTACTTTGTTGGATTTCTATCATGTATCTCCACCCAATAAGAAATCAATGAAGAAAGATTTCATTAATATCTTGTCCACATCTGATACTCTAGATTTTATTCCTCTTAAAAACTCTCCAAGCCAAGAAAATAATAATAATAGCTCTAGTCATTCCGATCCATTACCTTCTTATTCTGAATCAGACATTCCCTTTCTGAATTAATCGGGTTCACCTCTTGAGATTAACTTGGAGTCAACTAACTCTGAGGATCCCATGGAAGAAGTTGTAGGTATACCTAATGAGAAGGTAGAACTTTTCATAAATTCATCAATCCAAGAAGTCATTGATGTCAACCTGCACAGTGGTAAAGTTCTACCTCCTAGGGTAGCACATCAGGAAAAGGGTAAAAAAGTCATTGGTTCTAGTGAGAAGATAACCCCTCCATACGATACTCCACCTATGGATATGCTTATGGAGGACCAAGTCAAAGTTAAGTACAACATCTTAGCATATCTTAGAAAGTTTCCAGCTAAGTTAAGCATATATGACGTTATTGACCTCATTTTTAAAATGAGTTCTCAACACCTCTTTCTTAGACATAGGATTCCTCTTAGACTTTAAGAGTTCCTTAGTATTAAGACACATATAGTAATTAGGTGGACACTCTCCCCTAGCCCTAGAAGACTTAGAAGAGTTAATCATAGGAATAGGTCATGCCTTAGGGGTGTTAGAAAAATCTCTTACCCTTTAGCCTAAACCATTCCTGACTTTCCTTCTTCCAAGTCAAACTCCAATTCAATTCTATTTGATTTTCTCAAACTCCAAATCAATTCCCTGATTCAATTCCTTAATTGAAATCCTTGATTGAGATCCATGATTGAAACCCATGATAAAAATCCATCAAATTTCCTAAGTCCTTAACCCTTTCGTAAGGACTTAGCCAAAATTATGGTCTAAACATATTCAAACATTTGAGATTTTCTCATGATTCATTTATATTCTCATTTCTATTCACATATATAAATGAAATATAAATTCAAATCAATAATAAAATTCAAAATTTTCAAACAATTCATGAAAATTTTCCTAAATTCCTTTAATGTCTCATTAAAGGATTTAGCCAAAATCAACTCTAAACCTTGATCAAACCTGCCCAAAACCTTGGGATTTTACAAAAAAATCAATTTATATCCTCATTTATATTCTCATATATAAATGAAATATAAATATAACTCAATTAAATCCAAAGAAAAAATTAAATTCCAAATTTAAAATGCTTGAAATTCTCTTAAATCCCTTAATTTTTCATTAATGGATGTAACCTAAACTTTGATCAAACCTATTAAAATTCATGGGATTTTCTCAAAATCAATTTATATTCTCATTTATGTTCTCATATATAAATAAAATATAAATATAAATAAATTAAATCCAACTCAAAAATTAAATCTCTAATTAAAAATTCCATTAAATCCTTTAAATTTGCTTAATGGATTTAACCCTAAATCATGATTAAACTCTTTCAAATACTTGAAATTTTTTTTCATGATAAATTTATATCCTTATTTATATTCACATATAAAAATGAAATATAAATTCAAACAATCAAAACCCACTTCAAATATCAAACTCAAATCAAGTCAAAATCAAATCTAAGCCTTTCAAGTCAAATCTTGAACTTAGCCAAAATCAATTCAAATCAAGACAAACCCATGATTTTCTCTATGGTTCAATCAATCCTACAATCATGATCTCATATATAAATCCAAACTTCAATCCTTCAATCAAAACCCAAATCAAAAATCAAACCCAAAATTGCTTCATATTTTTCCTTTGAATATGAGATTTTCAAATGGATCAAAATCCATTTGACTTCAAACCTCTTGTAAATGGATTAATATTTCAATCATAAGTCCATATACAAGATCAATCAACTTTAAATTAAGCTTTGACCAAGCCATTTGACCCACTTAAGCTCACTTGACCCAAAGTGACTTAAAGTACCCTTATGAGCTAACTTTTGATTCTAACCAAATCGGATTGAACCAAACTCATATACCCCTCTTATCGTGATCAACAATAATCATGGGATGTTCAATCAATCAAATTGGGTCAAACCAAGTCAAACCTAAGGGTTGACCAAGTCAACACTTAACCCAAAATGAAACCCAACATGACCAAAATTCACCATAGGCCAAATTGATTGAAACCATTGATCCAAGTTCACTCATGATCTATGTTTGAACTTGACCAAGTCAACCTTTGAGCCTAACCTGGCGCACTTGACCCAAGTTGACCCAGTTTGACCTAAAGGGTCAAAATGTGTAAAAACTTGACCTAAGCCAAATTGAATGAAACCAATGGGTCAAGTCCATCCCAAATCACTTGTGGAACTTGACCAAAGCTTCAATTGGCCAACTAGACCCAACCTAGCCCAATTGACCTTAGACCAACATGACCTAAAGGGGTCATGTTGAGCCAAAATTGAACCTAACTCAAATTGATTGGAAACAAAGATACCAATCCACTTCATATGACCAACCAAACCTAAACCTACCATTAACCTAACCCAAATAGGTCAAATGGTTCAAATAGGTCAACTTGACACATTTGACCTAAATGGGTCATATGAGCCAAAACCTAATCTATACTAAATTAAACCAAATAAAAGGAACCAAAAAATTTCAAATGGTCATATGAACTTGACCCAACCCTTGGTTTGACCCAATTTGACATATTGGTCAACTTGACCCAAGTTGACCCATTTTGACCTAAATGGATCAACATGAGCCAAGCCCTATCAAAAGGATTCCAAATCCATTGAAACTTGGCCCAACCTATTTTCTCAACATACCAAACATACTCAAATTGAAAAAAATAGCAAAATAACCATTATACCCCTTAGGCTATAAAACAAATTTTGGCCTAGCCCATGGGTATTATGGTCATGCACTCATCACAAACACTTGAGGCTATCCTAAAATCTCAAGGGGACCTAATGATGAGTGGTGCACCTAACCCAATGGGTTTGGGTCAACCCAATTGGTCCATGAACCAAACTTGACCCATAAGCATGAAAGTGAATTTCCAAACTCCCCCCAAACTTCAATTGGATACACATGGGTGTTAGACTTCCACTCCTTTGGCCAAACCGACCATGTGCACACCTCTAGCCACTCAAACAACCCACTCCATTATGTCAGTTGGATCAAAATGGCAAGCATAGGCTCGACCATCCAATTACCATAGGAGGAGATATACTCCCCCCAATTCATTGAAATCACAACTCACTCACACTCGATTAGGAGCTAGGAAGCTTTAACAAATATCATAGAGCTTTCCCAAGGCCTCTAGAAGAGATTTGGAATTCATCTTCCTCAATTTTTGCACAGTGAAAAATAAGGGAGCTCACCTTGATTCCTAATTTCCTCCACACTTGATCCCACTTCAATTCCTTCTACACTCATCATCCAAGGACTTAGCCGGGCATGCCTAAGCATCCAATTGAGTTTTAAAGCCAAGGGGAAGATTAATTCGATCAAAGCCACAAGGGGAACTAAGGGGAGTTGGCCCACCCACTCATCTACTCAACCTCAAGAGCTAGGAACTTCAACAGGGTTTCGTCTCCACTAGATGAAACTACCCGATCGATCCTGAGCACCGGTGATCACCTTCGATGAGGTTAGTGAATTTTTGACTACTTAGGCTAAGGGGTGTTGGTCTTTTGTGAAGTGGTTTTTAATTTCATAAGATCTTAGCCATTGGATTGGCCGCACTGATCCTTTAGATCGCGTGTGTTGAATTTTTTTTGAATCCATGAAGGAACAGGCTCGGATCTTCCCTTGGATTGTGAATGGCTCACATTCCTCCTCAGGGAAGAACTCAACCCATCTCAGCCATCAATTCGTGTGTTTTTAGATGGACGACTGAGACTATTTTCCACATTTTTAATCCCCATATCTAATTTGAAACTGTGGGTGTATCCTCTATCGTCCGATCTTTGATCGAACAACTAAGGGTAAAAATGCATGCGCCACCGCCACATCTCCCGATTTGATAAATTAAGTAATGGCTCACTACACGACGCATGTAAAGCGTGTTGACCACTGCTGGCACGCGTTGCGCCATGGATTAGATATTAAGGGGGGGATTAGTTATTTAACTAATTAATTCCTAATTAATCCCAATAGCTTCTAAAAATTATAACTCCTAATAGAAAAATCAAAAAAATAAAAGAAAAAATTTCTTGGATAGATAATACCATCTAAAATTTTCTTAAAATGTTTTCAATACATTTTGATTCCCTTTCTTCTCTGAATTTGTGTTTCTTTAAGAATCTTAATTAGCTAATTACTTTCTAATTAAGTCATGAATTAATCTCTAACTTCTAGGGTTTATTTTAGGGTATGACTCTGCCTCTCCTAATTTTCTTGAGATTTATTGAGGCATTGATTTGGGAAATTGCTAGTTCATTCTCTAATTACCCCCTTCATGTAATTAAGGGTAATTAAGGTATAATTAGTGGATTTTCCTTATGTTTAAGTTGGATTAAGGTTAGGTCTAGTGAGTAGGGGTTTTGGGAATAATTTTGGGGTATTTCTCCTAAGCTATTCCCTAAACCCCCTTTTCTTTCCTAAATCACCCTCTTAATTAAGGGTTAATTCATTAATTACCCCTTTAATTAATTTTGAAAAATTCTAAAAATCTCTAGAACTTAATTAGTCTACCTTGGGTAGATGCTTAGGTATTTAATAGCCTAAGTCTAATTAAATAAATTAAACCCCCTTTCATAAGTGTGAAGGGGTGTTTTAAAAGTACTTAAGCTAAATCCCTTTGCTTAATTAACTTCTAATTGTGAGCCAAATTGCATTAGGCATTTCCTTTACTAGGTGCATTGCAAATTTACTTACCCTGTGGGTTTTATGTCATCTCATTGGGTCATAATTACTTAGTTAATTTTTCTAAGGTGGTGTAGGTAAGGGTTAATTAAATCACTTAATCCATACCCTAACCTAATCAATGCTTAAAAAAAGGATTTAATTATCTAAAAATTAAACTATAATACAAAACACATGTGGGAATGGGTTAGGAACAACAAACTCATCTCACCCTTTTCAAATTAAATCAAACTTCAAACAAACCAAAATTAATTTGAAATTCACTTTGATTTATTCTAAGTTTTCTTATTCTTTAAGAATGTCTTTAGGAATTAAGTAAAGTGAGTTTTTTTATGTGATTACATTGCTTTAGATCTTTCCCAACATGTTAAATTGTATGCCATATGACTTATGCATCCATGATTTCATGTTTTCAAAGTATTAAAAAAATTATGTACTTTATGTCAGATGTGCATGTGTTGGCTAAAATAAAATTTGAATGGCTATTATCACTATTAAATCTAAAATATTTTCAAAAATTTATAAATGAAACATCAAATCTGAGATGTGCTATTCATATATTAATTATTAGCTTGCATGTGATGAAGTATAAAGAATGTTTAGTATAGCCTTTCCTTCTTTTCTTATGTTAGCAAAGTTTTGAATATGGGTTGGTAAGATGTAGGATTCATTTGAAAAGAACCCAACATTTACTTAATTCCAAACCCTATTCATCTCTATGCTCTCACTTAAGAAGGATTGACTATACTTGCATGAATAAATTGTATTAACAAAAATGAAATCATTAAGCAAACTTTTGCATATTCCTTTCCCACTTTATTTCTTCTATATGGATGTTAGTACTTAAGGAAAGTGGCATATCATTCTGGACAACCCCAAGGTTGTGAGGCTTTAAGTAGCCCTAAGTAGGTCTTGTACCTTACACTTTTAGTTAACAATGGTACTGTACTCGACCCCCCATAATAATGAATTACTTTGTTAAAATTGTAATTTAATTCATTTGTAATCTGGGTCATATAAGGGTAGAGCTCGACTGCCCACATTTGATATTTTTGGGTTTGTGTGGTGGTGCCCAACCACAAACGACCATTTATTCTTTTTGCGTTAATTTTATAAATTGATTGATGTTTGTTTAACTTGTGCATTAAGTGGCATGCTTTTCTTGGTTTCTTCCTTGCTTTATGTATGGCCTCGATGTGAATTAGGCTCTTTAGGGAAAAAGAAATCTTTTACCCAACTTAAAAACTTGAAATAAATCTAAACAACTCATAACCTTATCTAAAGCTTAGGATTAAAAATCAAGATAAAAGAATTAGAAACCCCTTAGCTGGATGAGTTCTTTTCTTTATAATGTCATGCACAATAGCATCTTATTTCACTCTTGATTGGAGGGCTTTTATCTTTGTCAGAGAACCCGGCTTAACCTTTGAGGGCTGCGGTGAAAATCTCACCTGCTTAAATCCTAAAATTCTAATGAAAAATGCAACTCAAATAAATTAAATCAATTTTTAAAATGTGAAGCCCAACTATTGGATAGTTTGAGATGCTCGTTAGGTTTCCTAGCATCGTGTGCATCTCCTACTTATTCCCATTTTGGCTTCGATAATAACTCCCTCTTTTGATGAATCCTATTTGATCTTCAAAATACAAACTAATAGAATGATAAACCTTTTCTATTGAAATCTTCAGAGATAATGATCATTTACCTTAATCGAGAGTTTTCCTAAAGGATCATGTCCTTTAGGATGTAATAAATTATGGAGGCTTGCCCCTATAGGGAACTTAATGAACCCAATTTAAAATAAACCCTACTTTACTTTTCCATGTAAAGTAGGGGAAGAATCTCTGGTACATGTGCAAACCCATCATCCTTAGGTGTTTTATTGAGGTGATTGGTTCCATTAAATGGTAGCGACTTCGGTCTTTCGAGATAGTACACTATACCTTGATGATATACCCGATTACCTGAATAAGTATATCTGTGGATCTATATGGCATCCTACCAAGATGAATTTTTGTAAGGGTGTTCTCTTTCTTCTCCCCATGGATTTGAAAGGTGACTCCCCTATAAGAATTTTTAACCAACAGATGCCCTTTTCTTATCCAAAAAGATGAGGAAATCTCTAGTCAAGGCTCTTCTTGATCCAGAGATATACTTAGGTCAGCTGACTCCTACTGAAGAGGAGGTACATAGCTCAAAGGACATCCTAGGAGTTACATTCAGTGATAAAGACTTGCTTCTCGGAATAGCCAAGCACAACTGCCCTCTTTACATCATAGTGGACATTAACAGATACAGGTTATCAAGAGCTCTAGTTGACCAAGGTGCATTAGTCAATATTATGGGTTTAAGAACCCTTGCTTACTTGAGGATTGATATCTCCAAACTCTAGTAAGATAGGAATGATGTTGAAGGGATTAAATGAATAAGGCAAGAGGGCCTTAGGCTCCATAATGTTGCCATTAGAGATAGATGACGGGAAGATTGAAGCCAAGTTCCATATCATTGACTTGGATACATCTTTCAATTCTTTGCTTAGGAGCTATGGATACATAAGAACAACAAAGTTTTATTCTCTCTACATCAGTGCATGAAGCTCATGAGAGGTGGAATTGAGTACTGCAGCAAAGGAGATCTCAAGCCAAACATAGTTCATGAGGTCAGTATATACTAGGATGCAACCTATTTTCTTCCCCAAAACCAACACGTCCATTCTCGTGAACCTAGTCAAGATCCCCTGGAAGGACAAAAAAAGAAAAGAAGAAAAGAAATAGAAAATGAAAAGAAGAAAGAGAAATAAAAAGAAAATAAAAGACAATAAAACATGGACTCAGGGGAAGATATGGAACCTGACATTATATTTCACCCACAATTTGTTACTTCATTCAAACATATGGGTAGGATGACCCAACCTTCACTAGGCATTGGTAGAGGACATTTCAGAGGTAGCCCTTGAAATGGAAAGCCTCCCTATTGGCCACCCAATATGAGGTATGTCTCAGCCACCAGGAGTACTCCTGCTATCCATATAGACATAGAATCTAATTCAGAGGATGAGTCTTATGTAGTTAACACACCAACCAACTTTTCTCAGCAGCAGATCCCTTTTGAGGTGACATTTGAGTATGATAGTGATGAAGACTGGGCTCTAAAGAAAAGCATAGATTTATCCAAGTCTGCATATGAGATAATCATGCATCAGTTGGGAACCTTAGCTCTAACCTCACTTTGCTCATAAAAAGTTGAGGGTTTGGTAGTTAAGGAAGCCCCTAAGTCATTCACAGATGGAAGGATTCAGAGGTTCTTTTTGGGAGCATCATCTTCAAGTCAGGAAGTTGATATAAAACTTGAGGATGATTCATATAAAGATTTAAGACAATAGCCTTTTGATTAATATTCATCTTATGTTCTTAATCTAGCAAAGAAGAGATTAATCATACATACTTGGTCTAAATACTGGTCAGATTACTTCAAAAGGTTATGGGACAACCAAAGCAAATATCCTTAATCAAGACTAGGACTAGGGTTCGATAGAGTGGGTCCAGTCGATGATGATAATCATTGCTTAGTCTTCACTAATCATTTAGAATCTGATAGGTTCTTTTCAAATTATGCTAACTCATTTGAGGAGGTGTGTTTAGAAACTTTAAATGACCCAAATCACTTTAAAGTTAAGGATGCATTGCCAGAGTTTAAAGAAGAAATCAAATCAACCATTGATGAACTCAAAGAAATTAACTTAGGAACTGAAGACAATCCACGTCTAACATACATCAGTTCTTTGTTGAACCAAATTGAAACTAATGAATTAGTTAGCCTGTTGATTGAGTTTAAGGACTACTTCACATAGAGTTATGAAGAGATGCCCAGTTTATCTCCTAATGCAGTAGTCCATAAACTAGCAATATAGCCTAGTACCAATCATATCAAGCAAGCTCCTAGACTCATATAATTATACATTGAACAGTAGGTCATTTTTGAAATCAAGAAATTGATTGATGTTGACATTATCATGGAAGAAAAATATCCTACCTCATTGGCCAATGTCATTCCAGTTAAGAAAAATGATAGCCAAATTTGCATATGCATTGATTTTAGGGATCTAAATAAGGCATGCCCAAAAGATGGATTTTCACTACCAATATTAGAACTGATGGTGGACATTGCCTCATCTCATGTAGTCTTCTCTTTCATGGATGGCTCATTTGGATATAACAAAATAAAGATGACCCATGAGAATGAAAGGAACACTGCATTCCAAACCCTGATTGAAATCTTTAGCTATAGGGGCATGCCTTTCAGTCTTAAAAATGCTGGTGCTACATACTAGCGGGCCATGACATAGATCTTCGATGAACTCATTCATCATCAAGTTGAATGCTATGTTTATGATCTTGTGGTCAAAAAATGAAGAAAAAGAAGACTATCTCTTTAACTTGAGAGTAGTTTTTGAGTGGTTAAGATAATTTAATCATAAGATGAACCCTCTAAAGTGTGCATTCAAAGTAGCTTCAGAGAAATTCCTTGGGTTCGTTGTCTAACACCGTGGAATAAAAAGTGATCCAGAGAAGATCAAGGCCAATTTAGAAATGTCACCCTTAAAAGTTTAACTCAACTCAGATCAGTTCAAGGGTGGTTGACATATCTAAGATGCTTCATTTCCAACCTATCAGGAAGATGCCAACCATTTTTAGTACTTATCAAACATGACATCAAGTTCAAGTCAGATGATAAGTGTCAACATACCTTTAGAAATCTAGCACTACCTGATGATGTCGCCATTTCTAGCAGCCCCTATCCCATGCAAGCCATTGATACTATACACTACCGCATTAGATGACTCCCTTGGTGCTTTGTTGGCCCAAACTAAAGACAAAGGGAAAAAATATACTCTACTATCTCAGTTATCATCTAATCCTTGCTGAGGAAAATTACCTACCCATTAAGAAGCACTACTTAGCTTTAATTTTTGCACCCTAAAAGCTACAACAATACATGATTTCTCATAAGGTGAACTTGATCTCCAGGATCAATCCACTGCAATATCTCATGACAAGGCTGATGCTATTCAGATGATTGACACTTTGGTCAATGATTCTATCAGAGTTGGACATGACTTTCATACCCTTCCATGCGATGAAAGGATAGACACTAGTAGATTTTCTAGCTGCACACCCACTTCCTGCTAATTCCCCTCTTAGTGATCACCTCCCTGATGAACTAATCATGGACTTAGGGGACACTAGTATTCATCACTTGGAGATGTATTTTGATGGTGCGGCTTCCTTTCAAATGAGAGAAGAACTATGATCTACTCTTCCAGGAAAGATAAGGGTAGGAATAGTTTTCCTAACTCTGGACCGTGATGTGATGAGATTCTTATATCATCTGTCCAATTTATGCACCAAAAACTAAGCCAAATATGAGGCTCTAATTGCTGGTCTAGAGTTATCCATTACCCTATACATCCAGAGTATCAACATCTTTGGGGATTCTAAGTTAGTCATCAACCAAATCATTGGGTCTTACAAAGTCTTAAAGCTTAAGCTCCATCATTACCACAAGTATACTATGGAGTTGTTGGCCCAAATACCATATGTTACCATCTATAAGATTCATCGAGAAGAGAATGCAATAGCAGATGAATTAGCCAAGCTTGCCAAAGAGTTGGCTGTCCGGAAGATGAGTCCATACCAATAAGGGTCCAAAATAGACAAGTCTTATCCCTTAAAAAAATGCTAAACTCATCGAGAGACTCTCTCTTGATGGGGAGGTTGCCATTGCCAAAGTGGATGAGGAGTTGGATTGGAGGCAACCATTCATAGATTATCTAAATATAGGAAAACTACCTCAAGAGAAGCCACTAGGACATCATATGAAGTAGAGTGCTTTTTCATATGCTCTCATGGATGCCACCTTGTATCGGTAGTCCTTTGATCATATGTGATTATGTTGTTTGGAAAAACATGAAACCTGTAAGATTATGATCGAGGTGCATTTGGGTTTATGTAGAGCACATCAATCCAGTCTAAAGATGAGAGCTAAGATCAAGAGATTACGATACTCCTGGCCTTTGATGATCACAGACTACATCTATGTAGCTTGGAGATGCCACCAATGTTAGGAGCACGGTGTGGTCCTACACCAACCACCCATCATTCTACATCCTACATTGGCTTCATGGCCATTTGAGTGTTGGGGCACTGACATAGTGAGTCTGATCTATCCTCCTTCTTCCAAGGGTCACCAATTCATTCTAGCTGCCACTGACTACTTTTCCAAGTGGACGAAAAAATTCTCACTCAGAGAGGTCATAGCTCAACATGCGCTCCAATTTTTTAGGAACCATGTCATATATAAGCTCAGGGTGCCTTGATGAATTCTATCTGATAATAGTACTGCATTTAGGAGTACTAAAATCAACATCTTTTCTTGAAGACACAACATATATTGGAGATACTACCATCTATTATCCAATGGCGAATGGCTTAATAGAAGCCTTCGACATAACTCTCATCCGAATATTAAAGAACACACTCGTTGACAACAAGCGATAGTGTCATGAGCAGTTAGTTGAAGCTTTGTAGGCTTACCACACCACATACAGAACTCCAACTCAATCTATCTCATTCTCTTTAGTGTATGGGTCTGAAGTAGTTCTACTATTAGAAGTCAAACTCCCATCATTAAGGATAGCTATGGGTAGTAAGATTACCATAGAGTAGAATGCTAAATTGTAGTTAGAAGAGCTTGAAGGTTCGGAGCAGAGACACCTCCGGGCATGCTAGAACCACCAGTTATACAATGCCAAAATGATTCAAGCTCATAATAAGTTGATCCGTCCTAGAGCTTTTCAAGTAGGAGAGCTTATTTAAGTTCTAAGAAGACAAATTATTGTCCGTCAAAAGATAGGAGGCAAGTTTGAACCCACATGGGAAGGCCCCTTTGCCATAGAGAAGGTCTACCAAGGAGGATCTTATCAACTTATAAGTTGTAGGGGAGAGCACCCTATGCTTCCAATCAATGGGCTCTACCTAAAGAAATACTATCCATAAATCTTGTTTGAAAATAATTATCAATATAACTTCTTTTCATTCAAATTTCATCTCTTTCGTGTTTAGGAATATTCTATTTTTGTGAATCAATTACGATGTGTTTAGAGTAGGTGCAAGAAATCCAAGTGGCATCTATTCATTGTCATCACAACACCAACACAAATTATGCACAACCACATATAAAACAAACACATATCTTTTATCTTGGGCTGCTTTGATGTGGGATAAAGCCCCATGTGGCACTCACTCATTAACTGCTCTAGGTCAGGATGATATGCTATATTGCTACTGTATCACCCCAATGGTTACTGGTCTAAAGGATGTAAGTCTACAAGCTTTCTTCTTAACCTGGCCATTGCAAATCGATGAGCGCCTTATTAGTTTGGTAGGCCTTACTACGTAGCCGGTAAGCTACCCCATGTTGACTTTGTTTAAAAATTATGTAAGCCTACATGCTTTCTTCTTGAACTATCCATTATGATTTGACTATCTCAAGTTTATTTGAGGCTTAGGATAAGTCCCCCAAGTGGCTCCTTTCCTCCTAACTACTTTAAGTCAGGGTTTAGTTCTTACACTGGACTCCCCACTTAGTAGTTGCCCTAGGTCAGATATCACCTATCCTATAGATGATAGAATATCCTAATGATAATTTTTTTCTAAGAAGATGTAAGCCTAATAGCCTTCTTCTTAGATTGATTGCTGCAAATCGACGGGCACCTTAGGTTGGTTGGTTATCGCTATGCTGACAATGACCCACTTGGTGGATATAGATATCAGTCTACAAGATTTCTTTCAATGTTTGCCACTATATACCTATAGGCTTTCTTTTATAGGGTCCTGGATGAAACCCCTAGCAACATCTCGCCTGTGGGCACTCTATTTGGATCAAGATCTTAATGACCCTATTTAGACACTACCCGGGTTACTCTTAGATTGGACAATTCCCCTTTCCTAATAAACACCCCTATAGTTGGAGAATCCATCTTGTGAATATGCAGATTCTCCTATGGTCCAGTAAGTTTGAGATAGGACTAGGCTTATATAAGCCCCTTCATAGTGTGGTCCCTCACACACCAACAGGGTCTACGTAAATATATAAAACAAAACAAATATATATATATATATATATATATATATATATATATATATATATATATATATATATATATATATATATATATATATATATATATATATATATATATATATATGTATATATATATATATATTTAGATTAGGAGGACACCCCCAGTGGTACCTTTTCTTAAGCAAGCATCCTATCTTTAGGGAAGTGTCAGCAAAACTCCCTATAGGAATCACTTCAATACTCTTGAGTTGAGATAATTCGCTGGGTTGATACTCTTTCAGGAGTCACCCTTAGGTTGGGTTCAACTTATTGTGGCACCAACGGGTCACCCTGGTGGTCATCTTTATTTTGGAAGATATAAGTCTATCACACATTCTCTCCAACACAACCGTTACACACCGATGGGCAGCTTTAGGTCAGGTTTGATTTATTGTGCTATCAATCGATCACCCCAGTGGTTCCTTATTTAGGGAGATGTAAGTCTACAAGCTTGCTTCCTAACCTGACCATTGCACACCGAAAGGCACCCCTTAGATTGGTTAGCTCTACCCCGTGGTCGATAAACTATCTCTTTGGATTTGTAAATCTTAGATAGGACTAGGCTAATATTAGCCTCTTCATAGTGGATCCATCACACACTGACAGGGTCCATCTAAAATGAAATTGATTTTTAATTTTTTTTAAGTCGATATGAGTCCATAGTAGCATTCGCTTAATTTTCACCTTAGGTCGGATTCGATTTATTGTGCTATCAATCGATCAGTCTAGTGGTTCCTTGCTTAGGAGGATATAAGTCTACAAGCTTTCTTCTTGACTTGACCATTACGCATCGAAAAGTAACTCTTAAGTTGGTTAGTCTTACCTCGTGGCTGGTATACTTTCCCATTGGATTTATAAATTTGAGATAGGATAAGGCTCATATAGCCACTTCTTAGTGGATCTATTGCGTAGAGATAGGGTCCATTTTATACAATCCACCATCCTTCCACTGTGGAGTCTAAATTAAATCCATCCATTCTTCTCCCTAGTGGATGCTTCCCTAAACTGAAGAAAACCATAAATCAAATTCACCTTATTTCCTCAGTGGATTAGAGCTCATATCTTCTATAGGTATACTCTCCACTTCCTCTAAGTCAAAATCACATCCACTCCCCAATGGAGTCCCAAATAATAAACAAATCAAATCATTATTCCATCCCCAGTGGATGCTCACCAATTAGATTAAATCAAATTTCTCACCAGCAAGGTGCAAACCAAATCCTATCCTGACAGATACATCAAACCAAATCAAATTCTTACAACCTAAACCTACTTCCCTAATGGAAGGTTCACATGCTCGATCCCTTAGTCGATTCCTTGTTCCTCCCCTACGCCTTCGGCATAAGTGGACTTGCATTGCACTAAGCTCGTGATTTTGCCTACCTTCCAAGATTAGGGATAAATCAATTTTGTTAGTACTTATGATCTTTTGGATGTTGTTGATCATCTCGGTCAATGCCAATATGTGTAGTGTACCTTGTCAGTTACACCATACAAATTGGGGAAACTTTTGTTGACCTCAGTTTTGGAGTGACTTCTTAACTTCCTCATCATAGATCTAGGACTCTTATAGACACTAAGAGCTCCTTAATCTTAAGACACTTCTAGTGATTAGGTGAACACTTAACTTTAACCAAAAAACTTAGAAGAGTTAGCTACTAGAATAGGTTGTGCCCTAGGGATTTAGGAAGACTTGCCTATCCTATAGCTTAAACCCAATCCATGCTCTCCTTCTCAAACAAAACCTCAAATTCATACCAAACCCAAACCAAATTTTCAACAGTCATAATCAAATCCATGATCAAATTCAAGCTCAAAATCTCTTCATAAAACCCCATGATTAAATTCAAAACCTTTTTTAAGCCCTTTGATTTCATCTTATGGACTTAGCCTTAACCCAAAATTAAAAAAATCCCAATTCAATTGATTTTCTCAAATATCAATTTAATTTCTTAATCATTTATCAAATTCCAATTCAAACCCAATTCTAAATGATTAAATCCTTAAATCAAATCCAAGTCCAAATTTCCCTCTTAAGCCTTATGACCCCTCTCATACGCTTAGTCAAATCTTCACCTAAATTATCCCAAACTTGATTGATTTCTTTATATATCAATTATTTCCTTATTTAAATTCATAAATATATATGAAATCCATACCCAAATGACTAAAATCAAATCAAACTAAATCAAACCAAGCTAAATCTCTTCTTAAGCCCTATGGACCTACCTCCATAAGCTTAATGAAATCTTAACCTAATCAAATCCAAAATCAAACCAAGACCCAATTCAAGCCTTTTTAGCCAATTTGTTGGACTTGGCCAAATCCTCTCCAAATCAAGCCAAAATCAATGAATTTTCTCTTGAATCAATCATTTCTTCAATCATTTAGCCAAATATAAACTTAAAACACAATTATCAAAGCAAACTCAAGTTAGCCCAAGTCAAGCCCAAGTTAGCCTTTTTGACTTAAAAACTTCAAATGACCCAAAATACATTAAACTCCAAATTGATTATAGTTTAATTTATATTTTAATCCTAGGCTCATATATGAGTTCAACTAAACTTGAATCAAGCTAAAACAAAATAAATTGACCCATTTAGGAACTTGACCCAAAGTGAGCTAAAAACCTATTTTGAACCAAGTTCTAATCCAACCCAAATTGGATTGGACTAAGGCCATCCAATCCCCATATGATGATCAACAATCATCCTGGGATGATCAATCACCTCAATTAGGTCAAACTAAGCCAATTTAGTCCTTTGAGCAAGTCAACCTTTAGCCCAAATGAAATCTAAACTAGCCAAAACCTATCGTATGCCAAATTATTTGAAACCATTGATCCAAACCAACTCATAATCAATGATTGAACATGACCAAACCCTCAATTGAGCCAAACCAAGTCCAATTGGTCATTTGACCCAAGTTGACCCAAATTGGCCTAAAAAGCCAAAATGGGTCAAATCATGGTTTAATCCAAATTGATTATAACTAATGGTTCAAGTTCATTCCAACTAGATTATTGAACTTGACCAAAGCCCATAATTGAGTTCAATTTGGCCAATTGGTCAACTTGACCCAACCTTGCCCAAATTGACCTAAAAGGTCAAATTAGCTAAAATCCAAATTAAACCCAAATTGACTCAAACCAAAACATACAATCATTTTCAATTAACCAATTGAACATGAGTCAACACCTAACCCAACCCAAATTAGTCAAATTGGTCAACTTAGCCCATTTGACCTATTTGAACCCAAGTGAGCCAAAATCTAATCTAAGCCAAACTAATTGAAATCACTTAAACTAAAACTCTTTAAATCATCATTTGAACCTAACCCAAGCTTGGGTTTGACCAAATTTGACCAATTGGTCAACCCAACCCAACATGAACCCATATGAACCCATTTGACCAAATGAAGCCAAAACTCATAAAACCAACCCATGGAACTTTGGTGGCTAACCAAACCCAGCCCAAATTGACCTTAGGACAGCCTAAAGTTATCCTAAAAGCAAAGTGGACCCCACCCAAGCCATGGTCATTGGTTAACCTTTCCTCACATTGGATTCTCCACATAAATAGCAAAGTCCACTCTTCCCTCACCGTGGAAGCCATCCAACTCCCAAATGAGGGTGCACCTAACCCACTTAGGCCACCTTGCCCAAGCTAGGTTGGCCATTGACCAAGGGGAGGTGAGTTAACTCACCTCCCATGCAAACTAAAAACTCAAGGGATCTAAGAAACCAAATCTCCCCATATCAGACCTTGAGCCACCTCCCAAGCCTTCCCCACTCTGGCGAGCCATTGATGGAAAGACAAGTGCAAGTCGATGGTAGGAAGCAGGATTAAATCCTGTCCATCCATCTTAGTAATTGAGGGGGTATACCCCCTCAATTTGAATGGGAATTGCATAATTCATTTTCATTTGAGCCAGAGATAGTGAAGGAGAGTCTCCCACAACCATTCCCGAAGCTCCTAAGCTCCCCCATATTTCTCTCTTCTCAGTTTTACATCAAATCAAAATAGAGGAGGTTGATTTTGATTCAAGATCCCTCATTTCACCACCAAGCTTCAATTCCTTTTCTACTCACCTTTCACGCATGATATCGAAGCCATCCAAATCATTTCCCAAGCTCCAAAGTCACTCTAAGCACAAGTTCAATCAAGACCGATGCTCTAAAGTGCGTGGATTTGTCATCTGAAGCATCTACTCTAAATCAAGGCCCGTGCTGATCATCAAGGTTTTGCCTCAACAAGGTGAAGCTTCCCCAAGCGTGCGAGCCACCAGTCTTACCTCTGGTGAGGTATTTACATTAAAATTGATCCTTAGCTTAAGTGTGGATGATCCTTTCAAAGAAAATTTTCATTACACATGATCTTGACCATTGGATGTGCTCATTTGCTTCTTATGATGGAGTGGGTTGAGTTTGAAGTTCATCCAAGGATGGGTGAGCTCAAATCGAACAATCCATGGTGGATGAACATAACCACTCGTCGCTCACGGGAAGGAGGATCATGGGTCATCTATTCCACATGATTGGAATAGACGACTATTATCAAATCAAATTAGATCAAACAAAATTTCTCCCTTTATGCCCTAGGTTTCATGCACGATTTGAGATCGGCAGGATCAATGGCGGTCGGCCATCTCATAGATGTGATAACTTAAATAACCAATCATGTGGCACCATGTGAAAAGTGCGCCATGTTAGTGCGCTATGTGGTGCCGGTAGGATTTGGTTTAATTAGGGTTAATTAATGTGTTTTAGGATAAATCTTTAAAAATTCATAACTAATTATTGAAAAATCTAAAAAAATAAAAATAATGGCTCATTTTAAAGTTAATTCAGAGGAGAATTTAATAAAAATAGTTCTAGAGGATTTTGATTAGTAAATAGAGCTATATTAAGGTTTAACTAAAAACTTAATTAGGTTAATTACTTTCTAACCTCTTAAGTGATTAATCCCAAAATTTTTTAGAATGTTTGAGAGGATGAATTCTGACTCCTCTCATTTTTTAGGGATTTATTGCTTGTTAAATTAAGATGATTGATTAATTAAGCCCTAATTACCCTCTTAACTTTATTAAGAAGTGATTAAGTAGATGAATAGTGATTATTTAATTATTTGGACTCCTTAATTAGTGTTTAATAGTAAGTAGACTTAGGGAAGTGGATTGGTGCCTCCCTCCTAATCCTTTTTCTAATTTTCTCTCTCTTCTCTATTAAAGTACTTAATATTAATTAATTAAATAATTAAAAGCTTAACCAGCTTAATTACATTGTAAATCATTTTAAATTATGCTTAACCTAGTGGATGTACCTTTTCCCTTAAGCCCATCTCATTTGATTATTATTATTTTGGTAAGTCTCTTTTAAGGAGAGATGGATTAATGGATTATTGGTTTAATTGATTTGAAAAAACTAATTAAATCTAATTTTTTCATTAATCCATCTTGGGTAGAGCTTTAGGTTTTCAAGAATCTAAAGTAGATTAATGAAATTATTATTAGCTCACATATATGAAAAATCATGAAATTAATTAAAATGATTCCTTAAGATTAATTATTAAAGAATCATGAGCTAATTGCGTTTGCATACTAAATTAGCTCCTTTCATTTTATAGGAGCATTGCTATTTAGTTTCAATTAATTTGTATATTAAATTAGCTCATAATTATTTAATTAATTATCTTACGGTAACTTAGGTAAGGATTTAATTAATTGATTTAATCCATGCTTAACTTAATCAATCCATAAAAATCATCTAATTACTTTTTATTAAATCAAATTAATTCACACATATGGGAATGAGGTTAGGAGTAACTTCTCTTTCTCTTCTCTCTTAAGTGAAACTAAACATAAAATCAAAAGCAACTTTAATAAACTTTGGTTTATTTTAAATAAGCTTATTTAATTTCATTGTCCTTATGAGTTAGTTGGATTGAATAAAATTATATGCTTGTGTTTTTTTATTTCTTTCTAGTAATATTAAAATGTTGCATGCCACTTGATTCATGCATTCAAAAATCAATTAAAATAAATGATCTTATTTTTGTCAAATTTGCACGTGTTGACTTAATTAAAAATATGTGTGGCTATTATCACTATTAAATAAAAAATTTTATTGTAAAAGAATTTGAATCAACTATAACATGTGGAGTAATGATAATTTTAAGTATTTATAAGCTTGTATATGCTTACAATTTAGAACATGTGATATGAAGTTCTCTTTTGTCTAATCTTCATGAATTTATATAAGGATATTAATATTAACAAGTGTATAGTTCTTTTGAAAAGAACACAACACCTACTTGGGTTTATTCTTATGTATATCCATGTTATAATTTAGATAGAACTTTAGCTCATATGAATAAACAAATCAAAATACATTTCTTGCATGATTTCTATTCTTATAGTTGTTTGTACACTCATGAGTAATTAAGGATAGTGGTATATCTAGTTTACATACCTGGGGTCACACGACTTTAAGAAGCCCCAAAAAGGTTCCCACCTCGTTACCTTTGTCAAAAAATGGTGAAGTTCTCACTTATAACTTGTATACACTTGCATGTGCATTTGGCTAATGAATGAAAATCTCTCTTTATTCCATATGCATAACTCAAAGAAAAAATATAATTTTTGTATGATTTTCATTCTTGTAGTTGTTTATACATTCATATGTATTTAAGAATAGCAGGTATAACTAGTCTGGACACCCGAGGATGCACGACTTTAAGTAGCACTAAGAAGGTTCCTACCTCGTTCCCCTGCTCAAACAATGGTGAAGTACTTGCTCAAAACTTTCATACATTTGAATGTGTATTTAGATTACGAATGGGAATCCTCTTTTTCTATAAAGTCCATTTATGCATATTACATTTAAGCGTACCAAAAATAAGTTGCATGTATATATATGTTTAGGATTTAGTCATATGATTGCTAGATATGATGGAAAGAAATCAACAAACATGTGTTAAGTGATAGAAATTAATTCTAATTAATCTTAAGATTCCTTTTTTATTAAATAAGATTATTTAAAATAAACCTAAACCTAAGACTAATTAATTTGCTTTAGATGCGACTTAAGGTTCATTTTTCTACTCGTTAAAATACTAAGTTCTTAAGTGTAAGCCAGGTGAAACAAAAGAAAATATTAAGTAAAACTTACAAATAAATTAAATCATTTAATGTTAAACCATCCATGCTAATTATTTCCTCTATTACTTAGAAAATTATAACAAAGCACAGTGAAGGCATGCCACACAAGCCTTAATACACACACCCTAGATTAAGTCACCACTTCTAGTCTTATATTAGGGCAATGCATGGTTTGATGTATGTTTGATTTTAGGATATATTATTGTAGATTGGATGTTAGGGTGTATGCTTCATAGACTGGATGTCAGGTCATGATTAGCTTAATCATATTTTCTATAAGGGATTATGCTTAAAGGGGTGCTTAAAAATAAATATAAATGCTCTCTTTTGTAGGTTGCTTAATCTCTAAGCATAATCTAAATTAGGACAGGTGGACTTGGTTACCAATGTGTAGGGTGCTAAGTCCAAATTATACATATAACTACTTGGGTTGTATGGCGTGTTTAGCTAACACTTATTTTATAAAAATTGTAAAAATTGTAAAAATTGTTTAAGAGTAGAGCTCCCAAAGCATTTATTCATTTGTAAAAATTGTAATTATTCTTTCATATACCGGGTTGTATAAGAGTAGAGCTCTTCTTTCTCTTTTAGGGTTGTATTATGATCGCATATTATTTTGTGTTAGATTTATAAATTGCTTGATGCTTTGGTTACACTTGCAGAATAGAAATGACATGTCTTTTCTAGTATTATTGGAATGTCTAATTTAAAATGGACTAAATAATATTTCAATTGAACTTAAAATTGATACATATGAGATTTGTTGAGTGCTATTTTGAAGTTAAAATGAAAATAAAATTAATTTCAAAAGAGATTTTTGCTGAAGACGAACAACCTATTAACAACTATAACTAAAGCTCATTAATAAATAATTGGATTGGTTTATATCTTTTTCTAAACAAATTAAGAAAATTTGACCAGATTTATGAAAAACCCATGTAGCTCAACAATGAGCATAGGTAGGGTGGCTTTCCATTTAACAAATGAATTATGTTCTAATTCATATTAAACAAATTTAAAATTACATTGGAGAAATATAAATAAGAATCACAATGAATTTGAAAGCTCATCTATAAGTTGTCTTATTGAATGCACATATTGTAGTATCTCAATTTAAATGAATTGAAGAAGGCTTCAATTAAATTTAGGATTGTAGCATATGGGACCTATAATATGTCTGAATGTCTACTTTTAAGAAAGAGTAGAACTCAAATGCAATCTTTACAACACCTAATTACACAATTAAGATGTGAATATATGGTGGATCAAGCCACACACATCTCACTTTGTCCTTGCTTTCGACTTCCCCTCTGCTTTTGCCTCTGCTCTACCTTGCCACCAAACCAGCAATACTAAAGTGCAAGCGGGAAGAAGGCACTGTTGATCTCACTTTTGGAGTGAGTCCTAGACTTCATTATCATAGATCTAGGATTCTTATAGACACTAGGAGCTCCTTAGTCTTAAGACACTTCTAGTGATTAGATGAACACTTAACCTAAGTCTAGTGACTTAGAAGAGTTAGCTTTTGGAATAGGTTGTGCCCTAGGGACTTAGGAAGACTTGCCTACCCTATAGCTTAAACCCAATCCATGCTTTACTTCTCAAACACAAACCTCAAATTCATGCCAAAACCAAACAAAATTTCCAAGACTCATAATCAATCTTATAATCAAATTCAAGCTCAAATTCTCTCGATAAAACACCATGATTGAATTCAGACACCTTTCTAAGCCCTTTGATTTCATCTTATGGACTTTTCCTTAACCAAAGTCAAATCAATTCCAATTCAATTGATTTCATCAAATACTAATTCAATATATCAATCATTTATCAAATCCCACTTCAAACCTAATTCTACATGATTCAATTCTCAAATCAAATCCAAGTCCAAATTTCCCTCTTAAGCCTTATGACCCACTCTCCTAAGCTTAGCCAAATCTCCACCTAAATTATCCCAAACTTGATTGATTTCTTTATAAATTAATTAGTTCTTTATTTAAATTCACAAATATAAATGAAATCCATACCTAAATGACCAAAATCAAATTAAACTAAATAAAATTAAACCAAATATCTTCTTAAGCCCTATGGACCTACCTCCATAAGTTTAATCAAATCCTAACCTAAATCAACCAAAAATCAATTAGTTTCTTTATAAATCAATTACTCCTTCATTTAGATTCACATATATAAATGAAACCACCTTCCAATGACCAAAAATAAATCAAACTAAATTGATTTCCTTCTTAGCCTTTTTGACTTACCTCTATGAGCTTGGTCAAATTTTCTTTCAAATCACTCAAAACTCAAGAGATTTTCTCATGAATCATTTATATGTTCATTTATATCCCCAAATATAAATGAAATATAAATCCAAATAGCCAAAATCAAATCCAAAATCAAACCAAAATCCAATTCAAGCCTTTTTAGCCAATTTCTTGGACTTGGCCAAATCCTATCCAAATCAAGCCAAAATCAATGGATTTTCTCTTGAGTCAATCATTCCTTCAATCATTTATCCAAATATTCTACATAAACTATAATTATCAAATCAAACTCATGTCAACCCAAGTCAAGCCCAAGTTAGCCTTTTTGACTTGAAAACTTTAAATGAGCCAAATTTCATTAAACTCCCAATTGATTGTAGTTGGATTTATATTTCATTTCTAGGCTCATATATGAGTTCAACTAAACTCGAATCAAACAAAAAGCAAACCAATTGACCCACTTAGGTCCACTTGAACCAAAGTGACCTAAAGAACCCTTTTGAATGAAGTTTTAATCCAACCCAAATTGGATTGAACCAAGGCCATCCAAGCCTCATATCATGATCAACAATCATCCTAGGATGATTAATCACCTCAATTAGGTCAAACCAAGTCAACTTAGTCATTCGACCAAGTGAACCTTTAGCCCAAATGAAACCTAAACTAGCTAAAACTTACCATATACCAAATTGATTAAAACCATTGATCCAAACCAACTCATAATCAATGATTGAACATGACCAAATCCTTAATTTCACCAAACCAAGTCCAATCAGCCATTTGACCCAAGTTGACCCAAATTAACTTAAAAGGCCAAAATGGGTCAAATCATAATCTAACCCAAATTGATTGTAAGTAATAGCTCAAGTTCATTCCAAATTAATTAATGAACTTTGACCAAATCCATAAATTTGATGAATTTAACTTGACTAACCCAAGTTGACCTAAAGGTCAAATTGGCCAAATCAAATTAAACCTAAATTAATTCAAACCAAAACCTAAAATCATTTTCAATTAAACATGAAACTTCTAACCCAATTTGGTTAAATTGGTCAAATTGGTCAACTTAGCCCATTTGACCTATTTGAAACCCAAGTGAGCCAAAATCAAACCTAAGCTATATTGATTGAAATCACTTAAACTAAAACTCTTCAAATCATCATTTGAACCTAACCCAAGGCTTGGTTTGACCCAATTTGAATAATTGATCAACCCAACCCAATGAACCCAAATGAACCCATTTGACCAAATGAAGCCAAAACCCATAAAACCAACCCATGGGACTTTGGTGGCTGACTAAACCTAACACAAATTAACTCTAGGTTAGTCTAAAGTCATCTTAAAAGCTAAGTGGACCCCACACAAGCCATGATCCATTGGTTAAGCCTTCTTCACATTAGATTGCCCCTATAAATAGCAAAGTCCACTCTCCCATCACCTTGGCTGCCATCCAACTTCCAAATGAGGATGCACCTAACCCACTTAGGCCACCTAACCCAATTTAGGTCAGCCATGGACCAAAGGGAGGTGAGTTAACTCACTTCCCACTCAAGCCGAACACCCAAAGAATCAAAGGATCCAAATCAACCAAGATCAAGCCTTGAGCCACCTCCCATGATCTCACACAACTCAATCGAGCCACATGGAGTCGATTGAGACACCTCCGATGCTTGATGGTGGCTGGCCGGTCAAAAAATAGTAGGCCATACCATCCAACCAACTCAACAAAATTAAGAGGTATACTCCCCAAATTTGAACAAAAACTTAGAAATTCATTTTGTGTGAGCTTCCAAACACAATTTTGAGCTTCCCTGTGAGTTCTAAAATGATTCCAAGCATCCCACTCTCGGCATTCCTTCTTCTCATGAGGAACTAAAATAGGGAATGCTAGCTTCGATCCTAACTTCACCAATACCCCACCTCAATCAAATTCTTCATTCCTACACCTCATCAAGGCCACCCAAATCACTTCCCGAGCTCCAAATCAAGTCCAAGCTCAAGTTTGATCAAAGCTGAGGAAGATCTTGGTCTCCAAGGCAATTCATACTAAATCAAGGCCCGTGTTGGTTAATAGGGCTTCTTCTTAGCTAGACGAAGCTTCCTCAAGCGAGTGAGCCACCAGTCTTAGCTCCGGTGAGATATTTCCATGAAAATCGATCTCTAGCAGACAGACGCTATCGTTCATTGCTCATGGGAAAGAGGATCACGGCTAGTTCGTTCCACCAGATAGGAATGGACGGCAGTGATCAAATCACACTAGATCAAATGAGATTTCTCCCCATACGCGTTGGGTTTAATCCGCACTGTCCTATCCTAGATCGGATGGTGGGGATCAATGTCGTGTCTGCCGCCAGCTAACTTGGTGTGCGGACGTGATAAATTAAATAACCAATCCCATGGTGCCACGTGCAAACTGTGCCGCATCAGTGCGCCATGTGACACCGACGGGATTTGGTTTAATTAAGGTTAATTAATGTTTTTTTAGGCTGAAACTTTTATAATTCATAACTAATTATAGAAAAATTAAAAAAACATAAATAATGGCTCATTTTAAAAGTATTTCATAGAGAAATTTAATAAAATTATTTCCAATTAGTTCTAAACAATAAACAAAGCTTGATTAGAGTTTAATTAAAAATAAAATAAGCTTAATTACTCTCTAATCACTCAAGTGATTGATTCCAAATTTTTTGAGAATGTTAGAGAGGATGACCTCTGCCACCATTAATTTTATGAGAATTTATTCCTTGTTAAATTAGTAGTATTGATAAATTAAGCTCTAATTACCCTCTTAAGTTCATTAAGGGGTCACTAAGCACATGAACAGTAATTAAATAATTATTTGGACCCCCTAACAATTGTTGAACAGTAAGGAGACTTAGGGAAGTAGATTGGAGCCTCCCTCCTAATCCTTTTCTTAATTTATCTTCTCTTTTTAACAAAAGTCCTAATTATTAATTAATTAACTAATTAAAACTTAATTAGCTAAATTGAAATTCAAATCACATTAAATCATGCTTGATCGAGTAGATGGCTTAGGGAATTAGGTTGGGAGATCTTTTCTAATCTTTTCCCCTTAAGCCCATCTCATTTCAAGATAATTATTAACTTGGTAATTAATTTGAGGAGAGAGGAATTAATGGATTAATGGTTTAATTGATTGAATTAAAAATCTAATTAAATATATTTTCCCCCTAATCCATCTTGGGTAAAGCTTTAGGTGTTCAAGAACCTAAAGAATCTTAATGAAATTATGATTATCTCTCATGTGTGAGAAAATCATGAAAGTAATTAAAATGGTTCCTTAAGCTTAATTATTAAATGATCATGAGTTAATTGCATTAGGCCTCTTTCATTGCATAAGAGCATTGCTATTTACTTTTTAGTTCATTTGCATATTATATTAGCTCATAATTATTAAATCAACTACCTTAAGGTAGCATAGCTAAGAGTTTAATTAATTTATTATATCCATGCCTAGCCTAATCATTCCATAAAAATAATCTAATTGCTTATTATTAAATCAAATTAATTCACACATATGGGGAATGAGATTAGGATTAGAAAACCTCTTTCTCACACCTCTTAAATAAATTTAAACATAAAATCAAAAGTGACATTAAGAAACTTTGGTTTATTTTAAATAAGCTTATTTAATATGATTGTCCTTAGGAATTAGTTGGATTATATGAAACTGCATGCTTGTGTCTCTTTATTTCTTTCCAATCATATTACAATATTGTATGCCGCTTGATTCATGCATTCATTTCTTTCAAAAATCAATTAAAATGATATGATTTTATTTATGTCAAATTTGTATGTGTTGACTTAATTAAAAATATGTGTGGTTATTATCACTATTAAATGAAAAATTATTTTTAAAGTATATAAATCAACTATAACATGTCGAGTGAATTATAAGTATTTATAAGCTTGCATGTGCTTATAATTTAAAACATGTGGTATGAAGTTCTCTTCTCTTTAATCATCATGAGTCAACATAAGGATAATAATGTTAACAAGTGTATAGTTCATTTGAAAAGGGCACAACACTTGGTTGGGTTTATTCTTATGTATATCCATGTTAGAATTTAGATATATCTTTAGTTCACATGTATAAACAAGTAAAAATACAATTCTTGCATGGTTTCCATTCTTATAGTTGTTTGTACACTCATGAATATTTAAGAATAGCGGGTATATCTAGTCTGGACATCTCAGAGACGCACAGCTTTAAATAGTCTCATGGAGGTTTTCACCTCGTTTCCTTAGTCAAACAATGGAAAAGTACTTGTTTATAATTTTATACACTTGTGCGTGTATTTAGTTAATGAATAAAAATATTTTCTTATTCCATATACATAGATAAATTAAAATAGAATTTTTGCATGATTTTTTTTATTCTTATAGTTGTTTATACATCCATATGTACTAAAGAATAGCGCATATAACTAGTCTAGACATTCCGGGGATACACAGCTTTAAGTAACCCCAAGGAGGTTCTGTGGTATTTATTTCTGGAAATGTGGGACACCACATTGATCATAGGGGGTACTTATTGAAGTGATTGGGCACAATATTAAGGAATGGGGCATTATCTTAAAAGATAGAAATCACCACCCTATAATGAATCTAATCACCTAATAAGGATTCCTAAGGCATGATGGATTTATTTTTAAGCTGAGGTCGTTAAGTTCCCTATGGAGGCAAGCCCCTATAGTTAATTACATCCGAAGAAATCAAATCCTCTAAGAATATTCTTGATTAAATTAGACAATTAGGGTCTCCAAAGATTTCAAGGTTAGACTATCAAAGGATTGGTTATATTTGAAAATGCAACTGGGATAGGTCAAAAGGAGAAACTTATTTTGGAAGCTAAAAAGATGAGTATGGAATGCTCATGATACTAGGAGGCCTAGTGAGAATTCCAATCTATCCTATGGTTGGGCTTTATATGTTTGAAAATTGAAAAGATTGATTTTATTAAAGTTGACATTTTATTAGAAATCTAGGACTTATAATCCCACAACATAAGATTATGAAAATGCTTAAGAGGTGAGGATTTATGTTTGAATCCCAAAGGAAATAACTACCTCAGATCCTAAGCTATGGAGCTTTGGTGTAAACTACAAGCACAACATAAATCTCAACAGAGTTGGGCATATAGTTTACCTTCACAAGCGAGGATAAATCACATGACTACTGGCCTTATAATCTCTTGGAGTAGCAGCCAACTAACTCCTCCTATTCTTTAAAATCATGTGGTCAAGTCATATGTTTTGCAAGATGGTTAGGTTGATATCATTTAGAAATAGACTAAAGTCCTTAAATCTACTCCTTAAAGAGACTATTGCATGAGTGGTATAAGTAAAGACTTAGTCTAATGCAAAATCTTTTCAAATTTTATTCAATTTTTGACACTTTAGTTAGACAAAGGTTTGGAATTTTTATATGCCTATATGCATGATGAAATTAGATTATTGGTTAAATCAGTGAGAAAGGGTTATTTTCCACCACAAGGGATCCCCTCATAGGTCAAGCATTCCCCTATTATGCAAGGATGGAAATCTCCTATTTTTAAAAAAGAAATAATATCATATGCATGTTGTGAAACATTCAACCATTCAATTAAGGGGTTGTTAAATCTTTTAATTATCTTGATTATGACCCAGGCTTTATGTTGAGATTGTCAATTTTTTAAGTTTATTTCTGAATTATTAATTGGGGTAGAAAAATTTATTTTATCCAAAGAGCCTACCGCATCCAGGCTACACATTAAAACATCAATCATAAAGAAACTATTAAAATCATGTTATTTTTAATGCTCAATCTAAACACAACATCAAAAAATTTTATAGACAACTGCAAAAGAATAAAAGGTTGATGCAGTCGGGTACTGCGGTACAACCAGGAAAGAGAAAATGGGTAGTCGAGCTCTACTCTTATATAACCAGGTATATAAAAGAATAATTACAATTATCAATAGTAAATTCTATGGGGGGTCTTCAAGTCTTCATTCTTCATGTCTCCTTCATTTCTTCATATCTTTGCTCCTTTTTATGTGGTAGGCTTCAAAGCATCACATGGCATGCCAGGACTAAGCATTTTAGCCAGTGCTCATACTAAATCCCCATAGAACTAATCCTAATTCCTAAAAGTAAAATTATATTAAAAATAGGAAAAGTAAATTTAACTATACCTGCAAAATAAGTATTAGCCAAACACACATACAACCAAAGTAGTTATATCATAATTTGGACTTAGCACATTGCACATGTTTAGCCAAGCCCACGTATCCTAACTTTGATTATGCTTAGGGGCTTAAGGAACCTGTAAAAAGAGCATTTATATTTATTTTTAAGAAGCCCCTGTATGCACAATCACCTTCAAAAGATATAATTAGGCTAACAATGGCCTAACATCTAGTCTACGCAACATACACCCTAACATCCAGTCTAAAATAATACATCACAAAATAAAAAAATACATCAAACCATGCATCACCCTAACATAAGGCTAAGCGTGGTGACTTAATCTAATGTGTGTGTATTAATGCATGTGTGGTATGTCCTAACTAGGCTTTAGAGTTAAAATCTTCTAAGTAAGAGAGGATTTAATTTAAAGGGTGGTTTCACTTTATGTGGCTTAGTTGATTTGCAATTTTTAATTTGAAACTTATCATGTTTCATATGACCTACACTTAATATCTAAGTGTTGTAAAGAGAAGAAAGAGGATTACCCTCTTTTATCCCTATATAAAGCCATTTCTAAAGCATGCTAATTTAATTTAGTTCTCTTTCTTGAATGGCTTGTTACATATTTTAATTAGTCTTAGATTTAGGTTCATTTTAAATGAATTCATTCAATAAGAAAGGCATCTCAATATTAATTGAAATGAACTACCATCACATGACACATGTCTATTTATTTCTTTCCATCATTTATAGCATGCATATGGTTAAGTCCTAAATATACCTATACATTCAATTTATATTGTAGCACACTTGAATAATGAATGTAAGCAAATGCATTTGGAGTTAATATTTCATTTGGTTGAATTATTTTATCATATTAATTTAAAGCTCTATCAAAAATCTTATACAAAAGCATAAGAAAAGAGCTCAAATTTATAAGGTTAGTCAATTCACCTACTCGAAAGCAAAGTATGAATGATCTTTTAATAGAAAAAGTGTGGGGTTGGTTGGGGCAGGGGTGTTTCGTTCATTAGTCAAATGCACACACAAATGTATAAAAGTTTTAAGCAAGTACGTCGCCATTATTCTACACCAAGGGACTGAGGTAGGAACCATCTTAGGGAAACTTAAAGGCATGCATCCTTGTGATGTCCAGACTAATATACTCACTATCTTTAAATACATATAGATGTATAAGCAACTATAAGAATGAGAATTATGCAAAAGTAAAATTTGATTTGATTAAATTATGGTTTTCATCCACTAGTTGTATCATACATGCACACACACACACACACACACACACACACACACACACACACACACACATATATATATATATATATATATATATATATATATATATATATATATATATATATATATATATATATATATATATGCCATTGTTTTGCTTTCAAGAGTGAGGTAGGAACCTCTTTAGGGCTACTTAAAGCCGTGCATCCCTGGGATGTCTAAACTAATATACATATCATTCTTTTATATATGTGAATGTACAAGCAACTATAAAAATGAAAACTATACAAAAGTTGGACTCAATTTAATTAATTTATTTGTGTAAATAAATTAAAGCTCCATCTAAATTCTAATATCAAAGATGCATAAGAATGAATTCAAACTGGTACTTCGCCATTGTTCTGCACCAAGAGAGTGATGTAGGAACCTCCTTAAGGCTACTTAAAGCCGTGTTTCCCTGGGATGTCTAGACAAATATACCATCTAACATTCTTACTTACGCAAATCAACATATGAATGTAAGAAAGAAACTTCACTTCATATACTAAGCTTATATTCACATGCACTTCCTATATATATATATATATATATATATATATATATATATATATATATATATATATATATATATATATATAAAGACACAACACATATTATTATTCATTAGTATGCTTTAGAAAATATATCTTAGAATTAATAGTTATAATAGCCACACATATTTTTAATTAAGTCAACACATATAAATTTGGCATAAAGGAATCATTTATTTTCAATTGATTTTTGAAGCAATAAATGCATGAATCAAGTAACATACAATACTTTAATATGATTGGAAAAAAATAAAGAAACACAAGCATGTAATCTCATTCAATCCAACTAGTTCCTAAGAACAATCATATTAAATAAGATCATTTAAAGTAAGTAAAAGCTTCTTATTAAGTTATTTTCTTTGTTTGATTTTATTTAAGAAATGTGAGAAAGATTCAATCATTTGCTTCTCCTAACCCATTCCCATGTTCGTAACTTAATTTGGTTCAATAAAAATGTAATTAGGTGAATTTTATGGATTAATTAAGTGGTTATATAAATTAAATCAATTAATTAACCCTTACCTATGTTACCTTAAATTAATTAACAAATTAATTATGAGCCAACATGATATGCACATGAATTAGAATTTATATCAGCAATGACCCTAAGAAATAAAAGGCCTAATGCAATTGGCTCATAATTAGTGATTAATTAGATTAAGGAACTCAATTAAGTACTCTTCTAGCTTCCCCACACATGTAGGTTGCCCATAATTTCTTTAAATAGCTTTAAGTTATTAAGCACCTCAAGATCTTCCCCTGAAACCTAATTAGACAAGTTATGGAATAATTATGATTTTAATTTGATTAATCAAGCCATTTAATTAATGAACTAGACCATTAATTAATCTTAAATTAATTAATATCAAGTCAAGTGAAATGAACTTAGGGAAAAAGATTGGGAAAGAGTTCCCAATCTCATTCCCCATGTCCATCCACTGTCTCACAATGATTAGCAAGCTTAACTAATGATTTTCTTACTATTTAGAATTTTAATTAATTACTTAATTAATTAAGAGACTAATTAAGGCTAAGTTAAGTAATTTCCCTAATTAACCAAGCAAAAAATCTCAAAAAATTATGGGAGGTAGAGCTCATCCCATTAATCAACATAAAAAAATATGGGATAATTACTTGATTAATTAGGGAGTAATTAAGCTAATTAAGTTTTTCATTAAACCTTAATTATTATTTAAAATTAACAAGAATCAATGTTAAATTAATCTCCTTTGAAATACCTTTAAAATGGGTATTTATTTGTCTTTTTGGATTTTTTATAATTAGTTATGATTTTTCAAAAGTTCAGTTGATTAAGATGATTTTCATGAAGTTTGCTAATTTATTTTTATTAAAATAAATCATTTGAACTTCAAATTTTAATATCTTTCAACCCAGAAGTCATTTTAATTTGATATTTTTATGGTAGGTATATTTTAAGTTCAAGTTCAATCCTTAGAAATTTCAACTTAATATGATGTGTTTTTTGTTTAAATAATGAAATTTTATTTTTACTAATACTTAAATTAAGCTCAAAATATCTAGTAAAATTTAGGAGTTTTGGGTTTGTTGGATTGTACTCAGAAAAATCAATCCCACGAGCCCTTATTTGCAATTTTTTTAAGTATTTTATTTTCTATTATTTTTTGACATTTCAAGTATTTTAAATAATTTTTAAAATTAGAAAATACCATAATTTCTCACTTAACACAGTCAGCATCACGCATGGTGCTAATGTGGCAACGCAGCGCCACACGATAGGATTGTGCAGTTTTGTGTGGCACGCGGTGCCAGGAAAATATCACGATGTAGGATAGTGAAGCACGGATCAGATCAAATCATTTGATTTGGATCGATGGTCGATCCATGGATGAAGGTGAAAAAACATTGGATCTGCGGTCACCGTCGATCCTTGAATGGTGGGATCAGAAGGATGACGGGCATTTCGATAGACAGATGAGAATAGGATTTTTGGCTATTTTTCAAAGTTTTGGGAAAAATTTCATTCGATTGGTCTCAATTTTATGGCAATCTTCATCGAAAAACTTCTCGATTCACATGGGAATGATATAAAATGAAAATAAAAATAGCCAGGCTTATCTAAGGGAAATTCCTAAGATCGCGCAAAACTTTTCATAAATAATAAATCCTACGGCCGACTAGAGTTTGGCAAAATTACCTCATTGGGGATAGTTTTTGGGGATGGCTTTAGGTGATGGTGATGACTTGAGCAAGCTTCTGAATGTGAGAAGAAGCCTTGGAATGAGTTTGAAGCTTTGCTTTCCTTTGAAACATCTTGATCACCAATGGCTTCCACTTTATTGCCGAAAAAACTTCATTTTGAAGTTTTTGGTTGAAATCAACTCGGAGAAGGTTGCTCTTGTATTGGGATGTTTTTGGGGGTTGAATGAGCTCAGGGCTCTTCGGAATGAGGCTTATTTTCTTGATTTGAAGGGGATGGCCAAAATTTTAAATAATAATGATGGGGAGGTGGTTGTGATGGTGATGGTTTGATTTAGGCTTTGGATTTAACTCCAAAGTCCTTTTTTTGGGGCTGTGGACTCATCTTAATTGAATGCCAAGGATGGGGGAGTTGAATGCATATGATGGGGAGAATTTAATGAGGTTGGGTGGAATCCTATGTGAGGAAGGATCCATGAGAGATTTGATTGGGTTGGGTTGATTTTAGGCAAATTTTAAATGGGTTTGGGTCAGGTTCAATCAGCCCCCAATGGGATATGGCTTGGTTTCAAAGGATTTGGCTCAATTTGGGTCATATGGGTCACATTGGGTCATATCGGGTTAGGTTGAACAATTTGGTCAAATTATGTCAAACCAAGGCTTAAGTTAGGTTCAAATCATAATTTGAAGTATTTTGGTATGATCAATTTGATTTAATTTAGCTTAGGATTGATTTTGGCTCATTTGGAATCAAATTGGTCAAATGGGTCAAGTTGACTAATTTGACCAAAATTGACCAAATTGGCTTGGGTTATGGGTTGATTCGTATTCAATTGGCTATATGAAGATGAATGTAATCTTTCGTTCAAATCAATTTGGATTTAATTTGAATTCAGGCCAAATAATTTTAGGTCAATTTGGGATAAATGACTCAATTAGGCCCAATTGATCAAATTGGGTTCGATTATGGCTTTGGTCAAGATCAATAATCCATTTAGAATGAGCTCAAGCCATCATTGGTTGCAATCAATTGAGGTTAGATCAGGATTTGACCCAATTTGGTCCTTTACGCCCATTTGGGTCAAATGGCTAATTGGGTTTTGTTTGGCTCAATTGGTGGTCAAGTTAGGTTTAAATATTCATTTTTTGTTGGTTTCCATCGTTAGTATCAATTAATTTGATGTAGGATGGGGTTTGGTTAGTTTTGGTTAATTTAGGCTAATGTGTTGACTTGATCAGGTGATCAAGTTGACTTTGTTTGACCTAATTGATTGCAATTAATCATCCTAGGGTGATCTACAATCATGATGTAAAGTTTTGGTAAGCTTGGTTCAATCCAATTTGGGTTGGAGTGGAAGTTAGCCAAAATGGGTGCTTTAGGTCATTTTGGGTCAAGTGGACCTAAGTTGCTTAATTGGTTTGGTTTTGGCTTGGTTAAGGTTTAGTTGGACTTATATATGAGCCTAGGATTGGAATATAAATCCAACTACAATCAATTTGGAGTCCATCAGGTTTTAGCTCAATTGAAAGTTTTAAGTCAAAAGGGCAAAGTTGGGCTTGACTTGAGTTGATTTGGATTTAGTTTAAAAATTATAGGTTTCATTTATATTTAGATAGATAAAAGAAGGAATGATTGATTCAAGAGAATATCCATTAGTTTTGACATTATTTGGATAGAATTTGGTTAAGTCAAAAGAATTGGCTTAATAGGCTCAGATTAGGTTTTGATTTGATTTTGGCTTTAGTTTTGATCATTTAAATTTAGATTTTATTTATATTTATGAATATAAATGAAGAAACAATTGATTTATAAGAAAATTGATTAAGTTTGGACTAGTTTAAAGGCTAATTTGGTTAAGCACATGGAGGTGGATCCATCTGGCTTAAAAGATGTTTTAAAATGGTTTGATTTAGTTTGAATTAGTTTTGATCATTTGGATATGGATTTCATTTATATTTTTGAATATAAATGAATTAATAATTAATTTATAAAGAGATTAATTGAATTGGATTTGATTTGAAGGGGGTTTTGGCTAAGCTTATGAAGGTGGTTCAAATGGCTTATGAAGGGTCTTAGGATTTGAATTTGATTTTGGGTTTCAATCATTTAGAGTCAAATTTGGAATTAGATTTGGAATTTGAATTTAAATTTAAGATTTGGTTTGAGGTTTGAATCCAAGTTTGATTTGAGAAGGTGCATATGGATTGGGTTTAGACTATAGGGAAGGTGATTTCCTTAAGTCAGAAGGCATAAGCTAATCTTATGATTAACCCTTCTAAGTCTCTAGGCTTAGGTTAAGTATTCACCTAATCACTAGGAGTGTCTTATGACTAAGAATCTCTTAGTGTCTAAAAGAATCCTAAGTCCAAGAAGAGAAGGTTGAGAGCTCACTCCAAAAGTGTGGTCAACAAAAGGACCCCCAATAGGTGTGGTGTAATTGATAAGGCACACCACACGTATTGATGTTGATCTAAATGATCAAAAACATCAAGAAGTTTATAAACACTAATGAAAATGATCTATACTTAGACCCAATAGGTAGATAAAATCACGATCTTAGTGTGATACAACTCTCTTTATGCCAAGGGAATAAGAGAGCCAGAAATAATTCGCTGGGGATTGAGTTCATGAACCTTCCACTAGGGAAGCAGGTTCATGTTATCTATTGAGGGATAAGAAATTGATTTTGATTATGAATATGATTTATGTAAAGAAGATCTATTGGGGATAAAAATATATAATCCTTTGGGGATTAGGATCGAATTAATTTGAATATGTTCTATCTTAATTGATGTGGAGGCATATCTACTAGGGATATGGATTTGAATCTGTTAGGGATTGGAAATGTAAACCTTCCACTACGGAAGTAGGTTCGGGCTATCTGCTAGGGATAAGTGTTTGGTTAGATTTCATTAATTTGTTTGATTAGACTCTACTAGTTAGGTTGGTTTAATTTGTTATGGCTCCACTGGAGAGGATAATTTAATTAAGAGTATATTCATTGGGGATATAAGCTTGGTTGAATTTGTTAGACTTAGATTTTGATTTAGGCTCCACTAGGGAGACTAATTTGATTTGTACCTTGCTAGGGAGATGTTTGGTTTGTCTGATATATTTAATTTGACTCCACTAGGGATGTTAGTTTTGAATTTGGTTTGTTATGGACTCTGTTGGCATGCGATGGATCCACTGAGATGGGGCTATGTCAGCCTTGACCTATCTCAAATTTAGAAATCCAAAGAGGTAGTCTACCGACTATAAGGTAGGACTATCCAGCCTAAGGGTCGCCTTTCGGTGTATAACAACTATATTAGAAAAACGCATAGCAAACTTATATTTTCCAAAGTAGAATCAACCATTAGGGTGATCTGTCAATGATGCAACAAATATAACCTGACCTAGGGCTACCCGTCAGTGTGTAACGATTATATTTAGGAAGAAAGCATAGCAAACTTACATCTTTGAAAGCAGAAATCAACCGCTAGGGTGATCCATTAGATGCACAATGAATTAAACCTAACCTAGGGTGACTATTGAGTGAATGTCGCTGAGGGACTTATGTCAACTCAAAAGTGGTCAAGATTAGTTTCATTTGATGGATCCCAACGGTGTTCGATGGGTTGCACTGAGAAGGGGCTATGTCGGCCTTGGTCTACCTCAGATTTATCGATCCAAATGAGTAGTTTATTGGCCAAAGGGTAAGACTATCTGATCTAAGGGTTTCCATTCGGTGTGCAATGGTCAAGCCAGAAATAAAGCTTGTAGACTTATAACTTCTTAAACAAGGAACCACTAGGGTGATTGGTTAATAGCACAACAAATCAAACTTGACCTAGGGTGACTGCTGTGTGAATGCTACTAGGGGACTTAAGTTAGCTCAAAGGTAGTCAAGATCAATTTAATTTGAGATGGATACTATCGGTGTGCGATGGATCTACTAAGAAGGAGCTAATATCAGCCTAGACATATCTTAGATTTACAAATCTAAAGAGATAGTCTACCAGCCATCAGGTAGGACTAACCATCCTAAGGGGTGTCTTTTGATGTGCAATGGTCAAGTTAGGAAGAAAGCTTGTAGACTTACAACTTCCTAAACAAGGATCCACTGGGGTGATCGGTTGATAGCATATCAAATCGAACCTGACCTAAGGTGACTATTTGAGCAAATGCCGCTGCGGACTCATATCAACACAAGAATAGTCAGAATTCATTTAACTTTAGATGGACCATATCAGTGTACAATGGATCTATTAAGAAGGAGCTAATATCAGCCTAGATCTATCTTAGATTTACAAGTCCAAAGAGGTAGTTTATTGACTACGGGGTAGAGCTAACCAACATAAGGGGTGCCTTTCAATCTGAAATGGTCAAGTTAGGAAGAAAGCTTGGAGACTTACAACTTCCTAAATAAGGAACCACTGGGGTGATCGGTTGATGGCAGAATAAATCGAACCCAACCTAAGGTTTCTTGTTAGCATGCAACGGTCATGCTGGAAAAAATGCGTAATAGACTTATACCTTCCAAAGCAAGGATGACCATCAAGGTGACCTGCTGGTGGCACAAAAAGTGGAATCTGACCTAAGGGAAACTACTGAGAGAGTGCCAACCCGGGGACTTATCTCAACTCGGAAGTAGTCAAGAAATTCTTATAGGGAGTTTTCTGGCACTGCCCTAAAGATAGATTGCCTGCTTGGGAAAGGTACCGCTGGAGTTTTGCTCCTAATCACAAGTGTGTGTGTATATATATATATATATATATATATATATATATATATATATATATATATATATATATATATATATATATATATGTTTATTGTTGGTGTGCAAGGGACCACACTAAGAAGGAGCATATATTAGCCTTGTCCTATCTCAGACTTACTGGACCAAGGGAGAACCTACATATCTTCAAGACAAACTCTCCAACCATAGGGGTGGCTACTAGGAAAGTGAACTGTCCAATCAAAAAATAACCTGGGTTGTGTCTAGATGGTGTCACCAAGGATGTGATCCAAATAGAGTGCCAATAGAGGAGGTGTCGTTATGGGCTTTATCCAGGACCCTATTAAAGAAAGCCTATAGGTATATAGTGACCAACTCTGGGAGAAAGCTTGCATAGTTACATCTACCACGAGTGGTGTATCCACCAGATGGGTCATTGTCAGCATAACGATGACCAACCAACCTAAGGTGGCCATCGATTTACGATGATCAACTTGAGAAGAAGGCTTGTAGACTTACATCTTCATAGATGGAAGTGATCACTGGGATAGTCTGTCATTGATTAAATATATACTATCTGACTTAAGGCGACTACCAAGTGGGAAGTCTCATGTAAGGACTAAACCCAGGCTTGAAGTAGTTATGAGAAAAGGAGCCACTAGGGGACTTATCCTAAATCTCAAATATGCTCAACCCAGTCATATCATGATGGCTAGTCCAATAAGAAAGTGTGTAGACTTACATCTTCTTAAATAAAGTCAACATGGGGTAGCATACCAGTTATGTAATAAAGCCTACCAAACTGACAAGGCACTCATCAATTTGCAATCGTCAAATTAGAAAGAAAGCTTGTAGACTTACATCTGTTAAGTAAATAACCACTGGGGTGACACACTAGCAAGGTAGCACGTCAGCCCAACTTAGAGTAGCTAATGAGTGAGTGCTAAAGAGGGCGTGCTCCAACATCAAAATAGCCTGTGACAAATGATCGATTGGACCCACAATGTCAGTACCCCAACACTCGAATGGCCAAGAGGCCAATGTTGGATGTAGAATGTTAGGTGGTTGGTGTAGAACCACTCCATGCACTTGACATCTAGCTACGTCCATGCATTCTTTCGTCATTGAAGGCCAGTAGTTTACTAGTCTCTTGATCTTGGATATGTCCACCATCTAGTTTAGAGATAAACCGGTCATTTCTTCATAACTCCATGCAAAGCAGTCCTTAAACTTAGCAATTAGCCTAACTAAGTCATTAGTTTCTTCTTCATTCAATAAAAAACTGATGTATGTCGGATGTGGATTTTTTTCTATCCTTAAGTTGATATTTTTAAGTTCATAAATAGTTGACTTGATCTCTTATTCAAATTTTGGCAGTGCATCTTTGACTTTAAAGTCATTTAGATCATCTGAAGTTTCTAAACACACCTCCTCATATGAGTTAGCATGATTTGAAAAGGATGTATTAGATTTTAAATGATTGGTGATGACTAGGCAATGATCATCATCATCGATTGGACTCGCAATACCGAATCCTAGTCCTGGTCTTGATTGAGGATGTTTGCTTTGGTTGTCCCATAGCCTTTTAAAGTAGTCTGACCTATGTTTAGACCAAGTATGTGGGATTAATCCCTTCTTTTCTAAATTAAGAACACAAGGTGAAGACCAATCAAAAGGTAATTTTATTAAATCTTTATATGTATCATCCTCAAGTTGTACATCTGCTTTTTGACTTAGGGATGATGCTTCCAAAAAGAACCTCTGAATCTTTCCATCTGTGGATGACTTAGGGGCTTCCTTAACTACAAAACTCTCAACTTTTTGAGATGAAAGTGGGGTTAAAACTAAGGTTCCCAACTGACTCCTAACTGTCTCATATATAGACTTGGATATATTTATGCTTTGCTTTGGAGCCTGATCTTCATCACTGTCATGATCCAATGTCACCTCAAAAGGGATCTGCTACTGAGAAGAGCTAGTTGGTGTAATAACCACATAAGACCAATCCTCTAAACTAGATTATAAGTCTATGTGGATAGCAGTTATATTCTTGGTGGCTGGGACATACATCCTATTGGGTGGTCAATAAGAAGGTTTTCCACCTCGAGGGCTACCTCTGAACCATCTTATGCCTTTGAACTATCTTCTACCTCTACCAGATGGAGGTCGAGTCATCCTACCCATATGTTTGAATGGAGTAATGAACTATGGGTGAAATCTATTGTCAAGCTCTACATCCTCCCCTAGGTCCATATCCTGCTCTCTTTTATTTTCTTTTTCTATTTTCTTTCTTTCCTTTTTCTAATTCTTTTTCTTTTTCTTTTCTTTCTTTTTATCCCTCTTGGTGATCTTGATTAGGTTCGTGAGAATGGAGTTGTTGATTTTGGCATAGAAAATAGGTTGCATCCTCATATATCTTGACCTCATGAATTGTGAAGGGCTTTAGATCTCCTTTGACGTAGTATGCAATTCTGCCTCTCATGAACTTCATACACTGATGTAGAGAATATGGAACTGCATAGTTCTCATGTATCCATGGTCACCCAAAGAAAGCATTAAAAGGTGTATCCGAGTCTATGATATGAAACATAGCTTCAGACTTAGAGTCATCTATCTCTAATGGAAACACTATGGAGCCTAAGGCCCACTCACCTTGATCATTAAATCCTCTCAACATCATCATCTCTTTTTGAAGTTTGGTTATGTCAATCCTCAAGTAGGCAAGGGTTCTTAAATTCATAATATTGACTGATGCACCTTGGTCAACCATAACTCTTGATATCATGTATATACCAACGTCCACTGTAATGTCGATAGGGTGGTTGTGCTTGGTTGTTCCTATAAGCAAGTCTTCATCACTGAATATAACTCCTAAGATGTACATTGAGATGTGTGCCTCCTCTTCAGTAGTAGTCAATTGAGCTTAGCATATCTCTGGATCAAGAAGAGCCTTGATTAGATATTCCCACATCTCTTTGGATAAGATAAGAGCATTATATATGCTTAATTTAGCTGATAACTTTCTAAGATATGCTAGAACATTGTAATCAACCTTGACTTGGCCCTCCACAAGCATATCCATGGGTGGAGCATCTTATGGAGGGGATATCTGCTCATTAGAACTAATGACTTATTTACCCTTTTCTTGAGGTGCTACCTTAGGAGGTAGAACTTTGCCACTGCACAGGTTGACTTCAACGACTTCTTGAAATGATGAACATGTGAAAAGTTCTACCTTCTTATTAGGTATACCTGTAACTTCTCCTATGGGATCCTTAGAGTCAGTTGACTCCAAGTCAATCTCAAGAAGTAAACCTGATTGATTCAGAAAAGGAAAGCCTGATTCTAAATTAGAAGATAATGGATCAGAATGACTAGAGCTATCATTATTATTTTCTATACATGGAGAATTTTTAAGAAGAATAAAATCTAAAGCATCAGAAGTAGACAAGATGCAAGTGAAAGCTTCTTTCATTGATTTCTTCTTCGATGGAGGTACATGATATAAATCTAATAAAGTAAGTAGGGTAAGGGATTTAGTGCCATTGTCTGTTGATACAATGCTCCTGTTGGTAGAAGAGGAGCTAGTGGAAAAAAAAGAGTAGTGGCTACAATGGTGGATGGAGTGCTGGACTCAGACGGTGGTTGAGCTACTAAACTATCCGGAGCAAGTAAGGTGGGCTGCTGCTGCTGCTGGGCTATCACCTTCATCAAGTTATCTTTGACAACTTCCAAACCTTCCTTGGTGTTGGAGATTTGAGCTGCCTCAGGCACCTATAGAGAGTGTTTCTTAATTTTGGAAACTAATATTTTAGAGGTTTGGGATAAGGCAATATCCCAACCTTCTTTGGTCTTAAGAGGATGGCAGGTTTTCCCAAGAATTACCCTATTAGAATTGGAAGGTTGTTCTAATAAGTATTTCTTGGGGATAACTACGATGCATGACCTGTAGCTATGCTCAAGCCAGTTCTTAAATGTAATACAATCCACTAGGACATGGTTAACCATGCGGTGGTAGGGGTAATAGTTAGGATCATCACTCTTACCCACATCCTCAGGCCTTTTGGGCTCAAGTAAGTTAAAGTTAGGTTTCTTTAAGAGATTCTTAAAGATTTTTCTCAGAACCTCCCTTTTGAATGAATAAGGCTTATTCAATCTATCGGTAAGAGTAGGTGGATAGTAGTTACGTGGCGGGGGGTAGGAATATAGCTGCTGGGTAGGCTACTGATGTAATGGAAATGGCCATTGTGGGGCTACGGTAGCTGATATAAAGGCTGAGGTGGTGGTAGAGGAGGTGAAAAAGGAGGCTACTAAGCTTGCAGTCTCTCATACTAGACTCTGATTGGTTGCTTCCCTTTATCCACTAACACAACTATCCTTGGCTTCTTCTCAAACACCTTCTATGGCTTGGGTCGAGATGATTGGTCAGGAAAGGGCAATTATTTAGCCTCTTCTTGTAGGCTAGCTGCCTTGTAAATTAGTTTTTCAAATGTCTGGATGGTAAATCCCTTAAGCAAGAAGGTGATTGAGCCATGAATATTCTTGAGAAGAATCTCAATAAAATATTATTCAGACAGCTACGACTTGCATTTCATGCTCAAGTTGTGCCACCTGAGAATATAATTATAAGGGACTCATTGAGCATTTATGTTACTACAATAAGATTTCCTACACTTACTCTTTGATGAGCTCCAACAAACCTCTTGATGATGAGGTGCTCCAACTCAGCAAAAGTCCCTACTGAGCCATTGGGTAGTTCGACATACCAATCAAATGAAATCCTTACTAGGCTGCTAACAAAAAGTCTGAATAATAGCCATCAGCATTGTAGCAACTGGCTCTAAAATGCCCATTATGCTGATGCGGGTTCCCACTATCATCAAAGATTCTGAAGGAAGGTGGTACAAAACCCTTAGCATATTGAACTGCATCAAATTCCTCCAGGTATGGTCTACCCTTTAGAATAGATGAGCTCCCCCAAGCTCGTGCCATTGATTCCTTCACCTACTGCTCTACCATGTGCTTAATATTCTTTTCATGCATTGAGGTTCCATCTATAACCTTCCTATGCAAACTACCAACATCATCCTCTACGGGAATGCACCTAGGATGCTCTAGGCTATGTATCAACTCTAGACGGTCGACTGTCATGAGAGAGGGCTGTGAAACTAGGGCTAAGGTCTACAATGCTGCAACTACTATCATCAACTCCTCAATCTTCTTTCCCATATTATCAATATGATCATCTCTCTATCTGAGTTGGTGGAGGACATGCTGAGTTGAGTGAGAAGTGTCACCCTCCTCGAACACATCACCTTGTTCGCTAGTCTGCTCTCGCTATAAAGATCCTCAAGTGTCAACCATGTAGGCCTTAGCTGTATCATCCAACATGTTGTACTCATCGATATCAAAGTTGACTCTATCTTAACCCTGATCAGAGTAGTCACTCCTGAAAATCTATCGCATCTTGGCAAAGTAATATGCTAATATGTCATTTAGTGAGCGATCTACTATGCCAGGCTGGAAAAAAATACCCACTACCTACTAGCTATAGAACTGTGCTCCTCTGCCTGAATGCAGCTGACACTACTTATTGTCAATACTTCCTCGCTAAGAGAATCAACTGTCATGGGGATCATGTTATGTCCACTCCCCTTTCTATCTTTGTATGCTATGGTGGTGGTTATGCAACGATGACATTCTTGGGTTGCCATTCCTTCCTGACCATAGTTGAGGTAGGGGATTGAATGGGGGAGCTCAATCTCATTTCAATTGGTGGAATGGATGGCACATAATCCTTAGGTAGTAGCCAAATCACTGAGGGGAAGGTCTCTCCCCAAACAGGGGCTTCTGAGTCTTGGCGGGGGTGGTAGGTGCTATAAGTCGAATGGGTGATGGTGGATGACGAGGGGAGCGGTGTGATGGCAACACTGCCTGCCTCTTAAATGGGGATTTTTTTGTAGCAGACTGTGCTTGTAAAATAATGCTACCTGAGCGATTGGCCTTGATTGGGTGACAAACAGGAAAATCCATCAAAATAGAGGCTGTCGCCTACCTGGCATACCTCTGTCACTCTCTCTTTCATACCTGAGTAGATACTCGAGTCTCTATGGCTCTCTCTCTCTCTCTCTCTATATGAATCTGACCCCTAACACTCCTAGGGATCATCTATTATAAATCAAATAAGGTACTAGACTTTAAGCATTCGTACGCTCTATCGACCAAGCTTAGAACAGTCTTAAGTCAGGCATTGGGCCTCCTATGCTTTCTAGCTAGTGTCTCATGGTATGTTGGTGGTGGAGGAGAAGCATCAATCCTTCAGTAATCTTCCTCTCTGTATGAGGCCGAGAGAGGTGTGGAACCCACTAATAGTCAGAAGTGGGGAGGTCTCACGGGGAGAACTCTCCTCAGCTACATGTGAAGTAGCATCAAGCTCTCTGGCTGCTCGCTTGTGCTCCCACTTAATCTTTTGAATTTTATTGCACCACTAAATACGAGTGAGCAAGGAAGAGCAGAAACTAGTACCTACCTCAAAAGTGGAGGAGACTATCTTAGAGACTAAGATAGCCTTCCCCTTTGGGGTGACCAACGAGGAGGTAGCAGCTCTCGCTAGAGCTATGGCAAGGCAACTGGATGGACATTGGCACCAACACTCTCACTAAATGAGGTGTGGGAACCACTGCTGCCTTCCTCTTCAAAGGAGGAAACTTAGAGTCAGACATAATATCCAAGTGGATGAGTGGCGTCTATCCTGCCACCTCATCCCTGCTAACGATAGTGAGGATTGCCCCCTCACAAGAAACACGGACCCTTTGGAAGCCATGCCTAAAATGGATCAAGTGTGTGGCATTAGTCATGTAAGATCGACATGATCCAAGGCCAGATCTATACAAATGGGAAGGTAAAGATGAACTTTCTAGGAGCCATGATCACTGACTGACTGGAAGCTAGACTGACTGTACTAGAATCTCTACATTTATTGAAATATAATTGAGTCAGACCTTTGCCTTGATGTCAGCCTTCAATTACTAACTTCTTTATTTAATTTAGAATTTGAACCCCCACACTTAACAAATTTAAGTTTCCTAAGTGGAGTACATTGAATTTTGGAGAGATTTTTGATAATTGGAGGGGAGACTTTGCCATATAATTTTGAATTAGAACCCACACTCAACCAATTTAAGTAGGTTGGGTGGGGTTCAAATATTTGGAGAGACTTTTTAGAGATATTTATATTGTCTATCTTGTTTGAAAGTTTTTATTTGGAAGAATTTTTACTTAGCAAATTTAGGTATGCTAAGAAGAGGTTTTAATTATATGTTTTAAAAATTTTTGTGAGAGTATCTTTGCTTGTGATGATTGGTTATGTGTCTGATATATGTTGATTTGAAATGAGCCATCTTACTTAACAAATTTGGTATGTTAAGTAGAGGCCATGCAAGTTTGATATATATTTGAAAATGGGACTCTCACTTAACAAATTTGGTATGTTAAATGAGAGTCAAATGTGATTATGATTTGTGTTTTGAGAGTGGGACATCTACTTAACAAATTTGGTATGTTAAGTGAAAGTGAATGCACTTATGATTTGAAAATAAAATGGTCACTTAACAAATTTGGTATGTTAAGTGGAAGCAAATGTGGTTATGATTTGAAAATGAAATCATCACTTAACAAATTTGGTATGTTAAGTGGGATCAATTGTGATATGTTTTATGAAAAAGATTTTCACTTAGCAAATTTAGTATGTTAAGTGGGAATCAAATGTCATATGTTCTATGAAAATAAGATTCTCATTTAATAATTTTGCTATGTTAAGTTGGAATCAAATGTGATTATGATTTGAAATTGAGATTCTCACTTAAGAAATTTGGTATGTTAAGTGGTAATTAAATGTGATATGTTTTATGAAAATAAGATACTCACTTAACAAATTTGGTATGTTAAGTGTGAATCAAATGTGATAAGTTTTATGAAAATAAGGTTCTCACTTAACAAATTTGATATGTTAAGTGGGAATCAAATGTGATTATGATTTGAAATTGAGATTCTCACTTAAGAAATTTGGTATGTTAAGTGGGAATCAAATGTGATATGATTTATGAAAATGAGATTCTCACTTAACAAATTTGGTATGTTATCTAGGAATCGGATATGATCATATTTATGAAAATGAAATTCTCACTTAAAAACTTTGGTATATTAAGTGGGAATCAAATGTGATATGATTATCTAGATTTGGAAAAGATGAATTCTATTTGACAAATGTAAGTACGTTAAATGGATTTCAACTTGTTTTGATTTTCCAAAAAAGAAAGGGTAGCTCTCATTTGACAAATTTGGGTATGCCAAATGGGTTTTTCAATATATCTTGATTTCATGTGTGTGGTTTCTTGCTTTTGAAAAGAGAGAAACTTCAACTCTAGCATATGTGAGATATGTTAACTGAAGTTTCAATTTTATGCTATGATTTTATTTGAAATTAGAATCTTCATTCAACAAATTTGGGTATTTTGAATTAAAATAACTATTTTCAAAATGGTGATATTGAAAAATGATTTTGATTTTGAATTTGAAAAGAACCTTTATGTAGCAATCATAGGGATTGTTAGATGAAGTTTGGTTATATGATTTTTTGTGTTTTCTGAAAGTTTCCTATGAATTTTGTACAAGATCTTTTATTATGTGAATTTTAAAAAAGTGCTTTTGGAATGTGATATTTTTGACAAAAAGTTTATTTTCTTGAATATAAGATAAACCTTGCCTTGCCAAGCTAGTGGTGAGGAAGTTCTAAGTTTTTAGTCATCCTTTCATTAGTTAATTTTATTTTTCACCTATTGGGAGACCCAATAGGGGTTTCAAGACCTACAAGGAGTGAGGTTCTAAAACCTAGAGGATGTTGGCTAGCTTTGCTTAATGATGAAATAAGCTAAGTGCAAACATAAAGAAAGATAGTCTTGGACTCATATGAAATACAAGTCCACTATCGATGCTTGGAGACAATAATTGACATCTAAAGATGGAGAGAGGAACTATCCCCAGCGGAGTCGCCAGAAAAATCTGTAGTGTTTATTTCTGGGAATGTGGGATACCACATAGATTTTAGGGGGCACTTATTGAAGTGATCAGGCATGACATTAAGAAATGGTTTACTATCTCTAAAGATAGAAATCACCACCCTATAATGGATCTAATCACCTAATAAGGACTCCTAAGGCATGATGGGTTTTCGAATGTATAAGAGATTTTTCCCCTACTTTACATGAAAAGTAAAGCAGGGTTTATTTTAAGTTGGGTTTGTTAAGTTCCCTATGGAGGCAAGCCCCTATAGTTAATTACATCCTAATGAATGAAATCCCTTAAGAATACTCTCGATTAAACGAGACAACTAGGGTCTCCAAAGATTTCAAGGTTAAACTATCAAAGGAATGGTTATATTTGAAAAATAAAATAGGACGGGTCAAAAGGAGAGACTTATTTTGGAAGCCTAAGGAGATGAGTAGGGAATGTTCATGATACTAGGAGGTCTAGTCGACATTTCAATCTATCCTATGATTGGGCTTTATATGTTTTAAATTGAACAGATTGATTTTATTAAAGTTGATATTTAATCAAAAAGCGGTGAATTTAAGATTATGGAAATGCAAGAGATTTCTACAATCCTCTCTAAATCCTAAGCTTTGAAGCACAATCATGAAGCATAAATCTAAGAGGAGATGGGTATATAATTTACCTCCATAAGAGAGGATAAATCACCCGACTGCTATACTTATAACCGCTTGGAGTAGCAGCCAGCTAACTCCTCCTATGCTTTGAAACTATGTGGTAATGTCATATATTTTGCAAGATAGTTAGGTTGTTATCATTTAGAAAGAGACTAAAGTCCTTAAACCCACTCCCTAAAGAGACTAGAACATGAGTGGTATGACTAGTGACTTAGTATAATGAAAAATCTTTTGAAATTTTATTCAAATTTTGAAACTTCATTTAGATAAAGATTTGGGATTTTAAATTCCTATATACATGAAAAAATTAGATTATTGATTAAATCAAAGAGAAAAGGGTGATTTCCACCACAAGGGATGTCCTCACAGGTCAATCTTTCCCCTATCATGCAAGGATGGAAATCCTCTATTTTCAAGAGATAAATAGTATGATATGCATGTTGTGAAATATTTAACCATTCAACTAAATCTTTTAATTATCTTGATTATGTCTTAGGCTTTATGGTGAGGTTGTTAGTTATTTTAAAATTTTGTTATGAATTATTAATTGGGGTAGAAAAATTAATTTTATCCTAAGAGCCTACTATATTCAGGTCACACATTCAAATATCCATCATAAAGAAACTATTGAAGCATGTTATTTCTAATGTGCAATCTAAATACAACATCAAATAATTTTATAGAGTACCCAAAAGAATAAAAGGTGGCCGATTAGCACCCAAAGAGAAAATGGGTAGCCGAGCATTACCCTTATACAATCTGATATATAAAAGAATAATGATAATTATAAATAATAAATTATAGGGGGGGTCTTCAACTCTTAATTCTTCATGTCTCCTTCATTTCTTCATATCTTTGCTCCTTTTGATGTGGTAGGATTCAAGGCATCACATGGCACTCCATAACTAAGCCTTCTAGCAAATGCTCATCTTAAACCCTCATAGCACTAATCTTAATTCCTAATACAAAATTACATTAAAAATAGGAAAAGTAAATTTAACAACACCTACAAAATAAGTGTTATCTAAACACACATACAACCCAAGCAGTTATATCATAATTTGAACTTAGCACCCTGCTCATGGATAGCCAATCTCACTTGTTCAAACTTGGATTATGCTTAGGGGCTTAAGCAACCTGCAAAGAGAGCATTTATATTCATTTTTAAGTGGCTCCTTTAAGTATAATCCCCTGTAAAAGATATGATTAGTCTAACATATCTAACCTCTACTACGAACATACACTACATCATCTAAAATAAAACATATGTCAAACCAAGCACCACCCTAATATAAGGCTAGAAGTGGTGACTTAATCTAATGTGTGTGTATTAAGGCTTCTGTGGTATGTCCTAACTAGGCTTTAGAGTTAAGGTTTTCTAACTAAGAGTAGATTTAATTTAAAGGGTGGTTTCACTTTAAGTGGCTTAGTTGATTTGCAAATTTTAATTTATCACTTATCTTGTTTTATATGACCTACACTTAATATCTAAGTGTTATAAAGAGAAGAAAGAGGATTAACCTTTTTCATCCCTATCTTAAGCCATTCATAAAGCATGTTAATCTAATTTAATTCTCTTCCATGAAGGGATTATTACATATTTTAATTAGTCCTAAGTTTAGGTTCACTTTAAATAAACTCATTGAAAAATAAAGGAATCTTAAGATTAATTGAAATGAACTACCATCACATGACACATGTTTATTTATTTCTTTCCATCATATATAGCATGCATATGGTTAAGTCCTAAACATACATATACATGCAATTTATATTTTAGCACACTTGAATAATGAATGCAAGTAAATGCATTTAGAGATGATGTTTAATTTGGTTGAATTATTTTATCATATTAATTTAAAGCTTTATCTAAATTCTTATACAAAAGCATAAGCAAAGAGCTCCAAATTATAAAGTTAGTCAATTCAACCACTGAAAACAAAGTTTGAATGCATGTCTTTTAATAGAAAAAAAATTATTCATCATCAAATTTAAGCAAGTACATCGCCATTGTTCTACACCAAGGGAATAAGGTAGGAACCACCTTAGGACTACTTCAAGTCATTCGTCCCTGGGATGCCCAGACTAATATACTCCCTATCCTCAAATACATATGGATGTATAAGCAACTATTAAAATGATAATCATGCAAAAGTAAAATTTGATTTGATTAAATTATGGTTTTCATCCACTAGTTGTATCATACACACACACACACACAATACACACACACACACACAGACACACAGACACACACATATATATATATATATATATATATATATATATATATATATATATATATATATATATATATATATATATATATATATATATATATATAAATTTTAAGTACATGCCATTTCATGGAGTGGTAAGAACCTCCTTAGGGCTACTTAAAGTTGTGCATCCCTGGGATGTCCAGATTAATATACCCATCATTCTTATATATATGTGAATGTACTAGCAACTATATAAATGAAAACTATACAAAAGTTGGATTCAATTTAATTGATTTATTTGTGTAAATGAAACTAAATGTTAATGTTAAAGATGCATAAGAATGAAATCAAGCAGGTACGTCACCATTGTTGTACACCAAAAGAGTGATGTAGGAAGCTCCTTAGGGCTACTTAAACTTGTGCGTCCTTAGGATGTCTAGACAAATATACCTGCTAACATTCTTACTTATGCTAATCAACATATGGATGTAAGAAATAAACTTCACTTCATATACTAAGCTTATATTAAGATGCACTTCCTATATATATAACTACATTATTATTCATTACTAGGTTTTTAAAAATATATTTGGGATTTACTAGTGATAACAGCCTCACATATTTTTAATAAAGTCAACACATGCAAATTTGGCATAAAGGGAATCATTTATTTTAAATTAATTTTTAAAGCAATGAATGCATAAATCAAGTAACATGCAACACTTTAATATGATTGGAAAAAATAAATAAACACAAGCATATAATCTCATTCAATCCAACTAATTCCTAAAGACAATCATATTAATTAAGATCATTTAAAGTAAATCAAAGCTTCTTATTAAGTTATTTTCTTTGTTTGATTTAATTTAAGAAATGTGAGAAAGATTCAATCATTTTCTGCTCTTAACCCATTCCCATATTTGTAATTTAATTTGGTTCAATGAAAAGGAAATTAGGTGAATTTTATGGATTAATTAAGTGGTGATATGAATTAAATCAATTAATTAACCCATATTTATATTACCATAGAGTAATTAACAAATTAATTATGAACAAACATGATATGCACATGAATTAGAAATTAAATCAGTAGTGACCCTAAGAAATAAAAGGTCTAATGCAGTTGGCTCACAATAAGTGATTAATTAGAGTAAGGAACTTAATTAAGTGCTCTTATGGCTTCCACACACATGTAGGTTGGCCATAATTTCTTAAATAGCTTTAGGTTATTAAACACCTAAAGATCTACTCAAGAAACCTAATTACACAAGTTATGGAATAATTATGATTTCAATTTGATTAATCAAGCCTTTTAAATAAATTAAACCATTAATTAATCTCAAGTCAAGTGAAATGAACTTAGGGAAAAGATTGGGAAAGAGGTCTCAATCTCATTCACCATGTCCATCCATTGTCTCACAATAATTAACAAGATTAATTAATTATTTTCTTACTATTTAGAATATTAATTAATTACTTAATTAATTAATAGAGTAATTAAGACTAAGATAAGCAATTTCCCTAATAACCAAGCAATAAATCTCGAAAAAAATTATGGGAGGCAGAGGTCTTCTCATTAATGAACCTCCAAAAAAATTAAGATTAATTACTTGGATAATGTAAGAGTAATTAAGCTAATTATATTTTTAATTAAACCTAAATTAAGCTTTAATTACTATTAAAAATTAATTAAAATTATTTATAAATTAATCTCCTCAGAAATATCTTTAAAATGAGTTGATTAAGATAATTTCATGAAGTTAGTTAATTTATTTTTATTAAAATAATTATTTAAACTTCAAAATTTAATATCTTTCAATCCAGAAGTCATTTTAATTTGAAATTTTTATGGTAGGTATATTTTAAGTTCAAGTTTAATTCTTAAAAATTTTAACTTAATCTAATGTATTTTCTTGGTTTAATTAATGAACTTTGATTTTTACTAAAACTCAAATTAAGCTTAAAATATTTAGTAAAATTTGGGGATTTTAGATTTATTAGATTGCTCTGAAAAAGATGAATCCATCAAGCCTATTTTAAATTTTGTTGTTAAGTGTTTTATTTTCTAAGAGTTTTTGATGTTTTAAGTATTTTAAATAATTTTTAAAATCAGAAAATAGCCTTATTTCCCACTTAACATAGTTAGCACTGCGCACGACACTAACGTGGAAATTCAGTGCCACGCGGTGTTGTGCGATTGGATCTTGTAGTTTTGCATGGCATGCGACCGCGATTGGTGGCGGTGCCACATCGATTGAACGGTGAAAAACACGGCAGAATAATGATGCGGATCGATCGAAGGCAAAATGTGTGGATCCGCGATCGCATTAGATCCGAATGACGGATCGACTTAATGAGCATTTTGTCAGATGGATGGGGATAGTGATTTTAGCCAATTTTTCATAATTTTGGGCAAAATTTCATCCGATTGGTCTCACTTTCATAGCGATCTTCACCGAAAAACTTCTCGATTCATATGGCAATGATATAAAATGAAAATTGCAAAGTTTATCTAAGGAAAATTCCTAAGATTGCACAAAAATTATTACAAATAATAGATCCTTCAGCAGGCTAAAGCTTGGCGAAATTACCTTGCCGGGGATGGTTTTTGCGGCAATGATGACTCGAGCAAGCTTCTGAATGTGACAAAAAGCCTTGGAATGAGTTTGAACCTTTGTTTCCCTTTGAAACATCATGATCACTAATGGCTGCCACTTTCTCATCGGAAAAGGTTTATTTTGATATTTTTTGGCTCAAATCAAGTGGGGGAAGGTTGCTCTTGGCTTTGGGAAGTTTTTGGGCACTGAATGAGCTTAGGACTCCTTGCAATGAGGCTTCTTTTCTTAGTTTGAAGGGGATGGCCAAAATTTTGAATAATAGTGATGGGGAGGTGGTTGTGATGGTGATGGTTTGATTAAGGACTTTGGATTTAGCTCCAAAGTCTTCTTTCTGGATCAGCTCCATTCAATGGATGGGGAGGGGAGTTGAATGCATGTGATGAGGAGAATTAAATGAGATTTGGTGGAATTCTATGTGGGGGAGGATCCATGAGGAATTTAATTGGGTTGGATTGATTTTAGGCTGATCCCAAATGGGTTTGGGTCAGATTTGATTAGCCCACAATGGGTCATAGCTTGGTTTTAAGGGATTTGGCTTAATTTGGGTCATTTGGGTCACATTGGGTCATATCAGGTTAGGTTGACCAATTGGTCAAATTGAGTCAAACTGAGGATTAGGTTAGGTTCAAATTGTAATTTGAAGTATTTTGGTATGATCAATTTGATTTACTTTGGCTTAGGATTGATTTTGGCTCATTTGGAATCAAATGGGTCAAGTTGACTAATTTAACAAAAATTGGCCAAATTGGCTTAGGTTATGGGTTGATTCATATTTAATTTGGATTTAATTTGAATTTAGGCCAAATTGAACCTTTAGGTCAATTTTGGCAAAATGGCTCAATTGGGCGTAATTAATCAAATTGAATTAGATTTTGGCTTTGGTCAAGTTAAATAATCAATTTAGATTAAACTTGAGCCATTGGTTACAATCAATTTAGGATAGATTAAGATTTGACCTAATTTGGTCCTTTACACCCATTTGGATCAACTTGGGTCAAATGGCCAATTGGACTTGGTCTGGCTCAATTGGTGGTCAAGTCATATTTAAATATTGATTTTTAATTAGTTTGAATCATTAGTTTCAATTATTTTGATGTAGGATGGGTTTTGGTTAGTTTTGGTTTATTTATGCTAAAGGGTTCACTTAATCAAGTGATCAAGTTGACTTGGTTTGATCGAATTGATTGTAATTGATCATCCTAGGGTGATCAAAAATCATGATGTAAGATTTTGGTGAGCTTGTTTCAATCCAATTTGGGTTGGATTAGAAGTTGGCCCAAATGGGTCTTTAGGTCATTTTGGGTTAAGTGGACCTAAGTTGGGCAATTGGTTTGGTTTTGGCCTGATTAAGGTTTAGTTGGACTTATATGTGAGCCTAGGATAAAAATATAAATCCAACTATAATCAATTTGGAGTCTAATAGGTTTTGGCTCAATTGAAAGTTTCAAGTCAAAAAGGCTAAATTAGGCTTGACTTGGGTTGATTTGGATTTGGTTTGAGAATTATAGGTTTCATTTATATTTGGATAGATAATTGAAGGAATGATTGATTCAAGAGAAAATCTATTGATTTTGACTTAATTTGGATAGAATTTGGCTAAGTCCAAAGAATTGGCTTAAAGGGTTTATATTGGGTTTTGATTTGATTTTGGCTTTAGTTTTGGTCATTTGGATTTCAATTTCATTTATATTTATGAATGTAAATGAAGGAACAATTGATTTTTAAGAAAATTGATTGAGTTTGGATTGGTTTAAAGGCTTATTTGGTTAAGCACATGGAGGTGGATCCATTTAGCTTAAAAGGGGGTTTCGGTTTGGTTTGATTCAATTTGATTTAGTTTTAATTATTTGGATAAGAATTTCATTTATATTTGTGAACATAAATGAAGGAATAAATGATTTATGAAATTAATTAAATTTGATTTGATTTAAAGAGGGTTTTGGCTAAGCTTATGAAGGTGGTTCATATGGCTTACGAAGGGTCTTAGGATTTGAATTTGATTTTGGGTTTCAATCATTTGGAGTCTAATTTGGAATTATATTTGGAATTTGAATTTAAATTTAAGGTTTGGTTTGAGATTTGAATATGGGTTCGATTTGAGAAGGTGCATATGGATTGGGTTTAAGCTATATGGTAGGTGATTTCCTTAAGTCCTACGATACGGTCTAATCATATGATTAACCCTTCTAAGTCTCTAAGCTTATGTTAAGTGTTCACCTAATCACTAGGAGTTTCTTTTGACTAAAGAGCTCTTAGTGTCTAGAAGAGACCTAAGTCTAAGAAGAAAAGGTTGAGAGCTCACTCTAAGAAGAAACTGGTTCTTACTTCGTTCCCCTGGTTAAATAATGGCAAAATACTTGCTTGGAACTTTCATACATTTGAATGTGTATTTAGCTAATGAATGAGAATATTTTTAGTCTACAGAATTCATTTATGTATCTTTCATTTAAGTGTGCTAAAAATATATTACATGTATAGGTATGTTTAGGACTTAGTCATGTGCATGCTACATATGATGGAAAGAAAGGGTCAAACATGTGTTATGTGATAGTAATTAATTCTAATTAATCTTAAGATGCCCTTCTTATTGAATGAGATTATTTAAAATGAACTTAAACTTGGAAGTAATTACAATATGTAATAAGCCATTCACTAAAGAGAATTTATTTAATTAATTTGCTTTAGATGTGATTTAAGGTAGGGATAAAATAGAGTGGCCCTCTCTATTTTTCTCTTTATAACACTTAGTTATTAGGTGTAAACCAAGTGAAACAAAAGAAAACATTAAGTAAAATTTAAAAATCAATTTAGCCACTTAAAGTGAACTATCATTTATATTTAAATCCTTTCTTACTTAGAAAATTATAATAAAGCCTAGTTAAGGCATACCACACAAGCCTTAATACACAAATCTTAGATTAAGTCACCACTTCTAGCCTTATGTTAGAGCGATGTATGTTTGGTTTTATGATGTATTATTGTATACTGGATGTTAGGTTGCATGCTTTGTAGACTTGATGTTAGGGGTGTATGCTTCGTAGACTAGATGTTAGGCCATGATTAGCCTAATCATATTTCTGCAGAAGATTATGCTTAAGGGGCACTTAAAATAAATATAAATGCTCTTTTTTGAAGGATGCTTAACCCCTAAGGATAATCTAAACTAGGATAGGTGGACTTGGTTACCCATGTGTTGGGTGTTAATCCAAATTATTCATATAACTTCTTAGGTTAGATGGTGTGTTTAGCTAGCACTTATTTTGCAGGTGTAATTAGATTTACTTTTTCAACTTTTTAATGTAGTTTTGGATTATGAATTAGGATTAGTGTTATGGAGGATTAGGATGAATGGAGGCTAGAAGGCTTTGTCCTGGGAGGGCAAGCAAATCCAAATGAAGAAATGGAGCAGATATGAAAAATAAAGATAAGACCATAAATATTTATTCATTTATAAATTATAATTTTCTTTCATATGGGTTGTCTAAGGGTAGAGCTTGGCTGCCATTTTTTTTTGCGGTTACCACCCGTCGTCATTCTTTTGTGTTAGATTTATAAAGTTGCTTGGTGTTTTGTTTATAATTGCATAATAGAAATGACATATCTTTTTCTAGTTTCTTCATATATGATAATTTAATGTTTGGTCTGGATTCGATTAGGCCCTTAGAGAAAAATTAATTTTTCTACCCCGACTACAACTCATAACTAAATTTTTTAAATTATTCATAACCTCACATAAAGCTCAGGCATTAAATCATGATAATTAAAAGATTTAGCAACCCCTTAAGTGAATATTATATGCTTAATATCATGCATGTCATATTGTTTTACTTTTGCTAAGAGGGTTTCCATCCTTGCAAGATAGGGAAGAGTTGACATTTGAGGGTCTCCTCTATGGTGAAAAATACCTCTTTCTCTCTGATTTAGCCAATAACCTCATTTCAACATTCATTTACACATACAAAAATCTTGTGGTATTTGTCAAAATGAAGAGTCAAACATAAATAAAAATTGATAAGATTTGCATTAGACTAAGTCATTATTTATACCCCTCATATTTTAGTCTCTTAGGGAGTGAGTTTAAGAACTTTAATTTATTTCTAAATAATAACAACTTAACCATCTTGCAAAATCATATGACTTGACCACATGGTTTTAAAATGTAGGAGGAGTTAGCTGGCTGCCATTCCAGACGATTATATGTCCAACAGTCGGGTGATTTACCACTCTTTTGTGGAGATAAACCATCTACCAATCTTCACTTAGATTTAGGATGTGCTTTGGCTCTTACTAAAGCTCCATAGATTTAAGATCTTAGGTCACTATTTCTCCTCGAGCTATAAGCATAAGTCCTCACCTCTTAGGCATTTTCACAATCTTATATTGTGAGATTATAAGTCCTAGCTTTCTAATAAATTTTGGCTCAAATATATAATTCTCTTCAATTTCAAACATATAAAGATCAACCATTTGATAGATTAGAATGCTCACTAGGTTTTCTAATATCATGAGCACTCTCTACTCATCTTCTTTAGCTTCGATAAAAAGTCTCTCCTTTTGATATATCTCAGTTGATTGTCTAAACATAACCAATTTATTGATAATCCTATCTTCAAAATCTTTGGAGATAACAATCGCCTACTTTAATCAAGAGTATTCTTTAGGGATTCACTTTCCTTAAGTTATAATTAACTATAAGGGCTTGCCCCATAGGGAATTTTAGAATCCAGTTTAATATAAACCCTACTTTATTCATCCATGTAAAGTAGAAAAAAAATCTCTGGTATATTCGAAGACTCTTCATGCCTTAGGAGCTCTTATTAGGCGATTAGGTCCATTGTATGATGGTGATTTCTATCTTTCGAGATAGTGCACCATTCTTTGATGTTGCACCTGATTACCTTAATAAGTACACCCTTAGATCTACATGGTGTCCCCCAAACACCATAGGCATAATTTGAAATTTCAAGTAAGTTGCCACCAAACTTATAATACTGAAGTACAAGAGGGCATAAGGCACCATTTCAAAATTTAAAGTAATTTTCCATCGAATATGTAACTTTTTGTAGAAGCAGACACAAGGCGATGCTAAATTAAATTCTGCACAAACTATGGAGCTTCCTTCAATCCAAAAATTAGAAAATTACCATTCTAATTATGATTATTTTCAAAATCAATAATTTCATTAATTAGATGAAATTATCTAAGCTAAAGATGTCAGCATGTGCTCGAACATAGGGATTTAGAGTAAAAATTTTAATGCCTAAAAAATCTGTGTAAGCAAAGCTGGGATTAAATAAAAATATGAAATTAATCTCATAATTTAGAAATAAAATTATATGAATTATTAAACACCCACATATGCCCCCAACATAGTGTTGAATGTTTAAATTCAAGTGTCTGATGATGTTGCACGGGTTAAAAACTAAATTGATTTAAATATCTTGCACTAAAAAGTATGCAGCTGTTTTGAAGGAGAAATAATCATTTTGAAAGTCTGAGCATATTTTTTTAAAATTCAATAATCTAAATATATGCTTATGTATGTATTTCAACGAATCAACACATTTATATGTTGAAAGTTTACGTCATATTTGACCAGCTAAAATCCTCCTCCCCATAAGGACTAGAGTTATTAAAACTGATTATTTAGATGAAAAATTAAATAATTGATCTAAGCGAGGTTGCATATAAAAAATAATATGAAATGATACTTTTAAGTTAAAACACATTAAGCCTAGTCTTACTACTTTCATAAAGCCTTTAATAATTTTAGTATGGCTATTTCATGTTTAGAGATTCAAATATTTAATTTTAAAAATCTTAAAATATAATTACAAGTTTCAATCAATAGATCCAATCCTCCTCCTATAAGAGTAGAGCTTATAAGATTTAATATGATATAGTAATATTTCAAGATTATAGACTTGATCCTCTACGAGCAAAGAGTAGAGTTGATAAGGTTTACCCCGATGATGGTTATGTTGATCGAGAATATTAATCGGAGGGGTTCACTATTACCAAAATTTCCTGAAATCTTCAATGTTAAGTGAAATTTCTATCAATTATCAAATATTCAAGAAAATTTCAAAAATAAGAAAATTAATTCAATAAATATTCGTCATAAAAAATAATAATAAATTCAAACTCATCCATCCGCCTTCTACAATTATTTATCGGAGGTGACTAATTTAATGTTAACCCAAACTCGCAAAGGAGCTAATGTCCTATTATGTATACTACTACATTCGCACTCAAAACATTCTAGATAAGGATGTGGCCCATGTCCTCTATCTGTGTAGTTTTGCCAGTAGGCTCCTCATATGAAGAGGTTACGACCAGAGCCCTCTGATCGAGTGGTTTGGCCAATAGGCTCCACTATATTATGATCACGATTGTAGCCCATATGTTCCCCAATGATTTTTTATCCCTTTGAGTTATGGATCATAGGGTATACCTAATAGAGCATAAAGCTCGCTGTTAGTTAGAGTGGTCTCAAGATTTTCCCCTTTGATAAATATCAACTCTAGTCTATAAGGTCTCCTTGAATGATGCAACCCATGGCTACTGACAAAGATTCTTCGATCAGGTTGGGTCGACCACCTCCTCTGACTAAGTGTATTAGGGATTATGACACTGCTGGGATGACGAAACTATAGGATCCTAATCAGGCGCATCATCATTCCCCCAACCATATGCTTCAAGCATAAAAAATAAACAAAAATGATGAATTTCATTAAATTTTAAATCCAAATTGTTGCTACTATATGTTAAGCAATTAGCGACATATGACTAGCCTTAATCGATAGTTCTCTCATACTGATTAGAGAGGGGTAATTAACTATAGGTGTTTACAGCTATAGGAAACATGGAACCATATCTAAAGTCCTCACCAAATGAGGAAGAAATCTCTCGGTAGTCTCTTATTTATCCACTAATCATCTGTCATTTGAAAATTTCATTCAGCACTAAATCTATATTCTCAATTTCATCGAGAGGTTGGGCGCAAATTTTTTGAGCCCACACTTCTGCCCTGTTTTCACGGTTTCAACTTCATCTCCGCCAAAATATTACAACTACCTACACACAAAATTAAAGGAAACCCTCCCCGCCTCTTATGACATGGTGCTCATTTCCAAAAAAAAAGATTTATAAGGAGGAAACTGAACCTGCGGGAGAGTTTCCAAGAACTCTTTTGCAATATTGAATGATTCTCTCCTCTTTTTCTTCTTCAATGCCATCTTCTTCCTCTTCATCATGGTCAGATCTCCCACTTGACCTGTTTTTAAACATCATAGATAAGTTAAAGCTTTATGAACACATTGATCTCTTCTCCTTCAGATCAGTCTGCTCCTAATGGCACTCTGCCATGCCTGCCCCCATCACTCATCCAAGCTACATGGTGTACTTCCACAATGATGACAAAGTCATCCACTTTAAAAAAGATGATGATATTAGCCACATCTGCATTTCCTTACCATTTTCTTTCCAATTTTCTCCAATCTATTTTGAATGTTGTTCCAATGGATGGCTTATCTCCTCAACTCATAATAATGAGACTCTTTATCTCTTTGATCCTGTACCTAATGATAAACTTATATTTCCCCATCTATCCCCATAGCTATTCCACCATCATAAAAAAGATAGAACCAAGTGTTTAGAATTCATCTAGGTTATTCATTAGAGAGGTGCTTGTTTCTTCCAGCTCTGCCGGCGGCGTTGCAGTTGCTGGTGTTTTTAGGCTATCCAACAATGGTGATACCCTAAAAAGGAGTTTAGTGTTTTGTAGGTATGGTAATGGCCGAAGGTGGAGACTTTTGATGGAAGGATGTAATGGCAAAGTTAATATCGCTTTCGTTGGCAATGGACGGTTTTATGCCATTGGCTGTGATTGGGGTCTCTACATGCTTGAAGAAAGGCCTCCAATGATTAGAGTAAAATAGTTTAAACCAATGTTCCCGAGGTGAATCTTAGTTCCTGGTTGGAAGAATGATCCGACCAACGAACAATCAACCCCCTTTTGTTCTCGAATCAAAGTGAGCGGAGGATCAGCTTTGAAGATTTGGGAGTTATCAGACATATAGATTTTGTTTGATTTGGATGGCTTTGAAATTGGATGCGACAAAGCTAGCTCATAGCAGTAGTAGCTTCAGTGTTTGGTGTGAAGCTAAGCAGAGTTGTAAAAGCCTTAGTTTATCTTTCTCCACAAAATTTACTCCATCAATAAGAAAACCATCACTCCAAGTTGAAGCATCGCAGAAGTGAGAGAATTTGAGCTAAATTTATTTTGAGATGAATATAATTTAAATTTGATTGATTAATTAATTATTTGATTTATCTCAAAATAAATTTAATCAAAATATATTGTTGATGTAAATCTTATAAATATAAAACTCACCACAATGAAATCTAATAAGAATATAATACTTGGCTAAGATTTAGCCCTCTAATGAACTATTGGCGAACATTAACCTCCTTTGAGAGGCCGCATGATGGCATAATTATTCTATTTTAGTTAATGATATGGTATGAAACTCTCTAGTTATTTGCTGGCTATATAAAAAAAGATTTTAGCTTCCAAACACTTAGAAGATATTTGAGGTCTCTCTTATTTTCTATTTTTTAATTTATTATATATTGACATTAAATATAATATTTTTACATCTTAGAATATATTTTTGTTGATTAATATGGTAGTATTAGCAATCATATGTGGAGCAATGACAACGATGATTGCTGATAATTACATGATGGTTACAAGGTCATCAGTGATAACATATTATTTTTGGAAATATTAATAAATCATAATAAAATTAATCAAACTTGGCGCTAATTTTGAGATAATATGTATATTAAAATTAAATTAGAAATTATGCAAACTCTTATATTAATAAATTTATAGTCGAAAAAGCATATGAATGAAAAAAGACCATCATAACCAAGAATAGGTAGATCCGAGCTCAAATTACATTCTAAGAGAAGAGTAAAACTTTGTAATTCAAAATACATAGTGGATTATTTGAATAAAACTATGCCCCATAGTTTTTTTTTTCTCTTTTTCATGTGATTCTTCATGTTAAAACTTTTGTATTCTTCATACTTTCTCTAATTATTCATGTCGTGTTAAATTTTCATAAAAAACTAAGACTCAAAAAAATTTCATTGTACTGCCATGAATTTTTTTACACGCAATATTTGGTCCCATCTATGAGAAGCATTCTCCTTACATTTTCATAATTATTGATAATTAAACTTTTAATCAAGGACAACACAATCCACGTGTTAGAGAAAATTTTGATATTAAGGAATGTATTTTCAGAATGGAAAATCATTAGACTTGAATCCTTCAACTCTTATTGGAAGAAAAAGGACAACTCATCTTATTAACTAAAAAAGGTCATTCAGGTCAATATTTTGAGCATGATTATAATATAGAATCTTCTTAATCATCTACTTGATTACCAGTCCTAAAAATAAGTCAAGGTTGAGAGTCAATTTTAATATTGAAGCTACTCTTCTAACTCTCTAAGGTTGGGTTAAGTGTTCACCTAATCACTAGAAGTGTCTTCAGACTAAGGAACTCTTAGTGTCTATAAGAGTCCTAGATTTACGATGAGGAAGTTGAAAGCCCACTCTATATGCCATTTACATATAACATTTTTAGTATTCATTCTTATTAAAATAAGATATCCATAATATTCTCATCTAATTTTCCTGCTCCACAAATGCAGAATAGAAGAAAACTCATCCAAAATGAATCGTTTTATTCTCCTAAATGTAATTTTGTTACAAGCAATGGTAACAATAATTTTCTCTCTCTCCACAATAGAAAGGGCTATAGTGCTTGGCTTCAAATCTGCTTGGAACCCTGAGTTCCTGGAGAAATATTACATCTTTTAATTTCTTATGTATATTAATTTGCTGCAAGAAATAAGTCACTTTTGGAATGAAGACTAAATGAAATTTAGCAGTACTTTAATTTCTTATGTATAAGAAAAATGTGGCATTCAATATATATTGACTAAGTTCAAGTTATATAAGAAAATTTGATAATTAGCTAATATTGTTTGAACTAAAGTATAAATTTTATTTGAGACAAATTAAGTCATATATTGCAATAATTTATTAACCAGTTTAAATATATATATATATATATATATATATATATATATATATATATATATATACACACACACATACATAGATAAAGAGAGAAAGAGAGAGAGACAGTAGTTATATTTTCTTTTTTAATATGTTAAATTAGAATGAAAAGACCTTCATTATTTTAAAGAAGATTGATTAAATAAATAAATATTTTTTAGTAAGAAAACAAATAGAAAAAAAGATACATCATATATTATCATTTTTTGGTAATTGTATTTAGCGAATTAAATTAATTTTAAAGTATCCTATTCATACTTAATTTAAAAGCTTCAGATATTCTTTAGAACTACAGCAGCTAATTGCCTCTTCTTCTTCTTCTTCTTCTTTTAATATAATATAATATGACTAAACCTCCACCCAAATTATTAATCTTAGACCTTATAAATTTGATCGTTTGAAATTATCGTTTCAAATTGCTTTCATCAACTGCAAAAGAATTATATATATATATATATATATATATATATATATATATATATATATATATATATATATATATATATATATATATATATATATATATATATATATAGCAACTCATAAATTGAGGCGTAAATCACATCTTAACTAAATTCAAGACTTCTAATAGATGAAATTCTTAAGTTTAATTAAAGTTTAGCAACTCATAAATTGAATCATAAGTCTCATCTTAATTTAATTTGAGTTTTCTAATAGATGTATGCCTCATCCTAATAAAATTTAGATAGCTCATAAATTAAGTCATACACCCTATTTTAACCAAATTTGGGCAGCTTATAAATTGATCCATAAGCTCTATCTTAGCTAACAAGCTCTCTAAATCAATTAAATTCTAAAATTAAGAAAATATAATAGACTAAAGAGTTTACATGCTTAACACATAAATCTTATATATTTAAATATTTAGCCCCAAAAATTCGATTATTATTTTTTTAAATATAATATTTTTATGTATGAAAAGATGTATTTCACTTTAAAAATTGAATGATAATATTATTTTTAATATAATATTAAAATTTCAAGTGATATGTACATAAATTTAAAAATTTAGATATAGATATATAAATATTTAAAATTTATTTACTATGTATGTAAAAACCCCTAAACTAAAAAGAGGCAACATATGACTATTAAATAAGTTTCACAAACTTATGGCTTATCATCTTCTAATATTGGTAGACAGAGATCACTACTATGCTCTGAATAATGAAATTATAGTGTTGACCCGTAAGTAATTTTTATATGCTTAATCAAGCAAATGTATTGAAATTAGCAAGAATTAGATGCAGCGTCATGAAAATAAGAGTTGAAAGCATATGAATAGTGACTGAAATTGATCGAGATGTACTCCGATCGTGAAATCAACTACACCAATACATTCAGAATATAAAAATCAATTAAAATTGATATTTTACATTGATCAATTACCATACAATGAAGGAAAATAAATAGAACAAGAGATTTTGCGCATATTAAAGTTAAAAGGCCTCGACGCTCTTTAAATGAGCTCCTTTCATAAAACGGACTATGCCATTGTCGCCGAAACATCAAAAAATATTGAACAAGACCTTTCTCAGCAAATTTGATCAAGTGTGGAGAAAATGGCAAGCCTCTGAGTGTGATGATGCCTAAAGTAACCTCAAATTTGCTTCAATTAACCTCGACATTCCCCAAATGACCTCCGATCATAAAACAGATTACGTCATTGAATCCGGAATGTCAAATTTACCTAGAAATGATACCCATATTATGTGGGTTTAATTTTAGTAAGATTTCACACAAATCTCAATGCGATCGGGTATACAAAGACAAAGAAGCTTCTAAAATATATTTTTAATATGATAAATATAATATTTATAACTAATTTTATTTAAGAATTAGTTTGAAGTTGGATTGATCTGTAAATTTCCTTAATTTTATCTAATATTTTGAATATCCCGCTCAACTTAATTTGGAAGGATAAATAAGCTGCAATTAAGGCTTTCAAATCTCATAATCCCTTCTCTATTATGCCCCTAACCGAATAGCAACAATAAAAACCCTTGATATTTGCTTGATAGGGGAGAAGTTGAACCCGCATCCACTCAGCATCTCTCTCGATTTGGAGAAAATATTACGTCCGGAGTCCGCAAGTAACTTTACGTACGGACTCCAATCCTGGACCGACACCTGTTCCGTTGTTTTCTCCATTTTAGCGCTTAATGACGTATGCGGATGGATGCGATGGCACATTCGACGCCGTTTATCGATCTCGCTCAAACAATGGAGAAGAAAATGAGACGCGCCGCTCGACATTCCTCGCCACGTAATAGTTTAGGCTTTTCTTTTCTCGCCTCGATCGGAACGATCGGCCCTCGCTTCGCTGATTTAGCAAATCTTATGGAATCAAAATTGAGGTCTCTGTAGGTGTGACTACATGAGGTATTTACACCGTGTTCAAACTTTAATGAATTTAGGGTTTTCTCTTCTTCTCACACCATCCAATAGGAGAACATTTTGGAACATTTGAGTTCTTTAAATGAACGGGAAGTATTTTAGTAGTATTTGGAGATGTTTTGCACATGTACTCTCTGTACTTTTAATATGGTACACGCCGTTATTTTCAAATTTTTGAACTGCTTAGCCTTGTGAAATGTTTAATATATCACATGGTAGGATGTTTGGTGATGTTTTATGATGAATTCTATGGCCTGTTTAGGGATGATAGTATGTTCAGTCGATAACATTAGAATTTATTTGTAGGTTGATTTATGGTTGTTTGCTTCAGTTTTGTATGTGAACTCTTCATACTCTTAGAAGAGTACAACCCAGTTTAACATTTTTTTTAAATACTTCTATCCCTGTTTGAATACAAAATGCTTAGTACATGGCTTTAGAAGCAGATTGAAGGCTTATTGCTTAGTTTTTAAGGGTTTTTTTACATCTGTACTCTTTGTACTCTCATGAGAGTACATATGATTTTGCTAATATTTGTCCACTTTCTTTGGCCTGTTTGGAGGAAATATGTTCATTACAATCCATTAGGAATAATTTGGAGACTCTTTGATTATTTTTTTAATATTATTTTGCATATGTACTCTCTGTACTCTCAAGAGAGTACAGATGATTTTTGGCCATTTTTTTCACTTTCTTTGACCTGGTTGTTGAGTTTATGTTCATTACATTCAAATGGAAGCAATTTGGAGGGATGTTTGGATGATTTCTAGGGGATTTTTCCATCTGTACTCTCTGTACTCTCATGAGAGTATAGATGATTTTGCCAATATTTTTGTAGTTTCTTTGGCCTGCTTGTAGGAAATATGTTTATTACAATCCATTATGAGTAATTTGGAGGGTGACTTGGTTGATTTTTATGGTTGATTTGCATATATACTCTCTATACTCTCTTGAGAGTACAGATGATTTTTGGCCATTTTTTTAGGTTTCTTTGGCCTGGTTGTTCAGATTATGTTCATTACATTCCAATGGAAGTAATTTGGTGGTTATTTGGATAGTTTCTGGAGAATTTTTGCATCTGTACTCTCTATACTCTCATGAGAGTACAAATGATTTTTCCAATGTTTATGCAGTTTCTTTGGCCTGTTTGTAGGAAATATGTTCATTATAATCCATTAAGAATAAATTGGAGGCTGTTTGGTTATTTTTATGGGTTATTTTGCATATGTATTCTATGTACTCTCAAGAGAGTACAGATGATTTTTGGCCATTTTTTCCACTTTCTTTAGCCTGGTTGTTCAGATTATGTTCATTACATTCCAGTGGAAGCAATTTGGTGACTTTTTGGATGATTTCTGGGAGATTTTTGCATCTGTACTCTCTATACTTTCATGAGAATACATATGATTTTGCCAATGTTTTTGCAGTTTCTTTGGCCTATTTATAGGAAATATGTTCATTACAATCCATTAGGAATAATTTGGAGACTGTTTGGTTATTTTTATGGGTTATTTTGCATCTCTACTCTCTATACTCTCAAGAGAGTACAGATGATTTTTGGCCTTTTTTTTACTCTCTTTGGCCTGGTTGTTCAGATTATGTTCATTACATTTTAGTGGAAGCAATTTGGTGGCTATTTAGATGATTTCTGGGAAATTTTTTCATCTTTACTCTCTGTACTCTCATGAGAGTACAGATGATTTTGCCAATATTTTTGCATTTTCTTTGGCCTGTTTGTAGGAAATATGATCATTACAATCCATTAGGAGCAATTTGGAGGGTGACTTGGTTGGTTTTTATGGTTGATTTGCATCTGCACTCTCTGTACTCTCTTGAGACTACATATAATTTTTGGCCATTTTTTCCCACTTTCTTTGGCTTGGTTGTTCAGATTATATTCATTACATTCTAGTGGAAGCAATTTGGTGGTTATTTGGATGGTTTTTGGGAGATTTCTGCATCTGTACTCTCTATACTCTCATGAGAGCACATATGATTTTGCCAATATTTTTGCAGTTTCTTTGGCCTATTTATATGAAATATATTCATTACAATCCATTAGGAGTAATTTAGAGGGTGACTTGGTTGGTTTTTATGGTTGATTTGCATTTGTACTCTCTATACTCTCTTGAGAGTACTTATGATTTTTATTTATTTTTTCCACTTTCTTTGGCCTGGTTGTTCAGATTATGTTCATTACATTCCAGTGAAAGCAATTTGGTGGCTGTTTGGATGGTTTATGGGGGATTTTTGCATTTGTACTCTCTATACTCTCATGAGAGTACAGATAATTTTGCCAATGTTTTTGCAGTTTCTTTGACCTGGATGGATAGAATATGTTCATTACATTCCATTAGAAGAAATTTTCTTGCTATTTGGTTAATTTTTATGAGAGATTTTCATCTGTACTCTCTGTACTATCTGTACTCTTACGATGTAGAGTATTTTGCTAATATTTTTTTGCTTTCTTTGGCATGTTTGGAGGACATATGTTCATTACAATCCATTAGGCATAATTTGGAGGCTATTTGGTTGATTTGTTAGTGTTATTTTGCATATGTACTCTCTGTACTCTCTTAAGAGTACATATAATTTTTGGCCATTTTTTTAGTTTCTTTGGCCTAGTTATTGAGATTATGTTGATATTCCATTAGAAGTTGGAGCTTGATGGTTTAGGGAGATTTTTACATATGATTATGATTTATTTTTTCTTATTTATTTGGAAGAAATATGTTCATTACATTACATTATGGAATTTGGAGGGTGATTGGTTATTTGCATTTTTCATTAATCGACTTTTCATTTTGAAGTTTACCATATTTGGGAAAAGGATAACTTCAAGATGCAGGCCTACCACCTCTTTAAAATGTTAATGACTTCATCAGTAAAGCGTGCTGCAATATTATCAAATACCGTTCTAATGGTGGTAGGCCTGCATCTCGAAATTATCCTTTTCCCAGACATGATAAACTTCAAAATGAAAAGTCAATTAATGAGAGTACAGATGCAAATCACCCATAAAAAATAACCAATCACCCTCCAAATTGCTCCTAATGTAATGTAATGAACATATTTCTTCCAAATAGGCCAAATAAACTGGAAAAAAAATAATTCATAGAGTACAGATGCAAAACACCTTCAGAAACCATCCAAACAGCGTCCAAATTGCTTCCAATGGAATGTATTGAACATAATCTCAACAACCAGGCCAAAGAAATTGAAAAAATAGCCAAAAATCATCTGTACTCTCAAGAGAGTACAGAGAATACAGATATAAAATAACACTAACAAATCAACCAAACAGCCTCCAAATTGTGCCTAATGGATTGTAATGAACATATGTCCTCCAAACATGCCAAAGAAAGTGGAAAAATTTTAGCAAAATGCTCTGTATCATAAGAGTACAGAGAGTACAAAGAGTACATATGGAAATCTCCCATAAAGATTAACCAAATAGCCAGAAAATTGCTTCTAATGGAATGTAATGACCATATTCTCTCCATCCAGGCAAAATAAACTGCAAAAATATTGAGAAAATCATCTGAACTCTCATGAGAGTACAGAGAGTACAAATAAAAAAATCACTCAAAAACCATCCAAACAGCCACCAAATTACTTCCACTGGAATGTAATGAACATAATCTGAACAACCAGGCCAAAAAAAGTGGAAAAAAATGGCCAAAATTATTTGTACTCTTAAAAGAGTACAGATGCAAAACTCTCCTAAAAATTAAGCAATAAGCCTCCAAATTGCTCCTAATGGATTGTAGTGAACATATTTCCTCCAAATAGGAAAAAACCTCATCTCAAAATAATATGAAATTGGTCAATACTTTCATGAGATTACATAGAGTACCCATGCAAAGCAGATCCTAAAATAAGCAAAGTCCTTTTGCAAAGAACTCCAAACAGTGTAGGAAATATACATTAAATAAAAAAATTTCAAAGAATAACACTAAAAAATTGTAAAAAAAATGTACGTATACAATGATTCAGAAAAATTACTGATGAATTTTTATTTAATACATGCTAAGTTGGTCGCTATTTCCTCAATCAATCTCCATCTTCATGGTTCTTTCGTAAAAAGAAAATGAGATTTTCTATATTCTCTCTCCGAGCTCAGTTTGCAAGAAAAAAATACACTCTAAACCCTAAATCTACATATATATTTCTTTTAAATTCCTCCTGTGTATTCCAACAATATTTCTTCTCCCGCTATTTGAACAAGATGGTCTGGGCCGGGTCGGGCCAGGATAAATGGCGTCATGAATGCGTCATCGTCGTCCATCTAGTTACAGCATCGTTAAGCACTAAAATGGAGAAAAAAATAATGGGACACACGTTAGGCTAGGATTGGAGTCCGCACGTAAAGCTACGTGCGAACTCTCGACGTAATATTTTCTCCTTGATTTGAATTAACCTCATTGATCCTCGTCCTCCTCTTCAGCACTACCAACCTCCCAAAGGAAGAGGTCATTGTCGATGTCAGAGAAGGAAAATGGTTTACATGATAAGGTTCTAGAGAGCACCATGTTTGTAGTTAGCAGTACATCCTGGAAGAAGATAAAATGGTCTAGTCCAAGTAGGTCAAAAATATCTGGGAAAGTAGGGAAAGAAGAGAAATATCCGAAGGTGTGTAAAAAACTAGTGTTGAGATCCTCAAAGAAGAAGAGAGATATTTTTATTGGGAAACCTGTGAAGGTACGTCATAAGGATCCAAAACAAGATGAGGTAAATGAAAAGAGAGATCAAGATGTGTGTGAAGAGCCAATGGTGAGCTCATCTAAGAAGAAGAAAGGGGGTTCTACTAAGCAAATGTAAAAGTTGAATGCCAGGATCCCAAATAAGAAGAGTTAAAAGAAGAAAAACATACATGGGCGTGTGAACAGCCAATGTCTAGTTCTTCTAATAAGAAGAAATAGCTTCTTGCAAGCAACCAGCAAAGGTAGACCACAAGAATTTGGAGAAGGATGATGTGAAAGAAGTGAAAGATCCAAAGTTTTGTGTGGAACCAATGGAGAGCTCTTCTAAAGAGAAGAAAGGGGCTTCTCTTAAATAGCCTATGATGATTGTCGATGAGAAGGAGGAATCGATTTGTTGCTTCATTGGAGACCCAATTCCTCTTGATAAAGATCAAAATATATGGCCAGAAAGATACGCAAAAAATATTGGTAGGCCAAAGTCTATATCATCATCGGTGCCCAAAAGTGGGGAAGAAGAAGAGCTTGTCAAAGCAAGATACCATTACTATCAAGCGATGGTTGATGGGGTTACCTACAACCTCAATGATCATGCACATGTCATGGTTTGATGGCATTGTTATGCTCATCAGGGCATAACAAGATGAAAAATCAGCTGAGGTGTTTCAAAACACTAAGCATCATGCTCATCAGGGCGTGACGGGTAGGCCAAAATTATTAAATGCAGCTCTCCTATGCTGAAATGATGCCAAGATTTTGACTAAATTTTGGACTTAAAATAAGAGGGGAAGAATTAAGATTTATTTATAAAATAAATCAATCACATCAAAAATAAGCAATCTAAAATGAAATTTGAATGTGTAGAAGTTGCATGTATATTTACTTTTATGCAGCTGATTGATGGCCCTATTATGCTCATAAGGGTGTAACAGGATTGAAATTTGATTGAGATGCTTCAAAAAATCAATCATCATACTCACCAGGGCATGACGTATAGGCCAAAATAGTTTCGATGTAGCTTCCTACATGGGGATGACACCAGAATACTATCGAAATGCCGCCAAAATTTTGTCCAAAATTCATACTTGAAAATAAAATTCAAGCTAAATAAATAGCGCTACCTAAGCTCGCTAAAATAAATTGACATTAAATTGAATTTTAAATTATAAATGAGAATGAATTTAAAGATTATATTTAAATAAAGAAAGATGGACTAAATTCAAACAGTTCTATGAGTTTGAAATGAATTGAATATTCTGGCAGAAAATATAAATTTGGCACTTCAATATCTCAGTTTAGTTGATTTAAAAGATGGCCCGACTGAATATACGATTAGAGAACAAAAGATCTTCTTGAAATTAGAATATAGTTTTCAAATCATAATTAACTCCAAATAAATTGGAGAAAATCAAAGAATTCATAAGAGATTTTCAATGAGATCGAATGATTGCCAATAAGCATAATTATTGAATCCTTCGAAAATATTTGAAGAATATTATTCATCTTATTAAATACTCGAATTGGATCAAGAAAAAGTTGATTATAATTTGTGATGAATTTGAGAATTGTCAATATATATAAATTAGACTCTATTGAACATTCAAAGAGTAATCAACTTTGAATAAAAGAAAAAAAATAAATGTTATTTCAAGCAATCTAATATGCTATTAGAATAATTTAAAATGCTTTAAATGCCACCAGATTTGCTATTCTTAAGCAGACAAAAAATAATACTAAATTAAATGCTACACTAATTATGGAGCCTCCTTCAATAAAAAAATAAAAGAAATTTTATTCTAATTATGATTTTCAAAATCAATGATTTCATTAATTAGGTGAAATTATCTAAGTTATAAATACCAGCATGGGCCCCGACACTTATACTAAGCACCTAAACGTTCTATTCGATGATGCTGAACGGATTTAAAAATAATAATAATAATTAAAGAAGAATGTTGAAATAAATTCAATCCTTTATATGCATGCAAGCTAATGAATTTCGTCAATATTAATTTAAGTCATTGAAAGATATAGATATTCAGCTCCATAGAATTTGATTACAATAGACCTAATCTTTTATGCTTGAAATAGAGTTGATAAGGTCTACTAAATGATCAACTTCTAATTGAACTTAAATTATATTACATTTATAAGACCCAATCATTTATATGTATAATAGAGTTGACAAGACCTATTGTTATATTAATTTTCTAAAGAATTTAAATTATACATAAGTTGTAGACTCGATTCTCTGCTAACAAAATAACAGAGTAGATAAGGTCTACCCCAATAATGGTTATGTTGAATGGAGATTTCAACCGAAGGGGATTACACTTATTCATATTTTAAAACTATTGTATGTCAAATTCAAATTTATAAATGCAAGTGTTGACCTCCATATACATGCCATAAGTCAAGTCAAGCCCACAAATCCAAATCTGATGGGCTTTTGATATAACTGCTCATAAATTGGGGCTCAAAAGGCATTGGATGTCACAAAAATTAGTCAAAATGACCTTCGATCGATGAACAGATTTCACTATTACGTTCAAAACATCAAAATTGGTCAAAATGTTTCAACCGGAGGGGATACTTTCATCAAATATTTCTCTAATCTCAAATCAAATTAACTTAAATCAAGTATCAATCTAAAAACTATTTAAATGATATTTAATCATTAAAAACTTAAGAAAAAACTTAATCTATCCACATTCCATAATTATTTAATGGAGGTGACAAATTAAGAAAACTCTAGCTCATAAAAAAGTTAATGTCAAATCAAGTGTTCTACTATGTTCACTCTCAATCAATCTCATGCCAATAAGGATGTGGCCCGTGTCCTCTAACTGTGTGGTTTGGCCAGTAGGCTCCACAGATGATGCGATTATGACCAGAGACCTTTGATCGGGTGGTTTGGCCAGTAAGACTCCATTATATTACAATCACGACTGTAGCCCGTATGCTCCTCAAAGGCTCTGCCCTTTGAGTTGTGAATCATAGGGTATACTTGATAGAAAAAATAACCCTCTATCAGCTAAGGTAGACTTAAGGTTATCTCCTTAGACAAACACCACATGAAGTCTACAAGGATTTCTTGGATGACGTAACCTATGTGTTACTAATAAGGATCCTTCTATCAGGTTGGGTCGACTACTTCCTCTGACTAAATAGACTAGGGACCGCGATAGCTTGGGAAGATGAAACCATGGGATCTAGATTCGGCATGTCATCATTCCCCCAACCATCCAATTTAAGCTAAAATGATGAATTTCATAATCTTAAATTCTAAAACTCCATATGATGCTACTATATGCTACGCATTAATCGACCTAACAACTAGCCTTAATAAAAAGTTCTATCTCTGTATTGAGAGGGGTAATTAACAATAGGGGCTTGTGCCTATAGGAAACCTGGAACCAGATCTAAAGTCCTCATAAAATGAGGGAGAAATCTTTGTGTAGTGTCTTATCTACTATTCCATCTACCTTCTAAAAATTAGATCGACACTTAAATCACACTATCTTCAATCCAATTTATCGAAAGGTTGGTGGTGAATTTTTGGAGCCCACAGATTTTGGTCGACTCCACTGGGGACAGGTTTCTCTTTGCATCTTTGGCTAGTCAAATCTAAGCTATAATAGTAGTGAAATATAATGAAATTAAAGTTTAAAGTTAGTTGGAGAATGATTTCTTTAGTTCTCTAGAGTGACAGAACTCTTCCAGTTGAACCTTTCGCACTAGGAATGCATAATGTTGAAGCCTCCTCTTCTAGAAAAAATTGAGTGGAAGGAAACGAAGGAGAAGAAATGTTGAACTACAAGCTCAATAGTTACCACTTGAATCGCTAGTCATGCGACTAGACTTGATGCCATAAGTGACTATTCCCATCACAACAAGTTGAAAAATCTGAAGTGGGTGAAATGGAATAGCTCTTCTGGTGATGTTAAACAGTCTTTTTGGGCTCAACAACAGTCAGTTCTAACCCTTCAGAAGAAACAACCTAAAACTCTATATGCTTGAGTACATGGAGCCCTGAAGGTTGTCAAAGAAAAATTCCTTATGAAAAAGAGGTATCAATAGCTAATCATCAGAGAAGCCAAGACTATTCCATTGTAGAAACTACCATCAGTGGTAATAAGAACTCAAGAGCATTACAAACAAGTCCTGCATGGTGAACATAGTGGCGTGACGCCTGAACCTCATGTTCAGGAATCCGTTACCGAAAAGGTCCTGGAAAAAAGAAAAATAAATATAGAGGCCAAAGCCTTGAGAAGAAGTAGCGGTGCAAAAGCTTTTTCATAATGGAAGCAAGCTAATTCAGAGACAACAGAGAAAGAGAAATGCTGAACTGCATGCTCAACTACCATTTTTCAAGCAAAAAATTGTATAACTAGTTGTGAAACCAGAAGCGAGTGTTCCAACCCATAACATGTTTGACAACCTAAGATGAGTAAAGTGGAACAACTCTAATAGTCAAATTAAATAGTTTTTTTGGACCTGATAACATCAGGTTTTAGCTTCTCAAGTGAGGAAACTTGAAGCTATATATGCAAGAGTACATCGGGTCCCCAAAGTTGTTAAGGATAAAGGACTGATAAAAAGAAAATATCACAGTCCTATCATCAGGGAGGCTAGAGCTACTCCTTCAAAGAGACCTCCTCCTATAACCCCGACAAGATGTCAACCATTTCAAGTCCTGTACAGTGAGCATCGAAGCATGACACTTGGACCACATGTCCAAGAATCTACTATTGAAAGATCCCTACAAAAAGGTAAGCAAATTTGGAGGCCAAAATCTCAAAGTAAAATTGCCTTACAAAAAGACAACAGTGTGACATCTAGACTATACTCCCACAAAATCCACTCCTTATGCGCTAGTATTTAGAGCAAAAGCAGTCTTACTACTTGAAGTTGAACTACATTCACTCTGAGTAGCCATGCAACATGAAGTTACCTAAGATAAAAAGGTATGTCTATGGATGGAAGAGCTTAATGCGCTTGACAAGGTCAGGCTCCAAGTTCAGCAAAATTTAGAAGTTTATTGAGCTAAGATGTTCAGGGTTTTTAACCATACAGTGTGGCTCCGAACATTCAAAAAAGGCGAATTAGTCCTGGTGTTGAGAAGAATAATTATTCTTAATCAAAAATTTGGTGGCAAATTTGAGCCTAAATGAAAGGGCCCTTTTATCATTGAGAAAGTGTACCAAAGAGGGGCATACCAACTCATTGACTGAAAGGGTGAAAGACCATGCCACCAATTAATGGTCGATACCTAAAAAAGTACTATACATGATGACTACATTCTTGAAGTACAATAGAAATCCCCCTACAAGATAGGAGCATATTTTAATATATTTATTTATGTCGACATCGTGCTTCATGTTGAGTTCCCTAAATAAATATACTTACTCAAAAGAAAATAAAAAACTTTTCCATAAAAATTTCCCTATTACACAGGGGACATTTTAGATTTCTATATATAGATGAAATCAATGTTGCATGTTAAATCCCTCTTAAGAGCATATCAATTCAAATATTGATGTATTTGCATATTTTCATCTTGAAAGTTCTTCTGAATGTGCTTTAGAATTCCCCCTGTAAGATAAGGGGCATTTTTAGTTTATGTCAAGTTTATTTGAGTTGACATCATGCTATAAGATGAGTTTTCTGAATATATTTTGGTTCAGGTTGACATCAAGCTTTATGCTGAAATCCTTGAATATGCCTATAATTATTATTGTTAGAGTTGCAGGCTCTTGCAAGGAATAAAAAGAATCTATTTCTACACATGAAAAGATTGTCATAAATATCAAAAAAAAATTATCTCCCAGATTTTCCAAATTTTGGATATCAAGTTAGAAGAACTCCCAATTTTGGAAACTTCAATCAACTGAGTTGGAAAAACATCAACCTCAATATCCTGAAGTCTAGAACACTGATAGGTTCTAAAGGTCGAACTCAACAAGCCTACAAATGGCCGAGTTGCTGATGATCCCCTCACTCAACAAGCCGCAAGAAAAGGTCATAGTGAAAGAGCCCCCATTTGTCAGTCTGATGACCAAATCACCAACCCATCACAGCTTAAGTCAAAGACTTGAGAGTAGGTTCTAAAGGTCAAACTCAACAAACACAAATGTGGCCGAGTTGCTGACGCTTTTCTCACTCAAGAAGCTGTAAGAAAAGGCCATAGTGAAAGAGCCCTTGCTCTTCAATCCAATGATGATAGCTATTTAATCTTAAATCGGATTTAGCTTAGTGATTACAAGTAACCACAATCCAAGAGATATTTCTACTTGATCGATAGACTAAGACAATCTGAGGAAACTCTCAATTCAGAGCTACCTCAAATCAATCATTATATTGCCTGCAGGGTGATATTTCAATTTATTCTCAAATGATCTGATTATGCTCAAAGCACAGAACAAAGCCAATCTCCTCATGAAGCCCATCAAAATAGAAAGCATAGGATTGATGGAACAACTCCATAGTTCATACAAAGTTAATGGTCAAATTAAAAGAATTTTATAGTTATTTAGTTGTGCACATATCAAAGGATAACTTCGACATCGTAGACCTAGTATAAGCCGGTCATTCAGACACCCCTTCAATGAATCCGTCAAAGTAGCAAGCACAGGATTCAGGGCATACACACACTTCTTAATAAGTCAATGTGGACAAATCAGGTCAATCATTCATCAAGTCTATCAAACTTAAAGCTAGGACAGAAGGAATTCCAAATCTCAAAACAAACAGACACATTCCTCCACCAAGCCCTACCATACACGAAGCTAGGGTTGGAGAAAACTCAAACCTACAATGACATAAAAGAAAGAGATCTTCAGCAAAGCCATTGAATCAAAGAGTAGAGAGTGTAAAAATTCTTATCTATCCGACAAGTCGATTCTAACAAATCAATCAATCCCATCATTTAGCATGTCCAAAATAAGGCATCATACTAATGACAAATCCCATCAAAGCTCCGTAAGCTATTCCAATTAAAGCTAAACTAATCTAAGTTCTAGCTAACCAAAAGGGTCAACCAGTTTTCAACAAATGCGACTTACTCCATGCTTGAATCACATTTATTGGGGGGCATTTGTTGACTACCATATTTTCTTCATAAGTTGAGTTAAGCCCACAAATCAAAATTCGACGGACTTTTGATGTAACGGCTCATAAATCGAAGCTCAAAATTCTCTGGATGTCACCGAAATTAATCAAAATGATCTCTGATTGATGAACAAACTTCACCATTGTGTTCAGAACATCAAATTTGGTCAAAATATGAATATTTCATAATCTAAAGATCAACCGATCAAGTGATCAAGATATCAATATGCCAACATTTATATTGAGGAAGAGAACCTACAACGATGCCCAAATGACCTTTGTTCATAAAATTGACTATGCTGTTAGATTTGAAACATCAAAAATTATCAAATGAGACTATCCAAGCTTAATTTGGATGAGTCTGTGCAAATATCGAATGATCAAAAGTGATAACACGTAAATCGAGATTGAAATATAATGGACGTCACCAAAATCAGCCCAAATGACCTTAGATCGATGAATGGATTTTGACATCGCATTCAAAATGTTGAAACTAGTCTAAATATAAATATTGCACAACCTGACGATTAATCGATCAAGCAATCGAATCATCAATATGCCTGGATGCATATCGAGAGCAAGAGGCTTCGACTTGAACCAAATGGCTGCCATTCATAAAATTGACTACGCCGTTACGTTCAAAACATTGGAATAATCTTGAATTACTATATATATATATATATATATCAACCCCTATATTGAGGTTGGCATAAAGTTCATATTAAAGTCAATTAAATGATAAAAAATATATTTAAAAAATCTGAATCTAACCTAAATCCCTAAAACCACTCACCCAAAATTTAATCCTTCACGCATGATTCTTCTTCTTCTTAATGCGAAGCTCCTCATCACGCTCCTGCCCCATTCGAACAAACGATCCTGCTTGACGTCTCCTTCACGTGTGCTCTACACTCCAACCGTTCCTTCTTCTTCCTTTCTTCTTCTTATCAACTGCAAGCCATAAAAGCTTCTTCCCTTGAAACTAAAAAAAGCCCTCTATTCCTCTTCGATCTCCCTCATCCAAAAATTGAAGATTCTTTCTCTCTATTCAAACCTCAAGTAGGTATCTCCTCATTCTTCTTCTTCCATTGTTCTTCCTTCTCCTTCTTCTCCTTCTTCCTTCCCTTTATTCTCCTCACAAGACCAAAATCAAAAATCCCTTTTCAAATTCCCTCATTTCCTCAATCCAAAAATTTCCCTATTTTCCCTCTTTTCTTCCTTCCTCTTTCCCTAATTTTCCTTCAATTCTTCAATCCAAAAATCCCATTTTCCCTCACCCACACCAATTCAAAATTTTCAATTCTGTTTTGCCACAATCAGATACGAAGACCGTCATTAGGAGGGTTCTTCTCTTGGTTTCTGGCATCTCCTTTTCCATCTCCCTTTTCGACCTTTTCTTTTACCACAACCTGAGAGGAACACCATCATTAGGTGGGTTCTTCTCTTAGTTTTTGGCATCTTTATCGATCATTGAAAATAAGTAAAAAAATGAGTCTGAACATGTGGGATAAAGATGTGATTGTGTATATGTGAATGCTTATCTTTTTGCAGGTTTGAAGGCTTTGTCGTGCTCATTAGGACGCGACGAGATGAAAAATTGACTGCGGTGTCACAAGTCATTGCTCTCTATGCTCATTAGAGTGTATCGAGTAAGCCAACATCTATTAGATGTCACTCCCCCTAGTCAAAATGCTGCCGAAATTTCATCAAATTTTTAGACTTAGAAAAAAGGGAAAAAATCAAAATTCATTAAAAAGTAGGAGACACATAAACAATGAAATAATATCAAAGTGCAATGTCCCAAAATTAAAATTAATGTGCAAAAATAAATCAGACTTGGAATGATAGTCATAAAGGATTTAATGATGCTACAATTTTAAGAATTGAGAATTACTTGAAGAAACTAATCATAACTATAACACACTACAAGATTCATGCCAAGAACTGAATAAAGCCTTCATGGACATTAAAGAAAGACATGTTCTTGTGAAATAGTTATCAATTATTTGCATAAGTTGTTAAGTGAGCGGGTTCTCTTTTCTTCAAACTTCACAAAACTAAACAAGAATTAGTTGAAACCTGAAGAGACTGATAAAAACTTATAAGAGAACTAGTAGAATAATTGCAACTTAGAGGATATCGAAAGAAGTTGGAATCTTAATTGAATATCAAATCAAAGCATAAGAGAGCCTCTTGAAATTAAGATACACTCTTCAAACATATTCAAATAAATTGAAGAAAATTAAAGAATTCATCAGAGATTTTCCATGATATCATATGATTGCTAATAAGCATAAGTGATGAATCCTTGGAAAATGTTTGAAGTGTATCCGTTGCCTTATCAAATACTCAAATTAGATCAAGAAGAAATTGAGTATAGTTGGCAATGAATTTGAGAATTGTCATAAGCAAAAATCTATTGAATATTCAAAGACTAATCAACTTGGAATTAATTAAATATTAATCTGAATAATCTAATAAGATGTTAAACCAATTTACAACACCTTCTCTGCCAACAGATTTGCAACACATCATACAAGAAAATAGAAGGAATTAATTAATACATTCTTAAATACTCCCTCATGTACCCTGAAACTATGTTGAATGCTTAAACTCAAGTGTCTGAGGGCACTGTGCAGGTTGCTTCCAGGTTTAGTCTTAGGATTGGGTCTGGCTTAACAAAATCTAAAATTATATTATAAGAATTTTAACTTATTGAAATATCTGAGAAGCTAATTCTATCATGTGATAGTAGATCTGATCCTCTATTAGGAGCTAAACAGAGTCGACATGATCTAAAGTTCTCAAATATATTTGATTTAATCAATTAATTACCCCGAGAATGGATGTGTTGAATGTTGATTTCAACCGGAGGGAATACATCCATCAAAATATTTCTCTAGTCTCAAATCAAATTAACTTAAATCAGGTATCAATATAAAAACTATTTAAATAAAGTCTAATCATTAAAAACTTAAAGCAAAACTTAATCTATCCACTTTGCACAATTATTTGTCAGAGGTGACAAATCATGAAAACTCTAAGTCACAAAAGAGGCAATGTCAAAGCAAGTGTTCTAGTATGTTCACTATCAATCAAACTCATGCCAGTAAGGATGTGGTGTATGTCCTCTAACTATGTGGCTTGGCTAGTAGGCTCCACAAATGATGCAATTACGATCACTGTCCTCTGATCAAGTGGTTTGGCTAGTAAGGCTCTATTATATTATAATCATGATCGTAACCCGTATGCTCCCCAATGGCCCTGCCCTTTGAGTTATGAATCATAGGGTAAACTTAATAGAGCAAACAACCCTCTATTACTTAAGGTAGACTTAAGATTATCTCCTTAGATAAACACCACCCCAGGTCTAGAAGGATTTTTTGGATGACATAACCCATGTGTTATTGATAAGGATCCTTCTGTCAGGTTTAGTTGACTACCTCCTCCGACTAAGTAGACTAGGGACCACAACAGCCTGGGATGATGAAACTATGAGATCTAGATTGGGCACATCATCAATCCCCCAACCATCTAATTTAAGCTGAAATGATGAATTTTATAATCTTAAATTCTAAAATTCCATATGCTGCTACTATATGCTACGCATTAAGCGACCTAAAGACTAGCCTTAATCAAAAGTTCTCTCTCTGCATTGAGAGGGGTAATTAACTATAGGGGCTTGCGCCTATAGGAAACCTAGAACCAGATCAAAAGTCTTCACAAAATGAGGGTGAAATCTCCGGGTAGTGTCTTATCTATTATTCCAACTACTTTCTAAAAATTACATCGATACTTAAATCATAAACTCTTCAATCCAATTTGTTGAGAGGTCGATGGAAAATTTTCGGAGCCCACAGTAAGTTGTAGACCTAATCCTTTGCTAACAAAATAACAGAGTTGATAAGGTCTACCCTGATGATGGTCACGTTGATTGAGAATCCCAACCAGAGGCGATATTATCATCAAAAGATACTTGAGTTCTAAACTAATTCATCATAAAACCAAATTTCATCTAAGTAAATATCTGAACTAAAAGAAATTAATTATTTAAATGCTTAAAGCAAATAATTTACCCACCCTTCCGTAATAGTTTATTGAAGGTGACAAATTAAGAAAACTCTAGCTCACAAAGGAGTCAATGTCAAGTCAAATATATTTCTATATTCACTTTTAATAAATCTCATGCTAATAAGGACGTGGTCTATGTCCTCTGACTGTGTGATTTGGCTTGTAGTCTCCACATATGATGCAGTTACTACCAGAGTCCTCAGATCGAGTGATTGCTGTCAAATGATGCCATTATATTATGGTCACGACTGTAGCTCGTATGCACCCCAATGGCTCTGTCCCTTGAGATGTGAACTATAGGGTGCACTTAATAGGGCAAAAAGCTCTCTATTAGCTAAGGTGGATCAAATTTGTCTCTTTAGATAAACACCACCATAGGTCTACAAGGTTCTCTTGGATGATGCAACCCATGGTCGACAACATCCTTCGTCTGGGTCGACACCTCCTCTCACTAAGTAACTAAGGACCACGATAAATAAGATGATTATGGGATCTAGTACATCATCTCCCCCCAACCATCCACTTTATGCTAAAATGATGAATTTCAAAAATTAATAATTTTATACTCCACATACTGTTACTATACATTACGCATTTAACGACCTAATGACTAGCCTTAATTGAAAGTTCTTTCTCAGCATTGGGAGGGGTAATTAACTATAGGTGCTTGCACCTATAGAAAACCTCAATCCAGATCTAAAGTCCTCATAAAATAAGGGTGAAATCTCTAGGTAGTATCTTATCTACTATTTCAACTACCTTTTGAAAATTTCACTAACATTGAAACATACTCTCTTCATCGAGAGGATAGTGGAAAATTTTCAGAGCCCACATATAGGATCTTAATTTTAATGAGTTTACCTCCATTTTCACCCCAAATAGTTAAATAAAGTATTAAAAAATACTTACATATGTAACCATACATAATAGAGGCATGCGACCAATAGGGGTAATTATCTATAATGGCTTATGCTCATAAGAAGTTTAAATAATCTGTCTCATGATGGATGGGCTCCAAAATTTTAGATAAATAGGATTTATGTGTTTTTCTTGAGTGGTCAGCATATCATATCTTTGGAGCATCAATAACTTTAACTTGAAAAGGCCTCTGATCTCCCTCCATCTCCAACGTCACCTCAGAAAGAATTCTTTGAAATGCGGAATCTCTTTAGGGTTTAGCTTTAGATGTCACCATATATAAAATTGCATTCCTTCTATGAAATAGCTGCTATTCTCTGCACTTCTCTATTCCCATGTCACTATTCTCTTCCTTCTCTTCTTGCTTATATTCACATCTATCATGTTTCTAAAGATGAAGTTTCTTAATTGTGAGATAAGAATTTGAACATTTATTTATTTTGAGTTTATTTTAAAAGCCATTTTCATGAGGAATTAAGGAAATTCTATTTTTCTTGGATGAGAAACTAATAAAACACAAGAAATAAAAATGTTATTTTAGAATCTGATAAAAGTTCATGATAACTAGTTCTAGTCCCCAAGGCAGATGTTTGAAAGGTCGATATGAATAGAATGGAAGAAGCCGAAATGGCCAAGAGAAGCATGACATGCTATGTTTCTTCTTCTTCTTCTTCTTCTTTTTCTTCTTCTTTTTCTTCTTCTTCTTCTTCTTTTTCTTCTTCTTCTTTTTCTTCTTCTTCTTCTTACCTTAGATTCTCTTGATTTGTATTGTTAGTTTGAAAGAGGCAACATTTGGAAGTAATATTTTGATTATTTATGCTAACAACCTTTAACACTTTTGGTGAATTATAAAATAATGTTTAAGTGTTATGCTCTTTTAAGTGAAATACTCCTTTTGACTTAGATTATTTATTCTTTCAAAAAGTGTCATAAAATTTCTAAAAGCTTGATTTAGATTCATTGGACTTGAACCAAAAAACTTTTGATTACTTTAAGTTTATCTCATCATTTATTTTGTTTAAATCATTAATTTGTTAAAAGAGGAGTTTAATGATTTTGAATTTTTTTATGAGTTCTGATTTAAATATTATATTGAGGTCCATATTATATATATATATATATATATGTCTTTAGATTTTTATTATAAACAACACTTGTCAAAATTTTAAAATAAACCTTTGATCCTATTTTTATGATTATAGCTGCCAAAGCTTACAATTGCTAACACATGAAATTAAAGGAAATTGTCTCCTCGTCTATTCCCACGTGGTCCTCATAGCCAAAGAAGGATTTGTAAGTATGGAGGAAACCCAACCTCCAGGAGAGTTGTTGAGAACTCTTCTGCCACATTATATGGTTATCTCATCTTTTTTCAACTTCTTCAATGTCGTCTTCTTCCTTAATGTCTTCATCATGGTCAGATCTCGCTCTTGACTTATTAATAAGCATAAGAGATAGATAAAGCTTTATCAACGCACTGGTCTCATCTCCTTCATATCAGTCTGCTCCCAATGGCATTTTTTCATGCCTGCCTCTAGCACTCTTCCTTGCTACGAGGTAAACTTTAGCAACAATCACAACATCATCCACTTCATAATGGACAACAAAAATATTAGTGAGTTTTTTGTGATTTCTTATCTTCATTTTCTTTCTTCTTATCTCCGCTCTTTTAATAATTTTGAATTCCTCTTAATGCTTGTGGGCTCTGAAAATTTACCACTGACCTCGCGATAATATGAATTAAAGAGAATGATTTAAAGTGTCGATGTAATTTTCAGAAGGCAGATGGAATAGTATATAAGACACTACCCAGAGATTTCACCCTCATTTTGTGAGGACTTTAGATCTGGTTCTAGGTTTCCTATAAGTGCAAGCCCCTATAGTTAATTACCCCTCTCAATAAGTGAGAGAGAATTTTTGATTAAGGCTAATTGTTAAGTCGCTAGAGTTTAAGATTATGAAATTCATCATTTCAACTTAAACCAAATGGTTGGGGAAATGATGATGTGCCCAATCTAGATCCCATGGTTCCATCATCCCAGGCCATCGTGGTCCCTAGTCTACTTAGTCAGAGGAGGTACTCGATCCAACCTGATCGAAGGATCCTTATCAGCAACACATGGGTTATGTAGTCCAAGAAATCTTTGTAGACTTGGGGTGGTGTTTATTTAATGAGATAATCTTAAGTCTACCTTAGCTAACAAAGAGCTTTTTGCCCTATCAAGTATACCCTATGATTCATAACTCGAAGGGCAGAGCCATTGGGGAGCATACGAGATATGATCGTGATCATAATATAATGGAGCCTTACCAAACCACTGGGACTGGTCGAATCAGATCATCGGAGTACTCGCCAAGCATGAGGACACCATATCCTTATCGGTAAGAGATTGATTAAGAGTGAATATAGTAGAACACTTGATTTACCATTGGCTCCTTTATGAGCTAGTGTTTTCTTAATTTGTCACCTCCGACAAATAATTTTAGAAGGTGAATTGATTAAGTTTTGCTTTAAGCTTTTAATGATAGAATTTCATTTAAGCAGTTTTTAGATTAACAATCAATTTGAGTTAATTTGAGTTGAATTTAGAATCACATTTTGATAGAAGTATCCTCTCTGGTTGAAATCACCATTCAACACAGCCATCATCGGGGTAGTTAGTTGATTGATTCAATCGAATGTATTTGAGAACTTTAGATCCAGTAAATTATGTTTAGCTCCTAATAGAGGATCAAATCTATTGTCACATGATAGAATTAGCTTCTCAAATATTTTAATAAGTTAAAATTTTTATAATAGATTTTTAGGTTTTGTTAACGCGAACCCAGTCCTAAGACTAAATCAAGAAGCAACCCACGCAGTATTCTCAGATACTTGAATTTAAACATACTGCGTAATATCAAGGCCCATGCGGGTGTATTTAAAAATGCCTTAATTAACGTCTTATGTTTGCTTGTACAAAGTGTTGCAAATCTAATTGCATAGAAGACATTGTAAATTGATCTAATATATTATTATATTTTTCAGATTATGTGGGCTCCAAAAATTTACCACCAACCTCTCGATAATTATTGAATTGAAGTGATTAAAGAGAGTGTGGTTTAAAGTGTTAGTATAATTTTCAGAAGGTAGATGAAATAGTAGATAAGACACCAACCAAAGATTTCACCCTCATTTTGTGAGGACTTTAGATCTAGTTCTAGGTTTTCTATAGGCACAAGCCCCTATACTTAATTACCACTCCCAATAAGTGAGAGAGAACTTTCAGTTAAGGCTAGTCATTAGATTGCTGAATGAGTAGTGTAGAGTAGTAGCATGCGGAGTTTTAGAATTTATATTATAAAATTTACCATTTCAACTTAAATTGGATGGTTGGGGGAATGATGACGTGCCTGATCTAGATCCCATGGTTTCATCATCCTTTATCCTAGTCTACTTGGTGGAGGGTAGTCGAACTAAAGGATTCTTATCAGCAACACATGGGTTACATCATCTGAGAAATTCTTGTAGACCTGGGGTGATGTTTGTCTAAGGAGATAGACTTAAGTCTACCATAGCTGATAGAGGGTTGTTTTCTCTATCAAGTATACCCTATGATCCACAACTCAAAGGGCAGAGCCATTGGGGAGCATACGTGCTACAGTCATGATCATAATATAATAGAACCTAATTGGCCAAACTACTTGATTAGAGGACTCTGGTCATAACTACTTCATATGTGGAGCCTACTGGCCAATCCACGCAGTCAGAGGACACAGGCCATGTTTTAACTAGCGTGAGATTGATTGAGAGTGAACATAGCAAAACACTTGATTTGAAATTGGCTCCTTTGTGAGCTAGAGTTTTCTTAATTTGTCACTCCCGATAAACAATTGTGGAAGGTGGATAGATTTAGTTTAATTTATATTTTTAATGATAAAGGTTCATTTAAGCAATGTCAAACTGCTACTTAATTTGATTTGAAAAATTTATTAATTTGAATATATTTAAGAGCTTTAGATCCTGTCAACTCTATTTAGGCATTTAGTGATTAGATCTACGTCGTAATTAGTTTCTACATTTCACTTTGAAAATTATAGGTTTTAAGTTCTTAACACTTCAAACGCAGACACAAACACTTGAATTTAAACATTCAGTATAGTGTCAGGGCCCATGCAAGTGTATTAAATAATTTAGATAATTTTATGTTGGAATTAAGAGCTTTAGATCCTATCAACTCTATTTAACTATTAATAGAGGATCAGATCTACTATCACATGACAGAATTAGTTTCTTAGATATTTTACTAAGTTAAAATTCTTAGAATAGATTTTTAAGGTTTAACTAAATCTCAGTAAACCTGTAGCATCCTCCCACTTGAATTTAAGCATTCGGTGTAGTATCGCAAACATGAAGGTGCATAGTAATTTTAGGTAATTTTATGTTTAAATTATGAGAATAATTTTGTATTTTCATTTTTTTTTTCCAATTTAGCCTGTGCAGTCTTTTCAGACATTAAAATTTGCACTTGAAATCTCTATGTCCAAGCACATGTTGGAATTTATAGTTTTAGATAATTTCACTTAATTAGTGATTTTGTTGATTTTAAAATTCATAAATATAATGAAATCCCTCAATTTTTTTATTAAAGAAGCCCGATGATTTTATAGATTTTGATTTAGTATCATCTTTTATCTTCTTGTAAAAAGAGTTGTAGATTTTGTGGTGAAGAAGGCATTTTGATTTAGATTATAGTTTAGAACACTACTTGCACTTAGTTTACTTGTTTAGTTTTTCAATTCTCCCAGCTTGATTATGTTCAATTTACATCACTTTTGATAAGTTATGACAATTTCAGTATTTATTGCTTTAGTCCTACTCATGCTTATTAGATAGTATAGTAATCACCTACATATTCGTATAAGAGTTATTAAACCAAATTTTGATTCATCCTTAGACTTTAAGTTTATTGCAACTTTATTATAAGTTTAGAATTAGTCCCCCCCCCCTCCCACAATTCCAATTAAAGCTTATTTAATTTTGAGAAACTTACAAGAAAAGAGAACTCACTCATTACTTCATCAAATCCCTCTAAATAAGGCTAAGAGAGAGCGCTTGCTTGAGTTTATAGTACTCGAGAAAGACGGGGAAGGATTTTAATTCACAGTTCGGGAAGGTTTTCAACTTGCTTAAATAGGTTTTGTAAAAACTTTTCCTCTCTTCTCATTTTTTTATTTTACTTTTGTGTTCATTATATGTCATTTTGCTTTACCTCTTTTTTGTTTGACACTTTTATTTTAGATTTATCTAGGTTTCCTTACTTAGTGTTCCTAAGCCAGTTCATTTTACCCTCCCTTTTTTCTAGGCCAAAAGATTTGATGCAATTTTGACAGCCTCCCAGCGTAATCCCCGCATATGGAACTGCATTGAGAGTGTTTTGGCTTTCTTGTTACACCCTCATGAGTGTAGCGAGTTATGTCTTGTGACACCACAACTAATTTTTTATCTCATCATTTTCTCTTGAGCACGACGAGGCCTTCAAACTTGAAAGAAGATAAATGCAATATATATTCATTCCGCCCGCCCCCCCCCCCCCTTTATTTTGTCTAGAAATTAGACAAAATTTTGGCAGTATTTTGTCTAGGGGGAGCGACATCTAACGGATGTTGGCTTACTCGGTATGCCCTCTTGTGTGTAGCTAGCAGTGTCTTCTGACACCATAGTTAATTTTTCATCTCGTCATGCCCTCTTGAGCATGACAAGGCCTTCAAACCTGCAAAGAAACACAAGCATGTATATATATCTGCATTCACAGATCCTAGATGTCCTGACTCATTTTTTTGTGAGCTATAAAGATCAACAAAGAGATGGGGTTGGATATGCCAAAAACTAAGAGAAGAACCCGCCTCTTGATGGTATCGCTTCTCTGGCTACGATGAGGCAAATTTGAAGAGATAATGCAAGGAATGTGACGTTGGAAATTGAAAGAATAACCCACTTCTTGATGGTGTTGCTTCTCTCGATTATGATGAAATGAAGATTGGAAGGGTGATGTAAGGAATGCGATGCTAAAAATTGAAAGAAGAACACGCCTCTTGATAGTATTTTTTCCTCTGATTACGGCGAGGTGAGTTTGAAGAGGTAATGCAAGGAATGTGATGCTTGAAACTAAAAGAAGAACCTGCCTCTTGATGACATTCTTTCCCGATTTCTGCAAAATTTAGATTAGGAAAATGGGTGAATTTGAAAATTGATTTTCGGCTTTGGTGAAAATGAGGGAAAAATAAAGATAGATTTTTGATTTTGATGAAAAATGAGGTAAATGGGAGAGTCAGAGTGAAATTGAAGGAAGGGAAGGATGATTTTTGGATTTGTGAGGGGAAGAAAGAAATAGAGAAAAGAAAAAAATGGAAGAAGAGAGAAAGAAGAAAGGAAGAAGAAGGAGAAAGAAAGAAAAAGAAAGGAGGAGGATCCTTACCCTTTTTTGATTTTTTGGAGGAGGAGAGGCAAAGAAAATTGTTGTATTTTGGAGTTACGTATTACTAGGTTTAGTTAATTTTTAAGAAAAACTTGGAGGAGTTAAGAGAATCATCACATTTTAAGTGAAATTGGAGGAACAGAAAGCTGAGAGCGAGGAAGCCGTGGAAGGATGAAAAGAGGAAGGAAAACATGCAGGTTAATTGATCCTTGTGTGAAAGGAAATGGGAGGGAATCATGTGTCGAGTGAGCCAGCTGTGCGTGAAGAGAGAGGTCAAACAGGCTGAATGAGGGATTAGGGCTGGTTGAGTGGGATTTAGAGGATTAGGATTAGATTAAGGATTTAAATTAATTTTTAAATTGATTTCCTAAGTGTTTAATTGACTTGAATGTGAATTTTATGCTGATACAATCACATGGTCAATATATACACCAATTTAAGGCTATTCCGATATTCCGAACACAACGACGCAGTCCGTTTCGCAATCGGAGGCTGTTTGGTTCAAGCTGGCTTCAAATTGAGTCTATTTTAATTCAAAATGTGCGTCACAGCTTTTGACTGCTCAAGATTCATGCAGACTCATCCGAATTGTGTGTAAATAGTCTTACTTGATAGTTTTGGACATTTCAAAGCTAACGACATGATCAATTTTGCAAATGGAGGTCGTTTAGCTTCCGTCGGTGCCTCTTGACTTCAATATGCATGCAGGCGTGTTGATGACTCAAGCACTTGATTGGTTAATCATCAAGTTATGTAATATTTATATTCTAATCAGTTTTGACATTCTGAACTCAATGGAAAAATTCGTTTGTCGATCAGAGGTCATTTGAGTTGATTTTGGTGGCGCCCTATGTATTTCAGACTCGATTTGCACGCTGCCACTTCTGAATATTTGACATTTGCATAGACTCATCTGAATCAAGTGCGGATAGTCTCATTTAATAGTTTTTGATATTTTCAAGCTAAAAGTGTGATCAATTTTATGAACCATGGTCGTTCGGATATCATCGTAGCTTCCCAACTCTGATATGTGTGTCAACACATTGATAGCTTGAGCGCTTAATCAATTTATCCTTAGATTTTGAAATATTTATAATTTGACCCATTTTGATATTTTGAACATGACGGTGAAGTCTGTTCACTGATCGAAGGTCATTTTGACCATTTTCAATGACATCCAGTGCATTTTGAGCCTCGATTTGTATACTGTTTCCTCCGAAGTCCATCGAATTTGACTTGTGGACATGACTTGGCTTATGACACATATGTGGAGGTCAACAAATGCCCCCCAAAAAATTTGATTTGTGCATGGAGTGAGTCACATTTATTGAAAACTGGTTGACCCTTTGGGCTGGCTATAGAACTTGGCTCATTTCAACTTCGATTGCACTAGCTTACGGAGCTTTGATAGGATTTGTCATTAGTATGATGTCTTATTTAGGACATGCTAAATGATGGACTTGACCGATTTGTCAGAATTAACTTGTCGGATAGATAAGAGTTCTTATACCATCTAATGTTTCTTGATGCAAGATCTCTTTTATGTCCATTTGAGTCTCCTCTAACCCATGCTTAGTTGGGTTTGATGGAGGAGTTAATTTATTTATTTTGATGAAGGATTCCTCTCTTGAATTAGTTTATCCATACTTGGTCAGATTTGAAACTCCTTCTATCCTAGCTTTAAGCTTGACGGACTTGATGAAGGACTGACCTGATTTGTCCATATTGACCTGTCAGAAAGTGTATTGACACCATGAATCTAGTGCTTCTACTTTGATGAATTCATTGAAGGGTGCATATAGATGACCCAGCCTTCTAGCTTATATAAGGTCAATGTTGAGTTATTAGTCTAGCAACGTGTGCTTTAACAGACTGAATAACCACAAAATTCCTTTAGTTTAGTCGTCGACTTTGTTTGAACTATGGAATTGCTTCCTCGGTCATGTGCTTTCTACTTTGATGGACTTGATCAGGAGATTAGCTTTGATCTATGCTTTGAGCTTGCTCAGATCATTCAAGAATTAATTAAAATATCGCCTCATAGGCAATATAAAGATTGATTTGAGGAAGCCCTGAATTGAGCATTTCCTCAGATTTCCTTGATCTATTGATTAAGTATAAAGATCTCTTGGATTCTTGTTGCTGGTAATCACTAAGCTGGATGTAGTTTGAGAATGAACAGCTATCACCATTGAACTAATGAGCGGGGGCTCTTCCACTGCAGCCTTTTCTTATGGCTAATTGAGTGAGGAGAGCGTCAACAACTCAGCCATATTTGGGCTTGTTAAGTTCAACCTTTAGAACCTACTCGAGTCTTCAACTTAAGCTATAGTGGGTTGGTGGTTTTGTCATCAAACTAACGAATGGGGGCTCTTTCATTGCGGCCTTTTCTTACGACTTGTTGAGTGAGGAGAGCGCCAGCAACTCAGCCATTTATGGGCTTGTTGAGTTCGATCTTTATAACCCATCCGTGTCCTAGACATAGAATGTAGAGGTTAATGTTTCTCCAACTTAATTGATTGAAGCTTGCAAAATTGTGAGTTTTTTTTACTTGATCTCTATAATTTGGCAAATCTAGTAGATAAATTTTTGACATTTAGGGTTATCTTTTCATGAGGAGAAATAGAATCTTTTTTTGTTCTTGTAAGACTCTACAACTTAACAATAATAATTAAGGATGTATTCAAAGATTTTGCATAAAGCTCGATGTTAACCTCAATCAAAATATATTCAAGGATCTCATCTTACACATGTCAACTCAAATAAACTTAACATAAACTAAAAAATACCCCTTCTTGTGTGGGGAATTCTAAAGTACATTTAGGAGATTTTTCAAGATGAAAATACACAAATACATCAATATTTGAATTGATATACTCCAAAGGAAATTTTAACATACAACATTGATTTCATTTATATATAAAAATCTAAAAATGCCCCCTATGTAACATGAGAATTTTTACGAAATTTTTTTTCATCTTGAGTATGTTTATTTTAGGATCTCGGCATGAAGCGCGATGTCAACCTAAATAGATATACCAACAAAAAATGCCCCCTATCTTGCAGGGGATTTCTATTATGCCTCGATAATATAGTCTTCAAGTATAGTACTTTTTCAAGTAACGACTATTAATAGGAGGCATTGGTCTTTCACCTTTTAGGTCGATGAGTTGGTATGCCCCTCCTTGGTATACTTTCTCAATGATAAAAGGGCCTTCCCAATTAGGCTCAAATTTTCCACCAAATTTTCGATTAGGAATAATTGGTCTTCTTAGCACCAAGACCAATTCTCCTTTTTGGAATGTTCGAGGCTGCATCGCATGGTCAAAAGCCCTAGACATCTTTGCTCGATAGACTTCTAGATTTTGGTGAGCTTGCAATCTAACTTCATCGAGCGTGTCGAGTTCCTCCATCCTCAGATGAGCATTTTGATCTTTAGTTAGATTTGTATTGGATGGCTACTCGAAGTGAAGGAAACTCAACTTAGAGCAGAAGAACTACTTTAGTTCCAAACACCAATGAATAACGAGTGGCTTTAGTTGATATTTTATAGGTGGTTCGATATGCCTATAGTGCCTCTATTAGTTTAGTATGTCATTCTCTCTTATTTTTAGTGAGAATCTTCTTGAGCAATTTGACTAATGTCATGTTGAAAGCATCTACCAAACCATTTGCTCTTGGATTATATATTGAATAGTATCGCCAATCAATTTTTTATCGATCGATGAATTTATAAATCTTTGCACTTTTGAAAGTTGTGTCATTATCAAAAAAATTATTCAGGCACTCCAAATCTAAACATTATGCATGAAGAAGTTAATCACTCACAAGAGTAACTTCTTTAAATGGGTAGCTTCACCACTTTGAGAAATAATCACCACCGCTAGGATGAAGCGATGTCTAACGACGGGATCAATCCAATTATATTTGTACCCAACATTCGAATGGCCAAGATGTTATTAGGGTGTAATGGATTTGGAGGTTGATGGATGAGATTCCCATGTACTTGACACTCATGACACTTCTTAGCATGATTAATGCTCTCACCATAGATGGCCAATAATAGCCCATCCTTTTGATCTTTACTACCATCTTGGGACTCGACACCATAAAGTCTTCATGAACTTCAACCATCACTTTGCTTTCATCTATATTTTGGTATCGTAGCCATATTTGCTCAAATAATCTACGATATAGAGTGTTGTTGATGAAAGCATAATACAATATCCTCTTCTCGATTTGAGCTGTCAGTGATTTATTATTTGATCACTTTTCTTCTTTAAAGTAGTCGATGAAGGGTTGCCTCCAATCATGTGACTCTTTTACAATAAAGGCTTCACACTACTTTTTTGAAGTAATGTCATTATTAGCTCTTCTTGGTACAACTTCTTGTTGATTTTGGGGAGTATAAGGAGCAACTTGAGTCACATCCTACTGGGTTAGATTTGATAACCTCTCTACCTATGGGGATTGATACTTTATCGCTCTAGACTTCAAGTAAATATGTCGATCATGACATAATCACCATTCATACTTATCATTTTTAGCCAATTTTGCTAAGCCTTGCTATTCTCGAATTGAGAGACCCAAGTTAGTGTGATATTTTGGATCTGCTTCATAAGCTCGAGAATTTGCTTGTGATAGAAAGCTAACTCAAGCTTTTTGATTCTATAGATTCCAAGTACTTGATTTATAATAAGCTCAGAATCGCTAAAAATATGCAAGTTTTGAATGCCTATGAAAATAACTTCTTCCAGACCTGCCACTAATGCTTTATATTCAGCTTCACTATTAGTTCTTGGCTTGGTCAATCCATATAATCATATCATTATCCCTCCTTCTAGTGTTATGAAGATGATGTCGATTCCTACTCTTGCCTTTAAAAAATTTAGATATTAGACTTGTTTGATCGATGAGGCTCCATCAAAGTACATTTCCCAAATTTGTGATTTTTCTCTTTCATGAATGAACATAATTTGATCATCAGGCAAATCGTCATTTAGAGAAGAGTCCGTAGGGATATGTGCAGAAAATCTAAGACTTGTCCCTTCACTACTTGTACGGAAACGTATGTGATATCAAATTGTAAGCAATACTACCCATCTTGCTGCGGACCACAACGCGTCTTGTCATCAAGTACTTCGTGAGATCGATCCTTGAGATGAGGGTAATCTTGTGAGATAACATATAATGAAGAAGCTGTAAAGATCAATGCTAAAGGTTTCTAGAGTATCTTATTTGCTCCAATCAGCCTTCGATTGATATAATAAAGAGCATTCTTTTTGCTTTCTTCATTGTCTTGTGCCAACAATGCCCCGAGAGACTCTTCTAATGTTGCTTTGTATAGAATGAGGGGCTTCCTAAGAGTAGGTGTTGCAAGGATTGATGGATTTAATATGTACCTTTTAATGCTATTGAACGCTTCTTGGCACTCCTTATCCTATTTGAATGAAGCATCCTTCTTCATCAACCTTGCAAATGGTTGACAGCATCCTGATAGATTTGATATGAATCGATGCATGAATATGAGCTATCCTTGTAAAGAACGAAGCTGACACAAACACTTTGGTGGGGGCATCTCCATAATTTCCTTGATCTTAGCAAGATCAATTTCAATACTTCTGTGACATACAATGAACTTGAGAAATTTTTCAGAGGATATCTTGAATGCACATTTTAGAGGATTCATCTTGAGATCATATTTCCTGATTCTCTCTAATACAATTCTCAAGTCTTCAAAGTGGTTTTTACGATTTAAGCTTTTCACTACCAGATCATCAATATAATATTCCACCATTTGATGAATCAACTCATCAAAAATATGCATCATGGCTCTTTGGTATGTAGCTTCAGCATTTTTTAGGCCAAAGAGCATGACTGTGTAGCAATATATGCCAATAGGAGTTCTAAATGATGTATGTTTTCATCTTTAGGTGCCATTTTTGATTTGGTTGTATCCCAATGATTCATCCATGAATGAGAACATGTCATAGTTGGAAGTGTTGTCCACCAATAGTTATGATTTTTGAAGAAAAAAGTCATCTTTTGGCCATGCCTTATTTAGGTCCCGGAAGTCAATGCAAAGATGGATTTGACCATTCTTCTTTCTAACTAGGACAATGTTGGCTATCCAATCTGCATACTTCTCCTCTCGGATGAAGCCTACTTCAATTAGCTTTTTAGTTTCTAAATTACCTTCTTCAATCTCAATCTCATTCACCTAGAGCTTGCTTAACGGGTTTTGCATCTAGTTTAATACATAAAGGATAAGCATTTCAGAATATGTCTGCAAAGCAATTTTGAATTCACAAAGTAGCATTTTTAGCTCTTCAACTTTCTATCGTGGAGATCACCGACAAAGTTGGATGGGGATCATCCTCAGCTCCTAGGTTGATTTCTTTAAGTTCATCCATAGTAGCTATTTGTCCACCATCTTCAAGTTCTTCAGGGCTTGGCTTCTACTTCTTCATCATTTTTAAGAAGAATTTCATGGGAATCATCTTCTTCATCACTAAGACTCTCGATATCAGCTTCTATTATATTATAATAGGCTCTATCTTGATGAGATTTGTGGATGAACCCTAGACCTTTAGTGATAAACTTATCACTTCTTCGTGATGCTTGAGGACTTCTTTGGCTCCACATTTTGTTAAAGATTTGAGTCTTATGTTTAGTAATTCCAATATGAATTCCAAGCTCATGCATCATTCTTCATAATTTTCATGTTGATACTATCTCATCAGAATTTTCATGTTGAGTAAGCTGCTCAAAATTATGAAGTTTAGACTCTTTAGATTTGTAAAATAGAGTTTTTGTTCTGCCACTCTCACTCAACGGTGACACATAAAATGTTATCAATTCTTCAATATCATGAACCTCCGATGGAGTGATTTCTTTGAAGAAATGTTAAGGGATGGATATAATTTTGAGTGAGTCATCTAACTCTACCAAGTGAGCTATCCTCCTTGATGTAGCCATTTGAACTCTATTTCTATAAGAAGATTCAAAATCATAGTTTGAAACAGAATCACTTATTCCATACTCTGCCTTTCTTGAAAGCTTATAAGTTCCCTTAAGTTTGACGGGCATATGTTTTTCTTCTTTCGTGCTAGTTCCCAATTGAGAAACTGATTTTTCTAACTTAGGTGTAGAATCAAGTACTTTAGAGAGAGTCAGCATTGCCTTCTTTCTTCCTCTTCGCTTCTGCTCTTTCACTTTGTGAAATTTCTTTTTAATTTCTGAAGTGGATGTTACTATTTCAAGAGGCTTTGTTAGCTTAGGCTCTTTGAGGATGAAATATTTTGCATCTTCATAGATTTTTGCTTTATTGATGGAGAATGGTTGTAGGTTACCAGGAATTCTGAATTCTTCTCCATCTTTTAGACTCATACATTGATGCATAGTTGATGGGACCATGCTATACTCATGTAGCCATAGCCGGCCCAAGAGAGCTCTAAATGATATATCAGCATCGATTACATGAAACTTAGCTTCCATATATAAATCCTTGAACTTGAGCGGAAGAATAAAAGAACCCAGAGTTTTCTACCCTTTTTTATTAAAATCATGAACCAATAATTTATCTCTCCCAAGATGTTGAATACTGAGTGATAATCCTCTCAATACCTTTAGACTCATAAGGTTGATAGAAGAACCCGATCAATCAATATTCAGTTGAGATGCCATCACTCTCATAGTAACATAAAGAGGATGTGATCCATGTAACATAAGATCTTCTAAAAATATGATTAAGATTGAGTTTACAATGCATCAGTCATGCATTTTTAGTAAAGTAAGCTTCATAACTCCGGATCTTTGAGATTGTATCAAAGTTTCTAGATATTTTGATATCAAGAGAGCCTCGCACACACTCGCTTGTGTGATCTTTCTCGTGTGACAAAGAATATTATAATCTATCTTCCGATTTTGGCTTTATTCTAGGATTTTTGGGAATAATATCCTCATTGAATTCAATTTGTTTATCTTTATCTTTATTTGCATTTTCCTTCTTTGATGAAGGTGGTAAGACTTTACCACTTCTCAACTGAACTTGAATCACCTTATCTTGCTCAGATTCTTGTGAAGAGGTAGTTTCTTCAAATTTCCATCTTATTCTAGAAGATTAGCCAAAATGGCTAGACTCATTTTTCAACATCATACATTCATACGTGATGACATCGATGAATTTGACTCTTCTCTGTTGAGAAAATATAGATCTTCATCTGAACTATTATTGTCTTGTTGAGTCATTAAACAAAATTCAGACATTAGTTCCTCTGGCTCTTCTTATTTTCTTGATAAAAATTTTGATGAGTTGGTTGAGTTTGTCTGACTACCCTTATCATTTCAGAGTAACTGATGCTGAAGAACATCTAACATCACATAAATGATTCGATATGTCTCTACTAGACAAGATTCACCATTATCTTCTTCATCTGATTCAGCAATGCGAAGTTGAGGCATGAAGTCTGTAAGCCTAAATAGTTTCTTGTCAGCTAGTGATACTCCTCTAGATTGTTAACGATCTTTTGAGTTGTAGTTCTCTTCTTGATCTTCATTTTCTTTGCCAACTTCTTTGATTTATGAGGCCTGCATTTAATAGATTGCTTCTCATGTTGTGATGAAGTAGCCTTATCAAAATGTATTTTAGAGCCCAAATACTTGGTTTAGGCATCTCTCTTAAGTCCAATATAGGTTCAAGTGGTGATTTTCACTTAACGCTAGGGACGTCTTTTAGCTGTTTCAGCATTTTCATGCTCTTTTTGGAGACTACTATTTGACATTCTTTAGTCTAAACTGATTTCTCCTTCTGTTTAGTTTTTGATTGGATGATAGGGAAGAGGATGAAATCATCCTTGTAGACTCTCTTTTAGGGTTGACTAGAACACTATCGGATAGTGTGACTTCATCTCGTCGATACTTCCTTTCTAGCCAATCTTTAAAGACATAACAATCTTCAATAGGATGACCGATCATCTGATGATAGAGATAGTAATTTAGATTATTGACTTGATGAGCTTCTTCAGGAATTTTAATTTCTGGTAACTGTAGACTAGCTTTGACTGCTTGTTGAAATAATTTGGCCACACTGTCCCTTCTAAAGGAATATTCTTTGTTCATCTTTTCCTTAAGAGATGGCTACATTCACTCATCATCTGTTGTAGCTTATTTTGGATGCTCCCCACCACTTGAAAAGTTTTAGGTTTGCCATTAACTTATAATACCAATTTTGGCTGTGAATTAGAATAAAGAGGTTTCTTTTCCTTATCAACATTGTACATTGGCTGATTTCCTTTATCCACATTGTATATCACCCACTTTTTTGAGTCTAAAGGTTTGTTTCTCTTTGCTTTATCTACATAAACTTCTAACTTAGAGCGATTCAACTTTTTAAATTTAGCCACCCTATCGAGCAAGTCCTGGAATGTTGCAATCGATGACATGCATAGAAATCGTACCATTTTATCATCAATATTGCCCATTAGCAATTGGATCACATGTTCTTCCTCCAATTGTTTCACTTGATACTTAGGTTAGCCAATGACTTATAATTTTGTCAATGACTCATCTTTCCTCCTTTCAACAAAGGCCATTGTGATTTTCTTGCACGGCAAACCTCTTCACAAATATAATCTCTAATTCAAAAAATGTTTTAATCGAATCATTTGATAATTCTGCATACTTAGTCATAGGAGATAGTCCACCCAACCTAATTGAAGGATTCTTATCAATAACACATGGGTTACGTTGTCCTAGAAATCCTTGTAGACTTGGGGTGATGTTTACCCAAGAGATTAATTTAAGTCTAACTTCCGATGAGGGTTGTTTGCTCATCAAGTATACTATGACCCACAACTCAAAGGATGAGCCATTGATATGGAGCTACGGCCATGATCATAATATAATGGAGTGACCGCCAAACACCCGACAGAGAACTCTATGAATCGCTCATCTGGAAAGGACACGTGCCATGCTTCATCGCATGAGATTGATTTATAGTGAACATAGCAGAACACTTGATTTGACATTGGCTCCTTTATGAGCTAGTGTTTTCTTAATTTATCACTTCCGATAAACAATTATGGAAGGTAGATAGATTGAGTTTGATTTAAGTTTTTAATGATAGAGTTTCATTTAAGCAATGTCAAATTGCTACTTAATTTTATTTAAAAATTTGATTAATTTGAATATGTTTAAGAGCTTTATATCCTATCAACTATGTTTAGCTGCTAACAAAGGATTAGATCTACTATCTTTAATCAATTTCTTAGATATTTCCGATTTGAAATTCTTATTATAGGTTTTGTGTCCATTCGACTAAACTTGAAGCAACCCAGCAAGATCGCACTTGAATTTAAATATTCAGCATAATGTTGGGGCCCATGCAGGTGTATTTAATAATTCAAATAATTTTATGCTCTAATTAAGAGATTTAGATCCTATCAACTCTGTTTAACTATTAACAAAGGATCGATCTATCACACTTTACGTAATTAGTTTCGATATTTTAGAAGTTAAAATTATAATATTTAGGTTTTGTTAACCCGAAACCAGTCCTAAGACTAAACGAGGTAGCAGCCTGCTCAACATCCTCAAACACTTGAATTTAAGCATTCAACAAAGTATCAGGGCACATGCAGGTGTATAATAATTTTAGATAATTTTATGTTTGAGTTATGAGATTTATTTTATATTTTCATTTTTTATTCCAATTTAGCCTACACAGCCTTTTTAGACATAAAAATTTTCACTTGAAATCTCTATGTCCGAGCACGTAAAAGAATTTATAATTTTAGATAATTTCATTTAATTAGTGATTTTCATAATTTTAAAATTCATAAATAGAATGAAATCCCTCAATTTTTTTTTTATTAAAGGAAGCCCTATGATTTTATAGATTTTGATTTAGTATTCCCTTCTGTCTGCTTGTACAAAGAGTTGCAAATTTGGTGGCAAAAAAAGCATTTTGATTTAGATTGTAGTTTAGAACATTACTTGCACTTAGTTTATTTATTGAGTTTTTCAATTCTCCCAGCTTGATTATGTTCAATTTACATCACTTTTGATAAGTTATGATAATTTCAGTGTTTATTGTTTTAGCCCTACTCATACATATTAACTAGCATAGTAATCACCTCCATATTCGTATAAGAGTTATTAAACCCAATTTGGATTCATCGTTAGATTCTAAGTTTATTGCAAGTTTGTTATGAGTTTAGTATTAGTCCCCTCAAATTCCAATTAGAGCTAATTTAATTTTAAGGAATTTACAAGAAAAGAGAACTCACTCATTACTTCATCAAATCCCTCTAAATAAGGAAGAGAGAATACTGAGTTTAGAGTACTCGAGGGGAAGGATTTTAATTCTGCACAGGGTTTTCAACTTGCTTAAATGTATGTAAATTTTCCTCTCTTCTTCTTTTACTTTTATGTTTATTGTATGTCATTTTGCTTTACTTTTGTGTCCAATTTTTAGTTTAGATTTAGTCAGAGGTTTCTTTGCTTACCGTTCTGCCTATTTTACCATCCCATTTTTTCCTAAGTCAAAAGATTTACTTTGACATCCTCCTGTCATCGATAAAGTGCTACATCGAGTATCAGTTTTCTCTGAGTCATTATCAGATGAGTTGGTACACAAGTCAATTTTTTCATCTCGCCAAGCCCTCTTGAGCACGAGGAGGCTTTCAAACCTGAAAGAAGAAAAATGCAATATATATTCATCTTTCTAAGTCTAGAAATTAGATTAAATTTTGACAACATGCCTGGGGAGGACTCTAACGGATGTTGGTTTACCTGACACGCCTTTGAAAGCAGTGTCTTGACACTACTTATTTTATCTCGTCGCACTCTGAGCACGACGAGGCCTTCAAACGCAAAGAAACACAAAGCATATATATCCACATTCACGATTATATTTTGACTCATTTTTCTATGAATTATAAAGAGAGAGATGGACTATGAAAACTAAGAGAAGAACCCGCTTTGACGATCGCTCGTCATGTGAGAATTTGAAGAGGTAATGTGAGGAATGTGAAGCTGGAAACAGAAAGAAGAACCCGCCTCTTGATGGTGTTGCTTCTCCCGATTATGGTGAAGTGAAGATTGGAAGGGTGATGTACGGAATGCAACGTCGGAAACTGAAAGAAGAACCCGCATCTTGACGGTGTTGCTTCCTCTTATTATGGCGAGGCAAATTTGAGAGGTGATGCCAAAGATAAAGAAGAACCCATCTCTACATGTTCTGATTTTGCTAAATTGACTAGAAATGGATGAATTTGAAAATTGATTTTTAGTTTTGGTGAAAATGAGAGAAAAATAAGGGTTAATTTTTAATTTTGATGAAAAGTGAGGCAAATGGGAGAGGCATAATGAAATTGAAGGAAGGGAAGGATGATTTTTGGGAAAAAAAAGAAAAGAAAAATGGAAGAAGAGAGGAAGAAGAAAGAAAGAAGAAGAAGAAAGAAAGAAAAAGAAAGGAGGAGGATCCTTACCCTTTTTCAATTTTCTGAAGGAGGAGAGGAGAAAACCATTGGATTTTGATCAGAGAGGGAAAATGGAAGAGAGGTTTTCGTCGTTTGGAGAATCTGGATCGTTTGGAGAAGCTGATCGCTAAGAGGAGATCGTGTGTTTGAAGCCAAGCGGTTGAGTGCAAAGGGGAGAGCCGAGGGAAGCCATGGAGGATCAAAAGAGGAGGAATAGCTCATGCAGTTCAATCGAGCCTTATATGAAAGGAAATGGGGGGAATCACACATTGAGTGAGCCAGCCCGTGCATGAACAGAGAGGTCGAACCGACAAATGAGAGATTAGGGCTGGTTGAGTGGGATTTAGAGCATTAGGATTATATTAGGGATTTAAATTAATTTTTAAATTAATTTCTTAAGTGTTTAATTGACTTGAACGTGAATTTTATGACAATAAAATCACATGATCAATATTTACACCAATTTAGATTATTTAATGTTCAATGAACGCACATGCTTTCAAAATTAGTTTAAATCGCATCAAATTGAGTCCATTTCTCAAAGCGATCACCGCTGACGCTGAAATTCAGACTAATCAATTGAGTATGAACAATCTTACTTGATATATTTCGATATTTTGAAGCTAGGGCCATGAACGGAGGTCATTTGCTTACGCTTGCGCTCCTAACTTCAATATGCGTGCATGCACATTGACAACTCAAGAACTTGATCGATTGATCATTAAGTTATGCAATATTTGTATTCACGCCAACATTTTGAACGTGTGATGACAAAATCCGCTCATCGGAGGTCATTTGAGTTGATTTGGAGCAATTTTCACCATTTATGTCTTCTTCATTATTTGACATTTTGATCATGAATCAAAGATTATTCATTTGATAGTTTTGATATTTCAAAGCTAACTGTAATCAATTTTATGAACGGTCGTTTGATATCGCCTTCACTTCCTAACTGCATGCACACACAAATATTAATCGAACATTGTTAGATTTTGCAATATTTATATTTTTATCAATTTCGATGTTCTGAACGTGATGGCAAAGTTTGTTCACCGATCGGAGGTCATTTCGATCATTTTTAGTGACATCTAGTACTTTTTGAGCCTCAGTTTGCGTGCTGTCTCCTCTGAAGTCCGTCAAATTTGACTTGTGGACTTGACTTGGCTTATGACACATATGTGAAGGTCAACAAATTAATATTTAATTGATTCCAATTTAGCCTGCTCAGCCTTTTTAGATATTAAAATTTACACTTTAAATCTTTATGTTCGAGCACATGCAAGTATTTATAGTTTAGATAATTTTATCTAATTAATGAAATCACTTACATTAAAAACCATAATTAGAATGAAATTTCTTTTATTTTTGGTTTGAAGGAAAGCTTCATTTATTTCTATCATTTAATTTAAGATCATCTTCTTGCAAAGAATTGTATCCGATTAGGTATGTTTCATTCATTTAAAAGTTTCAACTCTTTAGTTAAGCTATTGAAAATATCATGCTTTTATATTTGTGAGCTCACATAAATTGAAATGCTTCAATATTATGTTTACTTGAAAGTAAATGTAGAGAGTTCACTTTATTTAAGTATTTACATCTATTTAAAGCTATAAATTCAAAAGACGGTTTAATTTATTTTTTTTAAGAAAACTCAATCCCTCGGAGTTACTTCAGTGAATCAATAGAGTGTAATATTTAAGTTGATTCCTTCTCTTTTCGAAGGTTCCTCATTTGACTTATTTTTTTATTTTCACAGATAAGATTATGGGTTTCTGTATTTTTTATGAAACATCCTTAGATATTTCAATCTTACAAATAGATCAACCCATATCATGAATATATATATATATATATATATATATATATATATATATATATATATATATATATATATATATATATATATATATATATATATATATATATATATATATATATATATATATATATATATATATATATATATATATGTTTTCTCTTTTCAATTCAACCTTCAACTCCATAGGATTCCTCCATACAAATGTTTGCTTTTAATTAGGTTTTAAAGCTAAAACCTCAAATATTAAAACTTTAAGTGCTTGCATTGAAGTTAGTTATGCTATGATGCACATAGGAAACTTATTCAAACTCTCCTACATTCATTTTCTCCCTCTTTTCTTGAAAGTGGGCCCTTCACTACCTCCTCTAATTTCTATAAATAAGGTCAAGAGGGGGTCTTACATTCCATTCCATTTGTTTGAAGAGTTAAAGTGTTTGAAAGAGAAGGATTAAAAATTTTTGTGGGCTTTCAACTCAGTTTAGATAAGTTTTGTAAGTTTTTTTCACTCTCTTTTTTACCTTTATATTTATTGTATGTTCTTTTCCCTCCCCCTTTTTTGTTTGAAGTTTTTAATTTAAATTTAGCTTTAGGTTTCCTTGCTTAACATTCTTAAGCCAATTCTTTTATTTTGCATTTTTTTTTCTAAGTCAAAAGATTTTGGTGAAATTTTACAGATTTCGCTAGGATGACATCTAACAGATGTTATTTACTCTGCACTAAAGGAAGGAGCAAAGGTCTATAAGTGAAATTAATTTTTTGATCTCACACGCTCTAATAAGAATGACGAGGCCATCAAACCTACAAAGAAACACAAGCATATATACATCCACATCACACATGTTTTGACTTATTTCTCCTCCGCATTGTAATTATCGGCAAAAGGATGGAATGGGCGATGCCGAAAACCAAAAGAGGAGCCCGCCTAATGACAGTGTTCCTCTCCAGTTGCAGTAAAACGAAATTGGAAAAGGCGATGGAAAGAGACAATGCCGAAAATCGGAAGAAGGACCCACCTAATGATGGTGTTCTTCTCCGATTGTAGCAAAGCAGATTTGGAAAAGGTGATGGAAAGGGTGATGCTAGAAATCGAAAGAAGGACACGCCTAATGACAGTGTTCTTCTCCGATTATGGCAAAGAAGATTTGGAAATTTGGATTAGAGAAATGAGGGCATTTGCGGGTTGAGAAAATGAGGGAAAATCAGGAAAAGAAGAGGGAAGAAATGAGGGAAATTCCAAGGAATTCAAATTGGTTTTGTGAGGTAAAGGAGAAAAATTTGCTTTTGAAGGAGGATCAATTGATGGCTTCTCAAAAGTTGAAGGAGAAGAGAGGGAAGTGCGAGAGAAAGGCTTTTTTCAGTTTTGGAGAGGAGAAGGAAATAGGGAAAAGGAAATAGAGGAAGAGTAGAAGAAAGAGTAAGTGGAAGAAGAAGAATGAAAAACTTGCCTTACTCTTTTGGTTTGGAGTAGAAGAGGAATCAGAAAGGAGAGAATCTATGCGATTTTGCTAGTTTCTTGAAGGAGAGGAAGGAGGAAAGCAAGGAGAGTGGAGAGGGACGGGAGCAGTGTTCTAGGGAGAATCAAGAGAACGCTCTATGCGATCATGAAGAACCGAGGAACGAAATGGGGAATCATGCTCAGTGAGATTGAAGGGAAACCAAAAGTTAAGTGGGATTTAGGGTTAGAATTAGATTTAGGTTTTCTAAAATTGTTTTTAAAATTAGTTAATCGACTTAGATATAAACGTTACATCGACATGGTTAAATAATCATAATATATATATATATATATATATATATATATATATATATATATATATATATATATATATATATATATATATAATATATATATATATATATATATATATATATATCAATGTAAGGTTATTTGATGTTACAATGCAACAAAATTGATTTGCAATCTATGGAAGCACATCAAATTGAGTCAATTTCAGCTCAAAATATACATCTCACCGCTTTTGACCACTCGAATTTTATGCAGATTTATCTGAATTGAGTGTGAAGAGTCTTACTTAATCGATTTCAATGTTTTAATTCTAATGGCTCAATCAATTTCACAAACGGAAGTCATTTGGTTTGTATGACGTGCCTTGATCTCGATGCGCAGACGGTTGATGACTCGCTGACGCTGATCATTGATCAGTTGTGCAATATTTATATTCTGACCAGTTTTAATGTTCTAAACATGATGACAAAGTCTGTTCATCGATCAGAGATCATTTAAGTTGATTTTGGCAACGTCATGCATATTTCAACATCAATTTGCACACTGTCACTTCAAATCATTCGGCATTTTTACATACTCGTCCGAATTAAGCGTGGATAGTCTCATTTGATAGTTTTCAATGTTTTGAAGCTAACGATGCAATCAATTTCATGAACGAAGATTGTTTGGACATCTTCGTAGCTTCCTGACTCCGGTATGTGCGTCGACACATTGATAGCTCGCTCGCTCAATTGGTTGCTCTTTAGATTATTCAATATTTATTTCTTGACCAATTTCTACATTTTGAATGTGATGGGAAAGTTGGTTCATCGATCGATATTGTTTTGATTTTTTCGAACGCCTAGTATATTTTGAGCTTTTACATTTGACTTCCAAAAGTCCGAATTTGGCTTAACTTAACTTATGACACATATGTGGAGGTCAACAATGCGATATATATATATATATATATATATATATATATATATATATATATATATATATATATTTATTTATTTATTTATTTATTTATTGAACTTGTCAACATAATAAAAAACAAGTTACAAATTAATGTCATATAAATTGATCAAATGCTTAAAATTGGAGAATTTTTGATTGAATATCTTATCTAAAATTGATTAGAAATATGTTTTTTTCTTAAAATTATATTAAGATGTATGCAATGCAAATTTTAAATGAATAATCATTTATTATACTTATCTTAATTTAAATCTTACAGATAAAAAAACTCATTAATGACTAAATTTGATATAAAATGTACTAATACTGACTATGATTTACATCTCTAATAAACTATCGCCGACCATTAAGCTCCTTCGAGAGGTTGCATGATGGCATAATTGTTTTAATTTTAGTGAAACTCTCATGGAGATTCTAGATTTCATTGAAGGATATATAAATAAAACTAGCATTTAGGGGATTTTTTGGATGACTTTTATTTATTGTTTTTTTATTTTTTAACTTATTATATTTCAATATTAAATAAAACATTTTTTATCTTAAAACATATTTTTATTGGGTAAATTTTCAAAGTAAGCATGATTAGTGATTTAATTAGGTAATTAGGCAGCATAAAAAAAATTTAAAATAGGTAGCTTCATCGACGATTGACTCGATTTTTTAAAAAAAATTTAAATTGACAGTCCCCATTTTTTAACCATATCATACTTATTAGGTGTTAGAATTTAGCATACTTAGCATCGTTGGAAAGATAATAAAAAATTCTACAACTATTATGTTGACAACTTTCGTAATCTAGCTGAGCCGCAAATTGCAAATGTGACTTGAAGTCAAAAAAATAACAATATTAATGTATTTCATTTTTTGGTCATATCCATCGTGTCAAATTTTGATATCGTTGGAAAGATAATAACAAATTCTATAACTTTTATGTTGATAATATTTGACGAATCACATCCTGTTAGTCATAATTTTTGCAAATGTAAAAAATTTGATATTGCAAAAGTTAAAAATATTACAACACTCGTTTGTATGGTCTTAACACAATGCTTGTTGAATACATATATTTTTTTTTTATAATATTAAACATTCTAAGTGTATTAAATTTTTTAGGATGAGTCGAAATAGTTTTGAGTTAACCAAATAAAACTAAATTGATAACAAACAATACTATAATTATATAATCAGCTGAAACTGAATAAGTGAACATAACAAATAAAAAAAATAGCTACGACTACATGCCATAAACTGTTAAAAAAAATACAACTATCATCGTCGATATCTGCGCGGTGGAATCGCATCGCTACCAGAGGTGTAATGGGATGAGTCGACGCGGGCATCACGCAGATGATGTCGCCGACGTCCTTCTCCTCGCCCACCGCCGCCGGGTTGTCGCAACATCCCAAGCGTATATCGCCATAAGCAAGATGGCAACGAAGTACCCATGGTACACCGATATGGTGTCATATGGAATGACGGAACCATATGTGTGGATCGATGCATGCCATAGTTAACTGAGACCACATTGCATCCTGATATGAATACTGGGGTGGTTGTGTAAATGTATAGGTAGACTTTTCCACCACTGGCGTATATGATGGACCCACATCCATCGATGGTGCATCTGTCTGTGCTGATGTAGAAGTGCCTAGAATTTTTATATCCTTGTATCTACTGTTAGAGATATGCATGTTCTGCCTCAGCTCCATGCACAACTGCTCATAATCGTCGATGGATTTATGAAATTCTGTGTCATCATCACTGCTGAAATAGTGCTGAAATATATCCTCAGTATTCACAATGTGCTCACACTGCAAAGAAAGTAAATTTATATCAGGGTTTCATTGTAACAAGGGAAAGTAAATTATAATTCCACATAGACTTACCATCAGACGATCTCCAGGCGCACGAGGGTAGTATGTGTGTGGAAAAGCTTGCGTTTCATATAAAGTGAAGCCCAAGATCGCACCACCTCATGTAACGCTGATCGCCTCATCCCCGGCAACCAATCCACCACAACCAACTCACGCCGCTCCCACTGGTAATGTATGAGTGGTGGTACTACCCAATCAACATCCTTTCCTCGCCCATCAACACGAATGAATGATGGATCTATCGGTCAACAATCATGGGAGGTATGCCAAACCGATCACACGATCACCCACTCTACCCTCTTCCAACAAATCAACGATACTCTGGCTAGCCATATCTCCTCTCCCTGCAAACATATATCTGTGATGCGCTTGCGGATCTGATGTTCATATGGCTCCCAGATGACCTGCGCATGTAACATAAGTTATTCTAAAAATTTTAATCCCATTACGAGTAAACAAGTAAAAATTTAGCATACCTGACTCTGCCGAAGTCCATCCAACTCATCCCTGTATACTCTGATGTTAGATGATGGCATTTCTCGAACAAATCCTTCATTCCAGTGACATCCAATGCTAAGACCATCGATGTGCAGGATAGGGAACAGGTAGGTTCCGCCAACATGAATGTGCTCCCAGGCTCATACCTATAGTAAATGAATACATCCTGCTATGTTTGTGCGCTTCAGCTTGGTTGCCTCATGCAACTCTCTGTATAGATACATAAGTACAGCTAAGTCCACTGACAAACCCCTAAAGGAATGAATATCCTCCAGTAATGGTAGATACTGTAGGTGGACCTCGAGCAAGTGTCGGAAGAAGAAAAGACCCAATGGTAAAGCGATGTATGCTCGATATGCATAATAAACCGGAGCTCGTAGATCATGAATCTCTATAAAAGTCCACCTCGCACCATTGTAATGGCAAGCACGCATGCACGAGCACCCATTCAAAACTCGATGTGATATGTGTATCGGATCAATCATACATGGTGTCCGGCTCGGATGCGATCAACTCATCACGACCGCCAATGTAGCACCGCCTCTCCACCAACCACAACACGCCAAGAGGAGGGCCATCTATCTAAATGCCCAGGATCATCACAACATCCTGTAGTGTGATCATCATCTCACCAGTGGCAAAGTGGAATGTGTTCATCTGCGGGCACCAGCGCTCCACTAATGATGTTAGTAAGTGATGATCCAGCTTAATGTACTACATCTACGAGACACTATCAAAGCCAACATCTCACAATGTACCCATGAATCTAGGACAATTGAGTGCCATTCCTCGAACATCGCAGTGTGCGCACTCAAGATCAAACCTAATCGAATGGAGCATGCATAACTACGTTAGTATAACAAATACATACATTGGCGAAATGACTTCAAAAAAATAATGTATAATCGATGCTTCTATGTCTACCATGTAACATAGTTATGCTAGGGTGCACCCCTGCCGGTGGTGGACCGTAGTCCTCAACAAGGTCCTCGGTTGTTGCCTCCTACGTGCGGGGCTTCATCATGGACATCTTCACCTGGTACCATTGAAGCAAACAACATAGTCAGCATTTTTAAAAATATTACATTGTATTGTAATTTAGAATACTAGTAGGTCAGAGGACTAAAACAAATACCTGTTGTAGAAAAACATACATAAAAATAGCAAGGCATAAAATAATTATAAAATAACTGCTATTAATTGAGAGATTTTAGATTTAAATTTTCTCACATATGGTATATATGCTAACTAACTAAAAAACTAGAACTAATAAACTAATAACCTACTTAAATTAATAACTAATAACTAACTAAACTAACTAATAAAAAATTTGATTTATAATTTTATTTTGCACCATGTGTACTATGAACGCTAAGCAAAGAAATATACACTTTCCAACAAGTACAACAGATAAAAACTAATCGAAACATGCACTGGTTGAAAGTAGACAATATGACATAAAACATAGAACTACTACAAGTAGACAATATGACATAAAATACTAATAGATGAGACACGAAAATACAGAACTACTACAACAATAGCACAAGTACACAAACATGACATCAAACAACTAACTTAAAAAGCATCACACTCTACGCGGCGCGAAGAGAACACGTTGACTGTGCCCAATAGTCACAAGACACACCGGAACTTTTGGATTGTTTTCATCCATGGTATTTTAAATCTAGTCGCCCTTGGCCTTCCGGACTTTCGCAATATTAGGGGTTATAATTTTCATAACTGCCTTCCGTGATGTGATCTGCCCACTCCTCCTGATCAGGTATTACATGGAACTCTCCCTGGAAGGTGCTAATATAATTCTGTAAGTTGTAGTACACAGAGACATACTGCACGTGGTTTAGGTGGCGATGGCTCAAAGCTGCAATCATGTGTGGACAAGGTAGGTGATAAGACTGTGGTTGTCTGCACGTACACTTGTAGTCATAGTTCTCAGAAACATGTACTTTGTAGGTTCGGCTGCTGACATCAAACACTTGATACTCAGATATGCTAATCCTAACAGGTTCAGGTAATCTTCGTGCCTCGCATTCATTAGTAATCAGTGTAGCTTTAATGCAAGGGGAAAACAAGTTTTCTTGTTGCCTTTCTAGAGCGGTAGCCGTTTCAAGACGTTTCATGAAAAGAGAAACTATATTATAGTACATTACCGTAATTAGGGCTTGAATTGGTAAGCCACGTGCATGTTTAAGCACTCTGTTGAAGCACTCAGCTACATTTATCATCATAGTGTTGCATCTTATCATGAGTTTAAGTCCACGTTGAACATCCCTTGAAACTAGCATATATGCCTCCCGCTAATATTCTTAATGATGACTTTCGAAAATTGGATGTCATCTATGTTTCAACGCATATTTTCTCGACACATGAAGTCTACATCACCTATGCCGAGTTATACTACTCTTTTGAAGTTCTCCCTCAAATGGCGCAGTGTATGCCCAAGGGAAGATTTCACGCCCAATAACAAGACTCAGATGTATCTCGAGATGAAGCATAGATCACCCTCATAAACTAATGGGATCAAGCCCTCAAGAGTGCGAAGAAACCAACCGGACTCTATGCACTCGATTCAACAAGCTGGAAGGCAAATAACCCATTATTTGCGTCGATCCCAACAGATAAGTAGAGTACCTCATTACCTGTGAGAAAAAGTCCCATCAAGACACAAAATTGGGCGACAATACTGCCAACCTCGTATTGATGGCTCAAACGACCAGAATAGTCATTGAAATCTTTTCGATTCTATAGACTGTACTCGATATAATGAACCGAGCATAGATGTGCAAACAGCAGCCATAAATTTTCTCAATGATCTATAAGATTCCTCCCAACTGCCAAAAATTTTAATCGCTTGTGCATCCCAAGCCTTCATATAAGATACTCTTATATTAAACTTCGACTATATACGTCCTATGATCTCCTTGGGCTTCAGATCCAACTGACGCCTGACTGCAGGGTGGATGAAATAACTTATAAATTATGATGTGCACGCGTGTCCAAAGATTAAGAATTGAGTGACTATAGCATGAGGAGAACTCTACTCCCTCAAGTACCACCCAACCTCTTAATCGAAAGGTGTAAACGCCACAAACATGGTCTAACTGGGTCAGAATGGCGGGTGCACATCACAGTAAATTTTGATTGGCTTGAGGCATATATGACATATTCAACATTGTTTATAATCGACCACCCCTGAACAGAAAATTGTAACTGCTTCTTATCATGAAAGCACATACCTTCCACTAATTCATCTGGGATGCAATTCTTCTCATCGAAGGTTGAATCATATGATAGGCCATCAAATGCAAGGTCTTCATCCCATTCTCTAGTGGTTTGAGCACTACGCATGTAATCATTATTATGTATCAAATGCTCCTATGACTCGTTCATTGAGTAATCGACAATCAAATCTCGATCATATGGGATGGTTCTCACGCCTTAAATCACCTTGAGTCAATATAATCATCGTCATCCTCATCACTACTATCTCCACTAAGCATAGTTTCATATTCAACATTTACATCAGATGGTGGGTCACCTGGGTCACCCATATGACCATAGCTTGTGCTAATAAAATAATCATTTTTTCTTGCTGCAGCCTCATACATTTCCCCTTGAGTACTTATCTGAGGAGGTGGTTTGATGTAATCAGTGGTGATTCCACCTCTTTGATGGTCGACTGTGTTGCTAACCTCCCTATCTCCACATGGGAGTTCCTCAAATTTGACATACACCATAATAAACGCGAACATGTCGCATTAATAATACTCACAAACTTCATCATCGTTAATGTGTGTTGCAATAAATCCAGCCCAGAAAATGACCCACCAGATTAATAGAGAATTTTGATGGATCTAGCTTCAATGACCTCATAACTCTTTTCTGTAATTCCTCAAATTTAATCCGTCAGAAATTTGAGACGATTTCTCCCACCAATATATGTTGGAATGAACTCATCACTTACTCTGAGTTCACCATCATAATAAAGAATAATACATATAGTATCTGAACTCATCACTAGCTACTAATACCGGAACACCAGTATTCAAACTGCTACCTATTACAAACAAAACATCTTGCATTAATATATGACAAAGATGACTTAAATACTTACACATTCAAGCAACCACTCAATCCTAATATTTCAGCATAACAAATAAAATCCAACTACTGCAATGTGACAAATAAAATCCAAATATTGTAATGTGATAACAACCAATTTATGCAACATCACACTTATAAAAGCCAATCATTCTCTTTTGCATTTATCAGATCGATATCTCAACCATGTTGTAGCAGTATTTTATAACAACCACGTACCTCCTTTGCCAAAAAAAACATCACACACAAAAAATATTCAAGATCAAGTAATGATTTAACTTTTTAACAACATGAATCACCACATATGCCTAATATAATTAAAGATCTTCATAACACCAAATTAAACTACACATACACACTTAATCAATCAAAAAAAAAATTGCGCAAAAATTGAAGTTTTCCTAAAAAAATTGTGCACAAAATGAGATCCATCACAAATTTCCTATGAATATCATAATAATTAGCTTAAACAAACCAAATAAACTCATACAATTCAACATTATACATTTTTTTTGTTTAGGGTTAGAAATACCTAAATCGGTGAAAATAATCCTTCCAAGCTACTTCTTCACCGTTGACGACTTTCCGTGAGTCCCAGTCGGCTGGCGAGCGCTCCGGCGACGCAACGGGCGCAAAGCGGCGGGATCGAGATCTAAAACCGAGAACTTGCGCTGATGCGACTCTCTCGGCGACTAAATTAGGGGTGAAGGGATCGCTACCGACTGGCATCCTGCTACCGATCGGGCTAAGCCTATTTTTAATTTTTTTTATACTGCCTAATTACCTAATTAACTCACTAATAATGTTTAATTTGAAAATTTCACCATTTTTATTTATCAATTGTAGCCGATGGCAATCATTACGATGATTATAGCCACCGTAAATGAAGCAATTTGTTGTAATAATTATTTATAAAAGTATTAAATATCTGAAAAAAAAATATTTTAAGTGTTTTTATGAATAGGATGATTTTAAGGAAAAAAAATATAATTGAACAATCCTGTAAATAAATAAAATTTTGAAGATACAAATAAATATAAATAATTCCCAATAGGCTCCATTTTTATGGATGGATTCAACATATTAGTCAAACTTGTCACCTTCTCACCGTTCTGAGACGCCAAGAAGTTTGCAGTTCGTTAATCTCAAACAACATTTCAACAAACACTGTAACGAAAAACTCTTTTAAATATGTTTCCTGAGTTGGGCATTTCATCAAATATTATAACTACAGACAATAGGTGGCTGTGAAGCTATCAAACCAGGCTCCAATTTCAACCTATCCTTGGAGAAGAAGACCACGGTGATGGAAAGAAAGGGATAAAAGATCATCGACGGTGCCAATTTCAAGCTATCATGCTCGTCTCTAAACATCTGATACCTGCATTATAACAGGATCTCATACGGCGATAGCAAGATAGCAAGACAACTGGCCAATTAAATCCTGAAAACTATTTGGTATGATAAAAATTAAATCCAGTTAAAATTTGAGTAATTGTTTGACAACTTATTTTAGAATTTAAGTTAGTTAATTTAAATATGAGATTTTTCTCAATGTGATTCATCTTAAATATATTTTATTGAACTTCTCTTTCTAGTCATTTAAGAATAAAGTGAGAGTTTGTTACTTGGCTTGCAATAGGGACGGACCATATGGAGAGGAGGTCGAGTGGCCGAATGGAGAGGAGGACGAGTGGATGTGGCTGGTCAGTGTGAGCGGCTTGCTGTTCTACCGAGAGGGAGGTATCGGGCTGGCTGCTGTTTGATCCAAAGGAAATCGAATGAAGGGAAGGGGGGTGAGGCTATCGAACGACTCCAATGGGGTTAGAGTTTGGTATAGGTAGGTATTTGTAAGAGCTTCTTCATTTAATTTTTTAATAAGCTTTAATTTGGAATATATATATATATATATATATATATATATATGTTAATTTTAGGTTATTCTAATATTTCATACATAACCGTTTCGTCTGTTTCGCAATCGGAGGCCATTTGGTTCAATTTTAGATCAAAAATAGGCATTATCACTTCCGACGACTCGACATTCTCACAAACTCATACGAATTGATCGTGGACAGTCTCATTAGATATGTTTCGATATTTTGACGCTAATGGCATGATTAATTTCACAAACGGAGTTTATTTGGGCATTTTTGCAGCTTCTCGACTCTGATATACATTTTGGTGTTTCAACGGCCCTCCTTCTTAATCAGTCGACCTTCGAATTATACAAGATCTATATTCTAATCAATTTCAATATTCTGAGATCAGAGATCATTTTGACTGATTTTGATGATGTCTGGTCCATTTTAGCTTCAATTTGTACACAATTGCATCCGAAGTTCATTGAATTTGGCTTGTGAGTTCGACTCGATTAATGAAGTATGCATGGTGGTCAACACATGGAAATTTTAATTCTATGCTGCAGTAATATATCAAAAAAAATGAATTTCATTACAGTTCTCACTTAGCCTAAAACAAAACCTTCAACTCATGCAATTTCAAAAAACAAAAAAAAGGTTAAAAAAAGGAGTATTGTGACCCAATTTATATTAGCATACACTCTATAATTTAGTGCATGATATAAATATGTTCTTGCATGTTTTTATAATTTATGTCATGTATCATGAAATATTTTAAAAATAGAAATTTTATTCTAAAAATTATGCAAATTTTGTTTGACATCCATCAAGTATTGTCATTTGACATCCACCCAATAGGTTATATGGAATAATAAGATTGTTAAAAAGTTGAGTTCACAAGAGAGCCCATAGACTTTTCAAGTCTAAATTCCAAGAGTTGCATGCAAAGAGTCTACGGCTCTTAGAATTACAACCCCAAATAATAAAGGTTTATGTAAATGGTTTTGATTTGTCTATTGACATTTTTTCTCATCGTCACAGGAGAATAGCATATCTTTCCAAGCCTATTACCTTTAAAATCATAGCATATTGGTTAAAAATAATATGTAGAATATCAAGAGGGTGAATTTAAGTGCACATCTAATAGCAAATAAAAATGGTCTTTTAATTCTCTAAAATACAATTATTCTTATGAAATCGAAGTTGTTTTCTCTCCTTCTACACAGCAATAGTTGCAACGATTTCTCCCTCTGGAAGCACAAGAACTGACCAACTTGAATAGTTTTCCCTCAAATATGCCATCTTTGATCCACTTTGAGCCTTGAGTTGCTGAGATATGCATCTCTCGATCCCTACAGCAAAAGAGGAATCATTTGTGGACCTATATATCGAGGTGTAACAACTTTGAAACTTCAATCACTTCAAATTAAAGGCTCTTTCTATAATTCGTTTAATTGTTGCATACCACAAGAGCTTGTGCGATTATCACAATTTTAATAGCTTAATTTGACAAAGAATTCATTGGAAAGTGAAAATTTATATTTAACAAATTTTGAAAATTTACAAATGTAATGAATATTTGTTTACACATGCACTCATAAAATATGGAGCTTGCTGGAGAATTAATATAAGTTGCAATTTAAGCTTATGTGTGTGTATAGTTTTACTTATAAAGTGTGCCTCAAAAGGGAGCATCGATCCATGTTATTGTGAATCCCATTAACATATTATAAAAAGTTTGAATTTACATTCACTTTGGCAAATCATGATGCAAGTATTTCAAATTTCTTTGTGGAGTTTCCAAAGCATCATATAAAGTTTATCCTCTCATCTGAGTAAAGTTGGAGATGCACATCATTCTGGTTTTTAGTCAGTAGGACAATGAAAAAAAAACTTATGTGTTAGTTCATCCCTATTTGTGATGGAGTTCGTGGGAAGAGAGTTTAACAAATTCCTCACCCTATTATTTAGTGAGAATGAGAAAAGTCAAAGGTGAATTGCATCTTTTGAAACTCCAGTGAATTCAAAAGTATCACAAATTTTTGAAAAATTAGTAATGTTTTAGCATGGATCACCACTTTGCAATAAATTGTATGAAATATGCAAAAGTTTTGACGTCAGGCAAACATCATATTAGTGTTGTAAGGTCTTTGCCGGCCAATTGAGCATCATATCAGTTTGAAAGATTCAAATACTCGTACTTAAAATAAGAAAGGAGTTTAATTATATAAAAATATGAGATAATGTTGTCAACTATTTCTATAATATTTGTTCAATATTATACACTTATTAATCCTATTATTATGTACTCCAAAACTTCTATTTGACAACACAAACACAAATATGCAAATCTTAAAGGTCATGTTGAAATAATAAATGAGTCAAAACAAATTTGGGCAACTCATGCTTATTATATAATATATGACCTAAAAGATAGTAATACAAATGTTTTAAAGATAGTGACATATTACACTATAATTTAAGCTATGCATAATGAGACAATGTTTAAATTTTCCATTATAGATTCATAATTTAAAACAATTTTTTTTCATTACTTGCAAGAAAAAGTAACCCACCCACTAATTACAATGACATGGTATACTTTGTGGTATGTATTTACAATTTTCATAATTTGAGGTGTTGGGTGGAAGTTGGATAGGTAGAATATGGGGCGTGTAGTTATGACCACGTATTCCAACATGAGTGATATCATCCTTTGGCTTTCTTCCACTGAGATTCACCTTGAATATAATTTTAGGAACACCTCCTGAAAATAATATAGTTATTTTATATTAATTTTTTTTAGTTCGAATAAAGTTATATTACTGACAATTGAGATATTGAGCCCTCATGAAAGATAGTGATGATGATGATGATGAAAAGAATGAGAATATATTCAGAACATGTATACATAGTGATGTGTATTATTTGTTAATAATATGCTACCTTAATTTTTGTTTAATGTACTCATATAAAACACTTAACTTATTACTATATTGATTAGCTTCATGCATGCGCCATAAGTCAAGTCGAGGTCACAGGATGAATTCGACGAGCTTCAGATCGCAAATCGAAGCTGAAATGTATTGGAACTCACAGAAATTGGTAGAAATGATCTTTGATTGATGAACAGACTTCATCATCACATTCAGAACATCGAAATTGATTAGAATATATGTATTGCATAATTTGACGGTCGATCGATTAAAAAGGAGGGCCGTCGAAGCGCCTACAAGCATATCAAGGTCGGGAAGCCGTGAAGATGCCCAAATGATCTCCATTCACAAAATTGATCATGTTGTTAGCATCAAAATATCAAAATCTATCAAATGAGACTATTCACACTCAATTCAGATAAGTATACGTGACTATCGAGCAATCAGATACAACAGCAAGCAAATCGAAGAAAAAATACACTCGATGGCACTGAAAATCAATCAAAATGACCTCTGATCAATGAACAGACTCCACCATCGTGTTCAAAATATCAAAATTAATTAGAATATGCATCTTGCATAATTTGATGGTTGGCCGATCAAGAAGGAGGGTTGCTGATGCGTTGACACGTATATTGAGGTTGGCAAGCCGCGATAATGCCCAAATGACAACAATCCACAAAATTGATCAAGCTATTAGTATCAAAACATCAAAATCTATCAAATGAGACTATCTGCAATCAATTCAGATGAGTCTGTGTGAATGTCCAGCGATCAGAAGCGATGATGAGCAAATTTGAACTGAAATTGACCCTAATTCAGCATCGACTTGAACTAAACAACCTCCAATCACGAAATGGACTATTTCATTGCGTCCAGAACATCGGGATAGCCTAAAATGGACATATATATATTGCCCATATAAGGATGTCATCCTGAAAATTCAAATTAAAATTTATTTAAACATTTAATATATATATATATATATCTTAACACCTAACCCAACGTGAGACACTCCAATTCAAGAGAAAATATAATGTCCAGAGTCCACACGTAGCTTTACGTGCGGACTCCAATCGTTGGCTGACATGTGTCCATCATTTTATTTTCTGTTTTAGCCCTTAACGACACTGTAACTGGGCAGACGATGTTGTAAATGGACGGCGCATTCATGATGTCATTTATGCTTACCTTGGCCTGACCCGGCCCATCTCGTTCAAACAGTGGCAGAAGAAGCATCGTTGGAATGCGCGGGAGGAATTCAAAAGAAGTATATATGTAGATTTAGGATTTAGGGTATATTTTTTCTTGCAAACTGAGCTCAAAGAGAAAAATAGAAAATCTCATTTCCATTTTACAAAAGAACCATGAATATGGAGAACGAATTTGAAGGTTATGGCCTTGAGGAAATAGTAACCAATTTAGCTGATGATGTATTAAATAAAAATTCATTAGTACTTTTTCTCAACTGTTGTATACGTATAATTTTTTTTATGATTTTTTAGTGATGTTCCTTGAAATTCTTTTAGTTAATGTATGTTTTCCACACTATTTGGAGTTCTTTGCAAGAGGACTTTGCTTGTTTTATGAACTATTTTGCATGGGTACTTTCTATAATCTCATGAGAGTATTGACTAATTTCATATTAATTTTTGTGAGTTTCTGGCCTGTCTAGAGAGAATGTGTTCATTACAATCTATTAGGAGCAATTTGGAGGCTGATTGCTTAGTTTTTAGGAGAGTTTTGCATCTGTACTCTCTGTACTCTCTTGAGAGCCATTTTTTTCCAGTTTCTTTGGCATGGTTGTTGAGATTATGTTCATTAAATTCCATTGGAAGCAGTTGGTGACTGTTTGGATGATTTTTTGGGGATTTTTGTATCTGTACTCTCTGTACTCTCATGAGAGTACAAAATATTTTCTCATATTTTTCCAATTTATTTTGCCTGTATGGAGAAAATATGTTCATTACATTCCATTAGAAGCAATTTTCTGGCTATTTGGTTAATTTTTATGGGAATCTATACTCTTTGTACTCTCTGTACTCTCATGAGAGAACAGAGAATTTTGCTAATATTTTTTCCACTTTGTTTAGCCTGTTTGGAGGAAATATCTTCATTACAATTCATTAAGAATAATTTGGAGGTTCATTGCTTAATTTTTAGGAGAGTTTTGTATCTGTACTCTATGTACTCTCTTGAGAGTACATATAATTTTGGCCATTTTTTTCTAGTTTCTTTGGTTTGGTTGTTGAGATTATGTTCATTACATTTTATTGGAAGTAATTTGGTGGCTATTTAGATAGTTTTTGGGGGATTTTTGCATCTGTACTCTCTGTACTCTCATGAGAGTACAGATAATTTTCTCATATTTTTCCAGTTTATTTTGCCTGTATAGAAAGAATATGGTCATTACATTCCATTAGAAGTAATTTTTTGGCTATTTAGTTAATTATTATGAGAGATTTTTATCTGTACTCTTTGTACTCTCTGTACTCTCATGAGAGTACAGAGTATTTTGCTAATGTTTTTCTATTTTCTTTAGCCTGTTTGGAAGAAATATGTTCATTACAATCAATTAGAAGCAATTTGGAGGATCATTGCTTGGTTTTAAAAGAGTTTTCCATCTGTACTCTCTTGAGAGTACAGATGATTTTGGCCTTTTTCTAGTTTCTTTGGCCTAGTTGTTGAGATTATATTTATTACATTCTAGTGGAAGCAATTTGGTGACTGTTTGGATAATTTTTGGGAGATTTTTGTATCTGTACTCTTTTTACTCTCTGTACCAGAGCATTTTGCTAGTATTTTTCACTTTTTTTGGCCTATTTGGAGGAAAAATGTTCATTACAAATCCATTATGAACAATTTGGAGGCTGTTTGGTTGATTTTTTAGTGTTATTTTGTATGTGTACTCTCTGTACTCTCTGTACTCTCTATACTCTCATGAGATTACAGAGCATTTTGGTAATGTTTTTCCAATTTCTTTGGCCAGTTTGGAAAAAATATGTTCATTACAAGCCATTAGGAGTAATTTGGAGGCTACTTGCTTGGTTTTTAAGGAAGTTTTACATCTGTACTCTCTGTACTCTCTATATTCTATGTACTCTCTATACTCTCTATACTCTCTATACTCTCATAAGAGTACAAAAGATTTAGCTCATTTTTTTCCACTTTCACTAGCCTGTTTGGATGGAATATGTTCAGTAGATTCCTTTAGGAATAATTTGGAGGTTGATTGGTGGTTTTTAGGGGTGTTTTGTATCTGTACTCTCTATATTCTCTATGCTCTAATGAGAGTACAGAGCATTTTGGTAATATTTTTCCACTTTCTTTGGCCTGTTTTGAGGAAATATGTTCATTACAATCCATTAGCAATAATTTGGAGGCTCATTGCTTGGATCTTAGGGGAGTTTTGCTTATGTACTATTTATACTCTCTTGAGAGTACAAATAATTTTGGCCATTTTTTCCAGTTTATTTATCCTGGTTGTTGATATTATGTTCATTACATTTCATTGAAAGCAATTTGGAGGCTGTTTGGATAGTTTTTGAAAGATTTTTTCATCTATACTCTCTGTACTCTCAGGATTTAGCTCATTTTTTTCTACTTTCTTTAGCCTCTTTGGATGGAATATGCTCAGTACATTCCATTGGAAGCAATTTGGAGGATGATAGGTTGGATTTTAGGTGAGAATTGCATTTATACTATCTGTACTCTCATGATAGTACAGATAATTTTGGACATTTTTTACAATTTCTTTGGCATGATTGGAGGAAATATGTTTATTTCATTCTATTAGGAACAATTTGGGGGCATGATTGATTTATTTTTATGGGAGTTTTACATCTTTACTCTCTGTATTCTCATGAGAGTATAGAGCATTTTGGTTAATTTTTTTCACTTTCTTTAGCCTGTTTGGAAGGAATATGTTCATTTGTGAAGCTATTTTATATGTCATATATTTGTGGAGCTATTTGGGTAGATGAATGCGATCAATGAGCAGTGCGATGATGAAGTCATGATGTCCAATGATCCAAATTTGGAGAAACTCCTTAGCACCATTGTTCAGAATGAAACGGAGGTGTATGCATTGTACTGTGACTATGCAAATCAAACTGGCTTTAGTGTTCGAAAGGACCATACTAGTTATTGGTCAAACTCAAAGAAACTGAAATCAAAATATTTTTCATGTGCAAAAGCAGGTAAAAAAAATTGCCAGTCTAAACGGCTTAACAAAATTCTAGAAAACTAATACAAGGACTGGTTGTCCGGCCATGCTTAGATTCTCTGTTGATTTGGAGGAGAACTGGATGGTTAAAAAATATATAGAAAATTATAATCATTCATTGGCAAAGCCTGCTGATCTACATCTTCTCAGATCATATAGATGCATTAGCGATGAGAAGGCATCCGTGTTGAAGATAATGACAAAGGCCAGAATTAAAACAACTGATGCATTCAGCTATCTAACTGAGGAAGTTGGCAGCTTAGAGAATATTAGATTCATAAAAAGAAATGCTTTCAATTTCATTTAAAAAGAGAGAAGATCGAGGATTGTGAATGGTGACAGTAATGCATTAATACAGTTGTTCAAGGAAAGGCAAGCAACGGACGGGATGTTTGCATGGGATATACAAGTTGATGAGTCAGATTTCTTGATAAGTTTTTTTTTAGCAATGATATATCTAGGATAGAGTGTGATTATTTTGGAGATGTCATAATTATTTATACAAGCTATCGACTCAATAAATATAATCTTGTTTGTGCCCCACTTGTTGGAGTGAATCATCACTGGCAAAATGTTTTATTTGGAGTAGCTTTTCTATTAGAAGAGACAATTGAGTCATTCTCATGGCTATTCCAGACATTTCTTTGGTTGATGAGTGATAGACATCCTATAACAATATTCACTGATCAAGATCAGGATATGGCGAGACCTATCGAAATTGTATTACCACATACTCATCATAGGTTGTGTCAATGGCATATTTCAAAGAAAGCTCCTTCCAAGGTTCATTATTTTAATAGTAATAAGAGAGCACAAGAGATATTCTATACATGCATGAGCAAGTGTGACTCAGAGGAAGAGTTTGAGAAAGCTTGGTCAGCCATGCTAGAAGAAGGCAATTTGCATGATCATGCTTGGTTGTCTAAGCTTTATAAAATTAGCTCCAAGTGGTCCACTGCATTCAGCAAAGACTCATTCTGCATGGGCATCTTGTCAACGCAATGTAGTGAGTTCACGAACAACGTATGTCATGGAATCTCTAAACCACAAGTTTGCTCATAGATTATTTGTTGGGGTTGGAGAAGGTTATGGAGACATGACACCGAAATGAACATGATAAAGACTTCAAGTATACAATTGTTCTTGTTAAGATCTAATTCTAAAATAAGCTGCTATGTTTTATACAAGAAAGCTTTATACTATGTTTGAGGAAGAATTTTTGCATGGAGTTGGAGGCCTATCAGTAACTATGTCAGATGACAGCCCCATGGAGTATTTGGTGAGAAACTTAGAGAATAAAAACGCATCCAAAACATGGACTGTCCATTTCAATGGGACTACCATAGATGTAACTTATACTTGTAAAAAATTTGAAATTATGGGATTACTTTGTGCCCACTCTGTCAGAGTTCTTAGTCAGAAAGATGTTGTGTGCATTTCAGATAAGTATCTTCTCATGCGATGGTCTACCAGAGCAAAAAGGGATATTTATATCGATAGTGTATACAAAAAATTAAAAGATGTGGAAAGCACAGATGAAAATGCTACTGACATTATTTTTTGAAATCACATAAGTCGATATGCATATCAAATAAGCTTCAAGGCACAAGATAATAAGAGAGCTGAGGACTATATGCTTGGATCCTTTAAAAAAACTATATGACGATATCGACTCTATAATAAGTGGGAATTCTCCTCCAGTTGACAAAGCAGATAAGAAGAAGAAGTCAACCACAACATACAATGGAAAAGACATCTTAAAGGATCCAGTTAAGTAATGTCCAAAGGGTGTTTCCAACGCAAGGCTTAAGGGATATTAGGAGAGATCCAAGAAACCCAAGAGTAATTTTCTATTTGCATCTTAATTTTTAGTATTTTAAATATTGTTGTTAATCTTTAAACCATCCTATTTTTATTGTTATAGAAACTAAAGTACAGTCTAAGAGTATTGCAGAACTTGTTGCGCAACCCGTTGCAACACCTTCCTCTGTTATGCCAGAGTATTTTTTAGAGGTACGCATAAAATACCACACATTGATGCTATAAGAAATCATTAACTAACATGATGTTCTACTGCAGGAATTCAACTTGAGCTCAACAATCAATCAGTCAGTTGAAGGGTACACTAAGCTGATGATGGATATTATTATAGAAAAATATTTTAATGCATGATATCATTTAGTTATGTGTTCTTCGACTGTACACACTGCAATGTCGATTACAACCATAATTTCATCTTTATAATTATTTATGTGATGCTTTAAAGTCTCCAAGATGACTTGCTTTTACTTAACAGGCACACCAACAGTGGCATCTAAGGGATTCGATTAGGAAGACTGCGTTAGAGTTGTAGCATTTTACAGAATTTTTCAATGAAATTATCTCTGAAAGTCAATGCTGATACAGTACATACTACCATAGTGTTAAACAATATACTGTCTTAGAGTTTTATATTAAATATAAGAATTTACTCTCTTTTTTCTTTTATAACTTCATTTTTTTACTTCTTGTGTTCATCTTTATTCTTAATCTTACTATTATTATTGCCATCTATATCAAAATATACAAATTCCATCAATTTATTATAAAAATTTATTCATTTCTCTTAAAAATGAATTAATTTATTATGATATTTGATGACTAAGATTTACTAATCAATGCACTATAGATACTCATATACTATTCAAGTCAATATTTCAAAGCATCTTCAACTTAATGGTTATTGATATAATAATCTCATATTTCAATTTTTATTTAATGGACATTAATATTTGTTGAACATTTTGAAGACACTCAGTCTATGTCATAATCAAATACTTGCTCGAAGACACTCAGTCTATCTCATATTTAAGTTTTTTATATTATTTAGTAATTTTTTTTTGGCTAATAGCTGAATCAGTACTCTCTAACCCAAGATTAGGAGAGTATAGAGAATACAGAGAGTACAAATATAAAACTCTCCTAAAAACCAAGCAATCAGCCTCCAAATTGCTCTTAATGGATTGTAATGAACATATTTCCTCCAAACAAAAAAATATAACCAAAATGCTTTGTAATCTCATGAGAGTATAGAGAGTACAGATAACAGAACTTGCTTGAAACCAGGAAGGCCCAAATGGACATTAATATTGGTCAATTATTTTCTGCTTGGTTTTTTTCCTAGCTACTAGCTGAGTGGTTTTTCTGGAGTTCTGGTGTTCGGCAAGCTACCTAATGTGTCTATATTTTTCTTGGAACTTTGGTCTGTTGACTATCATGTGGTCTTCCTTATTAATTATGGCTTTGTTGTATGGAATTATCCACTATCTCAATCAATTTTTATTTCTTTTGACACTGCAAGTATATTGGGGTATGATGTTATTTAAATGTTGATAGATACCATCTATATTGTTGATACTTTTGTGATTTCCTCAGTAGGGGGTTGCTTCTAGGTCAGGTTGTTGTGGACTACGCATTCTGATATAATGTTAGTTTTGTTTAGGCCTTCCCTTTACCACTCTGATTTTTTTTGTTATGCTTGCATATGTGAATGTGGTTGTGCTTTGGTAAGCAAGTAACTGTTATTAGTGATGTTGTGTGATTAGGGGTGTTGTTGGCTATGATTTATGCTGTTATGCTTGCATTGTCTGGTGTTTATTATCTTAGAAAGGGGAGTTGTAAACCCTTTACCAGTTTCTCTGAGGGGTGTTGTTGGCTAAGATCACAAGATTTTTATCAAATTGGCTACCATTTTCCCCCAGGTTTGTAGGCTATGATGGCTGGGATGACTTCACCCATTCCATGGCTGGTAGTAACACATGTGATGTAACCCTTCCTTTGGAGTTTGGATGCTCATGTTAGTGGCTACCCCAATTTGGTATGACTGAGCCTGAGCCTCTCTCCACTTATTTCTCCATATCTCTCTCATTACATTGTTTTACTTTCAACCTAGCTTGTATCACTTTAACTATGCTAATTCTTCTTTCCAGATGTTTATAGATTCTACTTGTTTCTTGTAGGTTCCTTCTCTTCGGGAGGCATACACTTCTCTTATCCTCAATAGTTTCTGCTGATGGCTGGCCAATTTCTTGCTTCTTTGCTCTATTTATACTTTCTGCTTTCTTTTCCTCTTTCAATGTTTTGACTGTATTTAGCTAGGGGATTTTCTCTCTAGGCTATTTGTAGCTCTTTAAGCAGTAGTTATTGAGTTTATCCCCTATTAAGGACCTTGTAATCCTTTAACTGTGGCAATAAAATTTTTTTATATGGGGTTCCCTTAAAAAGAAATAAATTAATAGGTCTTAACTAATGGTCCAATTTCCAATTACTAAATTTATACTGGTAGCTTATGAAATTCAGCCGGTCTGTGATGTATGTTGAATGATGTACTGATGTTTATCCCCTATTATATTTTACCAAATTTCAGTATCTGATTGATGACTCTACCTTGCTTAAGAGGATGGACTGATTTTAGTTGCAGGCATTACATAGTTTGATATATACTCTATAAAGTACTCTATATTTTATGAAATGATTTTTATTGCATACATCACAAAATTTGATAAGCCCGTATGCTCCTATCAATAAGATTAATAGAACTTGAAGAAAAAAATTGATAGTATTGTAGCAAATTCAATTTAGTTAATTATTTTTAACGAACTAGTTAATCAATTAATATATAATCCCTAAGTTTAAAAGTCTGGACCACTTTTATTTTCTCTTATAGTACTTATGATATTTGTTTACTAATTATTTATAAATTTTTCAATAATATTAATTTAATTAAGATGATACTTTCAATTATTAGATTATTTAAAAAATTCATCATCTTGAAATAAAGAATTTGAGCCACACTGCCCTCAAAATTTATATTTCTGAATAAGACGTTGTTAAGCTGCATGTTCGATAGTTTATTTATCTATTTTATACACCACATGATTGAGTAGAAAGTAGATTTTAAGAAGCATGATTTCGACAGATAGAAACTAATTTTAGACATTTAAAAAATTCTAGCACATTTGTAAAGAACATAATTTTCTTTATTGAAGAGTTAAGTTTAATAATCGTACCCACTTATATTAAGTTCACATGTTAAGTGCTTTATATTTCTTCTCATTCATACTTTCAGATTGGGGCATTATGAATGTGCTTGAGTATAATGGTTTATTACTAGCGTCCAATTTGACATACCAAGTATCATTCAATCGTAATTTTTAGATATTGCACATTACTGTAATTATTAATTTTTAGATAATGTAAATTTTAACTTCACTTTTTTAGTTGATCTGAATTTAAAATGATAATTTGAATGTCAAAATTAATTAATCCAATTAGGAAAATATTTAAGAAATTCATGACATGTATCTTACATATGTGCTATAATTAGTAGAAAAATGAAATTACTTCTGAGTTAAAGACTATTAAGGTATTTTTATTTTTTTTTGAAATGATAATTAAAATGATCTTCAACTTTTAATTCTGGTTGAACATATATATTATACTATTTTTAATCTGTTAAGCATATTTCCTTTAAACAAGTAAAGAATCATCATAAAAACATAAACAATATTATATCAACTGCACACGATTAGAAGAGTACAGAGAGTATAGAAAGTATAGAGAGTGCAAAGAGTACAAAGAGTATAGAGAGTATGAGAGTACAGAGAGTACAGAGAGTACTGTACAAGAGAGTACAAAGGAGTACAAGAGAGTATAGAAGCGATTATAGAGTATAGCACACCAAAAGCCTTAAAATGTTACTATTAAGGATCCGCACAAGCTGTAATGGAATCTACTTAACATATTAATGTCAGACATACCGGAATAGCTCATAAAAAAATAAACCCAGAAGCCTCCAAACTACTTTAAGGTTATAGTAAACAATCCCGACTTGCAAAGAAAAAAATAGAAAAAATGGAAAAAATTAAGAAAATAATCTGTAGTCTGAGGAGAATATAGAGAGTTCAGCTACAAAACACCTCAAATATTCTATTAGTCAGTCTTTAAACTACCTGCAATGGAATAGAGAGTACAAATAGTAAAGAGAGTAAATAGAGTAAAGAGAGTATAGAGAGTACAGAGAGTATAGAGAGTATAGAATGTATAGAGAGTTCAGACATCATAAAGAGTACAGAGGATATAGAGAGTACAGAGGGTACACTTACAAAACTACTCAAAAAATGTTACTATTAAGGATCCGCACATGCTATAATGGAATGTACTTTACATAATAATGTCAGACACACCAGAATAGCTCATAAAAGTTGCAACCCAAGAGCCTCCAAACTGCTTTAAGGTTATAGTAAACAATTCCTTCCCAACCTGCAAAGAAAAAATGGAAAAAATAGAAAAAAATTAAGAAAATAATCTATAGTCTGAGGAGAATACAAAGAGTTCAGCTATAAAACACCTCAAATATTCTAATAGTTAGCCTCCAAACTACCTGCAATGGAGTAGAGAGTACAGATAGTAGAGAGAGTATATAGAGTAAAGAGAGTACAGAGAGTGTAGAGAGTATAGAGAGCATAGAAAGTATAGAGAGTACAGATAGCATAAAAAGTACAGAGGGTACAGAGAGTATAGAGAGTATAGAGGGTACACTTGCAAAATTGCTTAGAAAATGGTACTATTAAAGATTCGCACATGCTATAATGGAATCTACATAATATATAATGACAGACATGCCAGAATAGCTCATAAAAAAAGCAACCTAGGAGTCTCCAAACTGCTTTAAGGTTATAGTAAATAATTTCACTCCGACCTTCCAAGAAAAAATAAAAAAAATTAAGAAAATAATCTGTAGTCTGAGGAGAACACAAAGAGTTCAACTACAAAATACCTCAAATATTCTAATAGTCGGCCTCCAAAACTACCTGCATTGGAATAAAGAGTACATAGAGTACAGAGAGTACAAAGAGTATAGAGAGTATAGATAGTACAGAGAATACAGAGAGTACAGATAGTACAAATGAAACACATCTCAATTAAGCAGTCCAGCATCAACCAAATTATTGTAGATGGTTTCTTTGCTAAACATATTTTATCCAAACTGCCCAGGAAAATTGAAAAAATTAGATGAAATATTGTGTACTATGAGAAGAGTATAGAGAGTACAGATGAAACACATCTCACTAAAGTAGCCCAGCATCAACTAAATTGCTGCAGGTGATCTCTGCTAAACATATTTTATCCAAACTGCCCCAAAAAACTGAAAAAAATAGAAGAAATATTATGTACTCTCAGGAGAGTACAAAGAGTATAGATGAAACACATCTCACTAAAGTAGCCCAGCATCAACCAAATTGCTGCAGATGTTCTCTGTTAAATATGTTTTATACAAACTACCCAGGAAAATTGAAAAAATTAGATGAAATACTCTGTGTACTCTTAGGAGAGTATAGAGAGTACAGAGAGTACAGATGAAACTCATCTCACTAAAGAAACCCAGCATCAACCAAATTATTGCAGGTGATCTCTGCTAAATATATTTTATCCAAACTGCTCAGGAAAATTAACATAAAAATAGATGAAATACTCTGTACTCTCAAGAGAGTACAAAGAGTACAGATGAAACACATCTCACTAAAGCAACACAGCATCAATCAAATTGCTGTAGATATTCTCTACTAAACATATTTTATCCAAACTTCCCAGGAAAATTGAAAAAATCAAATGAAATACTTTGTGTACTCTCAAGAGAGTACAGAGAGTATAGATACAAAACAAGTTAAGAAGTCTAACATTAAGATTCTTGGCAACCCAACTAATTGAAGAGAGCTTAGATAGGCAACCCAATAGCCAACAAATTATTTTAAATGATATTTACATAAGATATTTTTTCCAAATTTCCTGAATAAATGAAAAAAATAAGGATACTTAATGTTAGCTGGAGTACATAGAGCACACCTGCAAAGCTAGAGAACATGGATAGATTATGCACATGTTATCTCTAGAAAAGGTTTAAGACAATAAATAATAGCTTCTAAAATAGGTGATTTCAAATATAAAACTTCAAATGTACAGTTCTCAGCTTGGATTTTTCATTCCCAAATAAAAGATAGCATAAGAAAACTCAGCCTTAAAGCAATTCATCTTCTTCGGCCAATCATGGTGGTCAGCCCAGTTCACTGGGGGTTTCCTAATTGCTGCCTCTATGTACTTGTAAACAAATATCCCACAGTCAATACTATTATCTTGGACTAGCAGCCCACTCACCATTTCGATTGGCCATTTTATGGGATTGCTAAAAAAAATTGCCCAACATCTTCAACAAGTAATTTGATCTGAATATCAAGAAGTATAGTCAATAAGTTAGCCTAAAAGAAATAGCAGTTTAGGGAAACCAAATTGAAAATAGTTCTTACAATCTTACGAAGAATGGCCTTATTGGATGGTTTTGGTAATGAGTCATAAACCAGCTCCTAGCTATTATCTATAATTGTGAGTACCTACATTATTTGGTGACATACTAGATGAACATTTTGCTTTCCTTATATTTTGCATAACTCTACAAGAAAAGAAGAGAAAGTTTATAAATTATAGCTTCTATCTATACAAACAAGGATTGAAACATAATACTTTGCATTTCTGTGGGATAACTTACCCAATGAAAGCATGAAATGTACAAATAGGGGACATACAGCCCTGGATAGAGCAAATACTTCTTGACCAGTAAGAAGGTGAAGGCATCGATGTTTGCATCTGAGAGATACTAATCTGTCAGCAACACATCGATCTTCCCTCATGCAATAATGATATTCCCAGCCGTGAATACTGTATCACCCCTGCAAGTGAGAAATATTTGAAAATGGGCTTAATTAAATGAATAAGTTATTTTATGTATGAAAAAGGAGTTGAATGAAGAATGACTTACTTGTCCTTGAATCAGGAGCACGATGTGTCCATAAGCTGGAGCATTGGCTTAGGCAGGACATCTCTGGATGAGAAGTCAACAAAATGATGTGCCTCTGCTCGCTGTAAAGAAATTACTGATGACGAAAGTTAATGATGAAGAGCTAGATTCATAGTTTTTAAGGAACGATCTGCTGAGATGATGCATACCTCCGACTGATGCTCCTCCACCACAATGATAGTAGTCTGTGGGTCATCTACTTTTATTGGCTCATCTTTACGAACCTATAAAAAAATTTAGTGAAATATGTTTCTATTATCTCAAATTTAAAAGAAAGTAACATAATACCTCTGCTACCAGCTGCTCATCCTGAGTGGAGGCCACCACATCACTTATTCTGCACCGCGACTTCCTATAAGTGTGTGTGAAAGGGGAAGAAATAGCTTTTCTCTTCCTTATCTATCGAGCCTTCACACCACGCTCGATGCTACTGAGTAAAAGCTTCACAACATCTTCATGTGCAGTGGAGGCCTCCACAAGAGCTTCCCTTATGGTGGACACCACATGGGCTTCCCTAGTGGAGGATACTACAGGGGCTTCCCAAGTGGAAGTCTCCACAGGGGTATTCGCTGTAGTAGCCACCACAGGAGACTCCCCTATGGTAGCCTCCAAAGGGGAAGCTCCTATTGTAGCCTCCATAGGTGCTACCCCTATCACCTCCATAAGAGTTTCCCCCAAGCTAGGGATGCTAGGACCCTGCTGCCCAGCAAGAACCTCCTCAATAGCAGCAACCCGCAAATCAATCCCATCCATTCTCTCTTAATTGTTCCTTGAAAAGATGATATTATATCTTTCAAGTCCTTGAAACCTGGAAGTATCCTCTCCACCCCAAAGCCTTGGGGGTAGTAAATAGATACAACGGGGAGAATATCTAGGAGAGATATATGGAAATTGTGGGGCTGACTCTTAGAGTGGAGCCATCTGTCAACATGGGTTATGTGGGATAAGGATTCAAGGAGATCCTCTTCTAATATGTCCTCGAATGAAAGACAGACCTGTGTTAAACTGATAAGAAAATGTGATGACTTTCATCATAAATAAATACAATCTTATATAAACTAAGTGAAATTATTATGTGTCACCTGGTGGCCTCCCAAACCAGTGAAAGCATCATCTAAAAACTTTATTCTTGGCCATGGCAACATACATGGCTTTGCAGATGAAAATTGTAGTCTTATGATGCTTATGTGCTCAGCTGCCCAAATCTACAATGAATATTTATATAAGTTAACTTCAATGCATCAAATAATACATAATTGAAGATATAGAACGTACCATAAGAAGAGTGACAAAGCCACTCATGTACCCAGGTGCCTTCTGGGTCTGAATCATTGATGTAATACCATCAAATTATGAAACTAGAAAGGCCCAAATGGCCTCTACCCAGTTGTATTCAGCAAATTTATCTATGTCATCGGCGTAGGCAATCAATTCCAATGCCACCCTATAGTTGTGATATATAAAAAAAATATTTGACAGTAGAAAACATATGTACAACTGCACAAATTGTACCACAAATAATGAGCTATCAGAATACTCAAGTTTATTCTTATAGTCCACTAAACTTGAACTACGACAGTGGAGATTTCTGCCATAAGACCTTCTCTCCACTATTTAGCATCCCTACAATTATTGCAACTTCATCGAAGTTGAAAGGAATGCACTACCCACCCAGAAAGAAAGTTTGTTTCTTTATGTCCCAGCAAGATAGGATTGAGGTAAGGCCACTGAGTCTTGCTGAATTTCGTGGAGTCTAATGAATTAATGCAAATGAAGCCTCCTTAAAATGTCATTGACTTTATCAGTAAAGCATGATTCAATATTATTGAACACCATTCTAAAGGTGATAGGCCTGCATCTCGAAGTTATCCTTTTCTCAGATATGGTAAACTTCAAAATGAAAAGTCAATTAATGAGAAAATTATCAGCATAATGGAGCCCTAGAGAGTAGACATCAACCTACCTCTAAAACCAACCAGGCATGTAATGAACATAGTCTCAACAACCAGGCAAACAAAGGGGAAAAATAACCAGAATGCTCTGTACTCTCATTAGAGTATAGGGAGCACAGATGCAAAGCTCCCTTAAAAACCATCCAATCAACCTCCAAATTATTCCTAATTGACTGCAATGAACATATTTCCTCCAAACAGTCCAAAAGGAAGTAGAAAAATTAGGCAAAATCATCTGTACTGAGTATAGAGAATGCAGAGAGTATAGAGAGTACAAAGAGTACAGAGATAAATCACTCATTAAAACCAGCCAATCACCCTCCAAATTGCTCCTAATGTAATATAACGAACATATTTCCTCCAAACATGCCAAAGAAACTAGAAAAAACCCAAAAGGTTTGGTACAATAAGAGTACAGAGAGTATTGAAAGTATAGAGAGTACAGAGAATACAGAGAGTACAGATGCCTAAATCCCCCAAAAGCCATCCAAATAGCAACCAAATTGCTTCCACTAGAATGTAATGAAGATAATCTCAACAACCAGGCCAAAGAAATGAGAAAAAAATGGCCAAAATTATCTGTACTCTTAAGAGAGTACAGAGAGTACAGATGCAAAACTCTCTTAAAAACCAAGCAATCAGCCTCCAAATTATTCTTAATAGATTGTAATGAAGATATTTACTTCAAACAGCCAAAGAAAGTGGAAAAAATTTTAGCAAAATGCTCTATACTCTCATAAGAGTACAGAGAGTACAGAGAGTACAAAGAGTATAGATGAAAATCTCCCATAAAAAGTAACCAAACAGCCAAAAAATTACTTCTAATAGAATGTAATGACCATATTATCTCCATACAGGAAAAATAAACTGAAAAAATATGAGAAATGTTTCATACTCTCATGAGAGTACAGAGAACACAGATACAAAAATCTCCCAAAAATCATCCAAACAGCCACCAAATTACTTCCACTGGAATGTAATGAACATAATCTCAACAACCAAGCTAAAGAATCTGAAAAAAAATGGCCAAAATCATCTGTACTCTCAAGAGAGTACAAAGAGTATAGATGCAAAACTCTCCTAAAACCAAGCAATGAGCCTCCAAATTGCTCATAATATATTGTAATAAGCTATTTTCTCCAAATAGGCTAAAGAAAGTAGAAAAATATTAGCAAAATGCTCTATACACTCATGAGAGTACAGAGAGTACAGAGAGTACAGATAAAAATCTCTAATAAAAATTAACCAAACAACCAAAAAATTGCTTCTAATGAAATATGATGACCATATTCTCTCCATACATGTAAAATAAACTGGAAAAATATGAGAAAATCATATGTACTCTCATGAGAGTACAGAGAGCACAGATGCAAAAATCTCCTAAAAATCATCCAAACAGCCTCCAAATTGCTTCCATTAGAATGTAATGAACATAATATCAATAACCAGGCCAAAGAAACTGGAAAAAAGCTAAAATTATTTGTACTCTCAAGAGAGTATAGAGAGTACAGATGCAAAACTCTCCTAAAAACTAAGCAGTCAGCATCCAAATTACTCCTAATGGATTGTAACGAAGATATTTCCTCCAAATAGGCCAAAGAAAGTGGGAAAATATTAGCAAAATGCTCTGTACTCTCATGAGAGTACAGAGAGTATAGATATAAATCTCCCATAAAAATTAACCAAATAGCTAAAATTAAATTAATAATGTAATGACCATATTCTCTACAGCAAAGAAAATAAACTAGAAAAATATGAGAAAATTTTATGTACTCTCATGAGAGTACAGATGCAAAAATCGCCCAAAAATAATCTAAATAACCACCAAATTACTTCCAATGGAATATAATGAACATAATCTTAATAACCAGGCCAAAAAAACTAAAAAAATGGCCAAAATCATCTATACTCTCAAGAGAGTATAGAGAGTACAGATGCAAAACTCCCTTAAAAACTAAGCAATCTTCCTACAAATTATTCCTAATGGATTATAAGGAACATATTTCCTCCAAATAGGCCAAATAAAGTGGAAAAATATTAGCAAAATGCTTTCTACTCTCATGAAAGTACAAAGAGTACAGAGAGTACAGATAGAAATCTCCCATAAAAATTAACCAAACAACTAGAAAATTGCTTCTAATGGAATGTAATGACCATATTCTATTCATACAAGCAAAATAAACTGGGAAAATATGAGAAAATATTTTGTACTCTCATGAGGGTACAGAGTACAGATGCAAAAATCTCCCAAAAACCATCCAAACAGCCACCAAATTGCTTCCAATAGAATGTGATGAACATAATCTCAACAACCAGGCCAAAGAAATTGGAAAAAAATGGTCAAAATCATCTGTACTCTAATGAGAGTACAGGGAGTATTGATACAAAACTCTCCTAAAAACTAAGCAATCAGCCTCCAAATTATTTCCTCCAAATAGGCCAAAGAAATGAAAATATTAAAATGCTGTACTCTCATAAGAGAGTATAGAGAAGAGATGAGAGTACATAGAAATCTCTCAAAAAATTAACCAAATAGCTAGAAATTACTTCTAATGAAATGTAATGACCATATTCTCCATACAGCAAAAATAAATTAGAAAAATATAAATATTACTCTCATGAGAGTCAGAGTCAGATGCAAAATCTCATAAAAGCTATCCAAACAGCCACCAAATTGCTTCCAATGGAATGTAATGAACATAAACTCAACAACCAGGCCAAAAAAGCTGGAAAAAAATAGCCAATATCATCTGTACTCTAATGAGAGTATAGAGAGTACAGAAGCAAAATACCCCAAAAAATGCCAAAATGGCCTGTACTCTCCTAAGAGTACACATGCAAAACTGAAGCAAATAGCCATAAATTAACCTACAAACAAATTGTAATGCCATCGACTGAACATACTATCCCTAAACAGGCCACATAATTCATCATGAAACAACACCAAACATCCTACCATGTGATATACTAAACATTTCACAAGGATAAACAACTCAAAAATTTGAAAATAACGGTGTGTACCATCATGACAGTACAGAGAGCACACATATAAAATATCTCCAAAAACTACTAAAACATGTGTCATTCATTTAAAGAACTCAAATGTTCCAAAATGTTCATCTACTGGACGATGAGAGGAATAGAGAAAACCCTAAATTCATTAAAGTTCAGGAATGCAGGTGTAAATACCTCATGTAGTCACCTACAATACCTTAATTTTTGATTTGCTAAATCACTGAGCAAAGGCCAGATGTGCGTCGATCGAGAGCGGGAGATGAGCTGAGAAAAATTTCTTCGTCAAAAGAAAACCCTAAGCTATTCTATGATGAGGAATGTCGAATGATGCCCATCTTAATTTTTTCTCCCGTTGTTTGAACGAGATGGTCTGGGTCAGACCAGGGTAAGCCTAAATGACATTGTGAATGTGCCACCTATTTATAGTGTTGTCTATCGACAAAAGCTAAAATGGAAAATAAAATATTGTACAGTGACCATGATTGAGTTAGACAAAGCTATGACTCAACATAATATTTTCACCCAATTCAAGGCCTCCACTCCAAAATTGAACAGCATAGATCTCATCTCGAGCTCCATCCCACACTCGACTGCATGAGCGGCATGCACCACCTTTCTCCCATCTTCCAGTGCCTTCTCACACAAACCAAGGCCAAAATGAGCGCTTGCGCCATTCCCGTACGAACCGAGATCGAACGGAGCTCCCTCCCATGCCATTCCCATGTGATCCGAACAATCGAGCTCACCCTCCAGCCGCCCGTCCCTCTTGAGCCTGAACCGAACAACCAAGGCAACCTTCTCCATCTCTCTCTCGGCTGTGCAAACAAAATAGCGTACAAGTGGCCCTTTTCGTCCGTGCAAACCAAACAGCCGCCCATCCATCCATTCCTCTCCAACGGATTGAACCAAGCCAGCCGTCCTTCTACGGTGAATTAAACCGAGCTCTTCTCACGAACCCTCCATCCATCCCTCTCCGCCGATGAGCTCTCATAGCAAAAATCTCTACATGGCTAGCAAATATATAAGATGTGTGTGGAAGTGTGAAACATAATGTGCTTGATTTTTATGCAGGTACTCGAAGAGCCTATGTGTGCATTTTTAGGTAGGTAGGTTGGAGGATTTATGATTACTGTGTTGCAAAACACCACCCATGCGCATCTCTTTAGATGGGTGGGTAGGCCTAGCTTTGTAGAAATCTCTCTGGCTTGGGGAGGTGCTACCAAAATTTTGTTAAACTATTGGACTTATAAAAGAGACCTAAATTGAATTATGAACCTATGAACCTCCAAAGATCGTACCTAACTTAAAAAATAATAAAAATAACTACTATTGAGAGGAGTGTTTGAAGTTTCATCCATCTCTATCTATGAGTGCTAAAAAAAATCCTTGTTGGATACATAGCATTAAAAGAGACAAACGTATAAAGACAAAAGGTTGCTTCGTAAAATGCTTAAATTAACATTTCTTGCATACACTTGAAGTCAATATTCTATTCAACTTCTTGTATCAAAGGACATGCAAATGAATTGAAAGATTATTATTGCACGCATTTTGAGATAAAGAAATATTTTAATCCAACTATGTTGGAGCAAAGTATATGGAAGCCAATGAAATTAGTCATGTACATCAAGATAGTATCACATATAGATGCATTATATCGATATGTGTGTAGATAATTGGAGGGGATCAAGGCTGGCATGTATCTCAAGGTAGTTTGATGCCTAAGTTATTATGCTGATATACATGCAAGCAACTCAGAGCTACAAATTAATTGAGCATGTATTTCAAGAGAAGGATATACATCCAATGAATTGGGATGACTACCAATCATTTCAAGAATAGTATGGAATACATTTTGAAGAAATCATATACTTCTACTAATTACTTTGAGATTCATGCGAATAATGAGATAAATCATGCATGCATATCACATAATGAAATAGATTGGAGAATAATACTTCAAATAAGTGTGCAAGTGCTTCGTAGAATGCTTAAATTGACATATCTTGCATACACTTGAAGTCAATATTATATTTAACTTCAAGTATCGAAGGACATGCAAATGAATTGAAAGATTATTATTGCAGGTATTTCGCGACAATGACATATTTTAATTCAACTATTTTGTAGCAATGTATATGGAAGCCAATGAAATTAGTCATGTGCATCAAGATAACATCACATATAGATGCATTATATCAATATGTGTGTAGATAATTGGAGGGAATCAAGGCTGGCATGTATCTCGAGGTAGTTTGATGCCTAAGTTATTATGCTGATATACATGCAAGCAACTTAGAGCTAAAAATTAATTGAGCATGTATTTCAAGAGAAGGATATACATCCAATGAATTGGGATGACTATCAATAATTTCAAGAATAATATGGCTACATTTTGAAGAAATCATATACTTCTACTAATTGCTTTGAGATTCATACGAATAATGAGATAAATCATACATCCATATCACATAATGAAATAGATTGGAGAATAATACTTCAAAGAAGTGTGCAAGTGCTTTGTAGAATGCTTAAATTGACATATCTTGGATACACTTGAAGTCAACATTATATTCAACTTCTTGTATTGAAGGACAAGCAAATGAATTGAAATTATTATTGTAGGTATTTCATGACAATGACATATTTTAATTCAACTATGTTGTAGCAATGTATATGGAAGCCAATGAAATTAGTCATGTACATCATGATAACATCACATATATATGCATTATATCGATATGTGTGTAGATAATTAGAGGGGTCAAGGCTAGCATGTATCTTGAGATAAAAATTATTACGATGATATACATGAAAGCAACTCAGAGCTACAAATTAATTGAACATGTATTTCAAGAGAAGGATATACATCTAGTGAATTGGGATGACTTCCAATAATTTCAAAAATAATATGGCATGCATTTTGAACAAATCATAGACATGCACTCATTGCTTCGAGATTCATGTGAATAATGAGATAAATCATAAGTGCATATCACATAATGAAATAGATTGGAGAATAATACTTCAAAGAAGTGTGCAAGTGCTTCGTAGAATGCTTAAATTGACATATCTTGCATACACTTTTAGTCAATATTCTATTCAACTTCTTGTATCGAAGGACATGCAAATGAATTGAAAGGTTATTGTTGCTCATATTTTAAGACAACGACATATTTTAATTCAACTATGTTGTAGCAAAGTATATGGAAGCCAATGAAATTAGTCATGTACATCAAGATAACATAACATATAGATGCATTATATCGATATGTGTGTAGATAATTGGAGGGGATCAAGGCTGGCATGTATCTCGAGGTAGTTTGAAGCCTAAATTATTATGCTGATATACATGAAAGCAACTTAGAGCTGCAAATTAATTGAGCATGGGTTTCAAGGGAAGGATATACATCCAATGAATTTGGAAGACTACTAATAAGTTCAAGAATAATATGACATGCATTATGAACAAATCATAGACTTCTACTCATTGCTTCGAGATTTATGCGACTAATGAGATAAATCATACATGCATATCACAGAATGAAATAGATTGGAGAATAGTACTTCAAAGAAGTGTGCAAGTGCTTCGTAGAATCCTTAAACTGACATATCTTGCATACACTTGAAGTCAATATTCTATTCAACTTCTTGTATCGAAGGACGTGCAAATGAATTGAAAGATTATTATTCCATGTATTTCGAGACAATAACATATTTTAATTTAACTATGTTGTAGCAAAGTATATGGAAGCCAATGAAATTAGTCATGTACATCAAGATAACATCACATATAGATGCATTATATCAATATGTGTGTAGATAATTGGAGGGAATCAAGGTCGGCATGTATCTCGAGGTAGTTTGATGCCTAAATTATTACTTTTTTTATACATGCAAGCAACTTAGAGCTACAAATCAATTGAGCATGTATTTCAAGAGAAGGATATACATCCAATGATTTGCAACAACTACTAATAATTTCAAGAATAATATGTCATGCATTTTGAAGAAATCATAGACTTCTACTCATTGCTTTGAGATTCATGTGAATAATGAGATAAATCATACATGCATATCAAATAATGAAATATATTGCAGAATTATACTTGAAAGAAGTGTGCAAGTGTTTCGTAGAATGCTTAAATTGACATATCTTGCATACACTTGAAGTCAATATTCTATTCAACTTGTTGTATAGAAGGACAAGCAAATGAATTAAAAGATTATTATTGCATGTGTTTCAAGACAACAACATATTTTAATTCAACTATGTTGTAGAAAAGTATATGGAAGCCAATAAAATTAGTCATGTACATCAAGATAACATTACATATAGATGCATTATATCGATATGTGTGTAGATAATTAGAGGGGATCAAGGCTGGCACATATCTCGTGGTAGTTTGATGCCTAAATTATTACATTGATATACATGCAAGCAACTCAGAGCTACAAATTAATTGAGCATGTATTTCAAGAGAATGATATACATCCAATGAATTAGGATGACTACCAATAATTTCAAGAATAATATGGCATGCATTTTGAAGAAATCATAGACTTCTACTCATTGCTTTGAGATTCATGCGAATAATGAGATAAATCATACATGCATATCACATATTGAAATAGATTGGAGAATAATACTTCAAAGAAGTGTGCAATTTCTTTCAACTGATTTACATATTAAACGAGAAGCATCTTGAGCTTAGCCTCATTTGCCTCATAAAATGTGTAAATTGTATAAATTACATAAAATTCAATAAAATTGAAAATAAATTCAATTAGGCTGCTTTATCTATATGGTGAAGCCTTAAGTCCCACTTAATCAATCCAATCCTCCTTGTAAAATAAGAGTTGACAGGATTGATTCTAAATCAAATGCTTAATCATCAAGAAGAGAATTTGATTTAACCCCAATGATGGCTATGTTGATTGTAGAATCCAACCAAAGGGGGTTATTATTATCTAAAATTTCAAAGTATTTATGCTAAGTCATCTCAAATCCAAATTCATGAATAAAATTCATAGACCTAATCCTTTGTTAACAAAAGAATAGAGTTAACAAGGTCTACCCTAGTGATGATTGTGCTGATTATAGATTTCAATCAGAGAGGTCCTATCTTAAAAAAATTGGAATTATCAAATTATACTGTGAATATTCAAATCATTCACTCCCCAATAATGGCTGAGTTGATTGAAGATATCAACTGGAGGGGTCATCATTATCAAAATATCAAAGATATTTATATTCAATAACTTCAAATTCAAAATTCTCAAAATAAAAATCTAAATCTGATCCTCTATTATTAAATTAATAGAGTCGACAAGATCTGAAATAGTAAGATGAATGATCAATACCTAGTGATGATTGTGTTGATTATAGATTTCAATCAGAGGGGTCCTATCTTAAAAAAATTGAAATTATTAAATTATAATGTAAATACTCAAATCATTCACTCTGCAATGATGGCTAAGTTGATTGAAGATATCAACCGGAGGGGTCATCATTATCAAAATATCTGAGATATTTATATTCAAAATTCTTAAATTCAAAATTGTCAAAATATAAATCTAGATCTGATCTTCTATTATTAAATTAATAGATTTAACAGGATCTAAAATAATAAACTAAATGATCAAACAACACATCCACACTGATGGTGGTTGTGTTGAATAGAGATTTCAACTACAGGGGATACTATCATCAAAATGTGTTTAAAATTTCAAATAAAATTAATGCAAATTAAATATCAATCCAAATATGGAATCTAATATGTCATCAAGCTATAAATATTTAAATGAAATTCAATATGTAAAAAAACTTAAAGTAAGATTCAATTCATCCACCTTTTGCATTCATTTATCATAGGTGGGAAATTAAGAAAACTCTAGCTTACAAAGGAGTCAAAGTTAAATCAAGTGTTCTACTATGTTCACTCTCAATCAATCTCATGCTAGTAAGGACGTGGCCTATGTCCTCTGACAGTGTGGTTTGGCAAGTAGGTGTCACATATGATGTAGTTATGACCATAGTTCTCTAATCGAGTAGTTGCCGCCAAATGACACCATTATATTATGGTCAAGACTGTTGCCCACATGCTCCCCAATGGATTTGTACCTTGAGATGTGAATCATAGGGTACACCTGATAGGGAAAAAAGCCCTCTATCAGTTAAGGTAGACTTAAGATTGTCTCCTTAGATAAACACCACCCTATGTCTACAAGAATTACTTGGACGACGCAACTTATGGCTACTGATAAGGATCCTTTGATCAGGTTGGGTTGATTACCTTCTCTGGCTAAGTAGGCTAGAAACTTTGACTGTTCGAGATGATGGATCCATGGGATCTAGATCGGGCACGTCATCATTCTCCCAATCATCTGCTTTAAGTTAAAATGATGAATTTCATAAATTCTAAATATTAAAACTCCACATGCTACTACTATATGCTATGCATTTAGTGATGTAATATCACGCCCTAATCGAAAGTTCTTTCTCAGTATTGAGAAGGGTAATTAACTATAGGGGCTTGTGCCAATAGAAAACCTGGAACCAGATCTAAAGTCCTCATAAAATGAGCGTAAAATCTCTAGGTAGTTTCTTATCTACTATTCATCTACCTTCTAAAAATTATATCAATAATTAAATCATACTCTCTTCATTGAGAGGTCGGTGGTGAATTTTTGGAGCCCACATATTTATGGCGACTCCGCCAGGGATAGATTTCTCTTTCCATCCTTGGCTAGTCGAATCTAAGCTATAATAATAAAGGAGTATGATTAAAAATTGAAATAAAAAATCAATTATAATTGAAACTAAATCTAAGACAATAATATCCTTATGACTAATCTGCCTATTAGCAATATCAGTTAGTTTTATTGTATCTCAATATTATGAAAGTGTGACATGATACATCAATTACTGATTACTAATTCCCATCTTCCATTTTCAAAGATGGGTCTTCAAAGCACACTTTTCATCATGCAGATAGATCGCGGAGCCCATATTCGTCTGGCTAGCACTATCATCAATACTCGAGATATTGGAGCTACTATTCAATTTGGTGGTGCAGACTTCCCAGCCATCATTGTTGCAAATGACCTTCTATCTGAAGTACTTGCATATTGTACACACCAACCTATGCATGGGATGAGGATAGCTAGAATGGCCACTATTGCTACTGAGGTTCCTCGAAAGAGAGCCTTTATATACGAAATATTGGGTTATTCTAAGGTGAGAGTCATGAAAAGAACCATCACTAGGTAGAAAATTTCAATCATACCTGTGAATGCGTCCACTCTACCAGTTGAACCTTTCGCACTAGGAAGGCATGATGCTAAAGCTTCCTCTTTTACAGGAAAATAGAGTAGAAGGAAAAGAAGGAGAATAAATGATGAACTATGAGCTCAGCAGTTGTTGCCTGAATTGCCAGCCATGTGACCAGACTTGATGCCAGAAGTGAGTGTCCCACTGACAACAAGTTTAAAAATCTCAAGTGGGTGAAAAGGAACAACTCTAATGGTGATATCAAATAATCATTATAGGAGCAGCGACACCTAGCTATAATCCAGCAAAGGAGGCATCCTAAAACTCTATCCTCCAGAGTGCACAAGTTGCTAAAAGTTATCATGGAGAAGGGTATTATGAACAAAAATATCAAGGCCTAATTATCAGACAAAATGAGAAAGCTTCACTTAAAAGGCTACCCTCAGTGGGTAATGCTCACAACTATCCTAAGTAATTCTTGCATGGTGAACATCACGGTGTGACACTTGAATAGAATGTTCTGGAATCAGCTACCAAAAGGTCACGGTAGAAAGAAAATTAAATATGAAGGCTGAAGTCTTGAGAAGAAGTAGTGACATAGAAGCTTCTTCATCTAAAAGCAAGCTAACCTAGAGGTAGCTAAGAAAGAGAAATGCTGAACTGCGTGCTCAATAGCCATTGTTCAAACATAAAATTGTACAACCAATCATCGAACCAAAAGTGAGTATTCCAATCGATAACTGGTTTGATAGCCTAAGGTGGGTAAAGTGGAACTGCTCTACTAGTCAAATCAAGTAGTCCTTTTGGACCTGACAATGTTAGGTTCTAACTTTTCTAGTGAGGAAACTCAAAATTATATATGCAAGAGTGCATCGAGTCTTCAAAGTTACTAAGAAGAAAGCACTAATGAAAAGAAAATATCAAGATCTTGTTATCAGAGAGATTATAGTTGCTCCTCCTAAGAGACCTCCTTCTACAACCCTGATAAGATGTCTACTAATTCAAGTCCCGCATAGTGAGCATCGAGGTGTGACACTTAGACCACAGGTCCAAGAATCCGCCATCTAAAGGTTCCGATAAAAAGGTAAGTAAATTTTTAGGATAGAGCCTCGAAGTAAAATTGCTTTACAAAAGATAATGATGTGACATCTAGACTGTACTCTCACAAAATCCACTCCTTATGCCAAAGTATTTGGTGCTGAAATAGTCTTGCCACTGGAAGTTGAATTACTTTCACTCTGAATAGCCATTCAACATAATCATACTTAAAATGAGAATGCCCATCTATAGATGGAAAATCTTGACTCGCTTGACAAAGTTAGGTTCCAAGCTCAACTAAATTTAGAAGTCTACCGAATGAGGATGTCGAATGCATTCGATCATACAGTGCATCCTCAAACTTTTCAAAAAGGAGAAATAGTCCTAGTTTTGAGAATACCAATTATTCCTCACCGTCATTACATGGTAAGTTTTGCTTGAAAATTCTCTTGTAATACAAAAATATATTTCAGAAATAAAGCAAACAACCCTTGTCAAACAAGGGACATTTTTTAATTTTTATGAAAAAATGTTAGGATTTCCCCTATAAGACAGGGGGCCTCCTTTTATATTTAGGTTGACATCGCGCTTAAGGCCAAGATCCCGTATACATATTCAAATTATGTATTCAAAGTTTACAAGTCTCAAAGTTCTACCGATCAAAAAGAGAAATTTTCAAGTCTGTAAACTACAATAAATCAAGTTGGAAACACATCTTCTTTCATCCATACATCAAATCTTGGGTTCAAGTTAGTGCAAAAGGTCTAATGCAACAAGCCCAATTATGGCTGACTCGCTAACAGATCTGCTTACTCAACATGCCACAAAGTCCACAGTAAGTGATCTTCCACCTTGTTAGCCTGATGATAAAACCCTTCATCAATTGTTCAACTTCAAGACTCAAGTGGGTGCATAAGGTCGGACTCAACACACTCAAATATGGCCGAGTCACTGACAGGTCTGCTTACTCAACATGCCATAAAGGCCATAGTAAGAGATCTGCCAACTTCATTAGTTCAAACACAGGAGCATCAAAATCTCCAAATCCCTCTAACTTGGTGAGTTCAAGTGGCCCAAACTAGGGAGATCATCACTAATGGTTGTAAGATTATTTTTAAAAATCTAACAAAATGATCCTCACTCAAAAAGACACTAAGTTGAGTTTGGTATCAATATCAAATGAGAAATGTCAACTACTTCAATATGTCTGTTAAAGTGGAAAGCAAAGATCGAAGGAAACTCTTCTTCAGTAAGTCCAACCAAGCAGAAAGTGAATGACCAAAGAAGTCATCCCAATGTTCGTATAAAGCCAAAGGTTGAACTATGGGAGTCATGTCATCAACATGTCTATTACGTGCAAAGAAGAAGACTGATGACTCGTCACCATTGACCCAAGATAAGAAATGAGGGCTAGGTCACCGGCAAACATCCTTCTATAAGCCCACGAAAGCAAAAAGCTGGGGTAGAAGGTAATTTTGTATCTCCTCACAAGTCTTCAAGACAATTCAGGACTTTCCTGCATCAAATCTGTCAATGCACGAAGCTAGGATAGAATGAAATACAAGATACGATTACCCAAGATGAAGTCTTCAACAAGTCCATCAAAGCACCATGCATAAGATCGAAGATGTTTTCATCTCGGCAACAAGTCATCAACTCCATCGAGTTCACTAAGGCACGAAGCCAGGATAGGAGAAAAATACAAATTTTAAATTTCAAGATTGAATCTTCAACAAGTATATCAAAGCACAAAGCACAAAATAGAAGACATTCTCAACTCACCAATAAGTCATCAACTCTATTAAGTTCACTAAGGCGGGAAGCTATGACAAAAGGAAAATATAAATTTCAAGTTTCGAGATTGAATTTTCTTCAATCCGGCACAAAACATAAGACCAGGGACATTCTCATCTCAGCAACAAATCATCAAATCCATTAAGTCCACTAAGGCACAAAGATAAGACATGAAAAACATATACAAATTTAAAACTCTCAAGAGGAAATCTTTGACAAGTCCGAAAGCACAAAGCATAGAACCAAAGATATTCTAAATTCTCTCAACAGTTACTGTGAAAGTCCCCCTGTTAGATAGGGACATTTTTTATATATTTATCTAAGTCGACATCGTGCTTTAAGCTGAGATCCTTAGATAGATACATATTATGGTTGAAAAACTATATCATGTCTATTTTGGAGCAAAGGAAATCAAACCTTGTAACATATTTTTGAACTAATTTGCAATCCCCCTGTTAGATAAGAGTCTATTTTTTTGTCAAAATTATTCAATCCCCTCGTATAAAATAGGGGGTCTTCTTGTATATACATTCAAGTTGACATTGAGTTTTATGTCGAGATCCCTGAATATATATTTATAAGTGTCATTATTAAAGTTGCAAGCTCTTGAAAGACAAAAATAATCCTTTTTCATGCATGAAAAGACAACCCTAAATTTCAAAAGTTTGTCTCCCAAATTGTAAAATTCTAAAGATCAAGTTAGAAGAACTCCCAATTTCTGAAGCTTCAATCAACTAAGTTGACAAAACATAAACCTCTGCATCTTCAAGTCTGGGACACAGATGGATTATAAATGTTGAACTAAATAAGCTCATAAATGACTGAGTTGCTGAGGCTCTCCTCACTTAACAAGCAACAAGAAAGGCCATAGTGAAAGAGCCCTCGTTCATTAGTCTGATGACCAAACCACCAATCTATCGCAGCTTAAGTTGAAGACTCGAGTAGGTTCTGAAGGTCAGACTCAACATTCCCATAAATGATCGAGTCGCTGATGCTCTCCTCACTCAATAAGCCATAAGAAAAAGGCCGCAGTGAAAGAGCCCCTCTTAACAGTATGATGATGATATATGTTCAATCTCATACTAAATTCGGCTTAGTGATTATAAGTAGCTAGAATCTAAGAGATTTTTTCTACTTGATTGATGGACCAAGAAAATCTAAGGAAATAACTCTCAACCGAGAGCTGCCTCAAATCAATCTCTAAATTTCCTACAAGATGACATCTCAATCTATTTTCAAACAACCTGATCAAGCACCAAGCATAGATCAAAGTCAATTTTCCTTTTAGGCCTATTAAAGTAGAAAGCAGAGGACCGTGGAAGTAATTCCATTGTTCATACAAAGCCGATGGTCAAACTAAAAAAATTATATGGCGATTCAGTCCATTAAAGCACATATTGGTAGACTGATAACTCAATATTATAAACCTAATATAAGTTGGAAGGCTAGGTGATCTATATGCACCTTTCAACGAGTCCATTACACCTTTCAACGAGTCCATTAAAATTGCAAGCATAATACTAAAGACATACGTGCACTTCTTGACAAGTCAATATGGACAAATCAGGTTAATTTTTCATTGAGTCTGTCAAGCTTAAAGCTAAGATAGAAGGAATTTCAAATCTCAAAATAAATAAACTAATTCCTATCAGGTATGAAGCTAGTGTCGAAGAAAATATAGATCTACAAAGACACCAAAGAAAGAAATCTTTAACAAACCCATTGAAGCAAAGAGTAGATGATGGAAGAAGCTCTTTAGTGAAGCCATTGAAATTAAAGCTATAGTAATTTGAGATTCAGGTTGAACTAAAGGGTCAATTAGTTTTCAATAAATATGACTCACTCCATGCATGAGTCATATGTGTTGAGGGGAATTTATTGACCTCCATGCATGCTGTATTAGTCAAGTCGAGCTCACAAGATAATGTTGATCGACTTCAGATACAATGAAACACAAATCAAAGCTGAAATACACTCGATGGCACAGAAAATCAATCAAAACAATCTTCGATCGAAGAACGAACTTCTCAATGTTGAGTGATCAGAAGTGACGACACGCAAATTTGAACAGAAATTGACCACGATTAGACACCAACTTAAACCAAATAGCATCCAATCACAAAATGAACTATTGCATTACATCCGGATAGACATATATATAGCCCATATATTGATGTCATCATAAAAATTCAAATTATGATTTATTTAAACATTATATATATATATATACATATATATATATATATATATATATATATATATATATATATATCCTAACACCTAACCCTAAGTGAGACACTCCGATTCACGGCCTCCACTCCAAAATTGAATGCCACAAGTATCATCCTGAGCTCCATCCTACACCTGACCGTGCGAGCTGCACGTGCCACCCTTCATGCACAAATCGAGACTAAAATTTGTATGCCGAGACCAAACAGCTCCACACCGTTCCTATGCGATTCAAACAACCCAGCGAATTGCCTGTCCCTCTTGAGTTTTAAACCCGCCAAGGCATTCTCCATCTCTTTCCCATCCATGCAAACTAACCAGCCGCATAAGCAACTCTTTCCCATTTGTGCAACCCATCTGTGCAAACCAAACAGCCGCTCGACCATCCATCCTTCTCCAACAAATCAAACCGAGCCAGCTATCCTTTTCTGGTGAACTAAATTGAGCTCCTCTCGTGAACGCCTCAACCCTCCACTGGAGAACTCTCGCAACAAAAATCTCTGCCTCGCTAGCAAATGTATAAAATGTGTGTGGATGTGTGAAATATATTGTGCTTGATTTTTATGCAAGTACTCGAAGAGCTTATGCGCGTCATTTTATATGGGTAGGTTGGATGATTTACGACCACAGTGTTGCAAAATAACACCAATGCACGTCTATTTAGATAAGTGGGCAAGCCTAGATTTTATAGAAATCTCTCCGGTTAGGTCAAGTGTTGCCAAAATTTTGTCAAAATATTGGACTTATAGAAGAGAACTAAATTGAATTAATACCTAACTTAAAATAATAATAATAATAATAACTACTATTGAGAAGAGTGTTTGAAGTGTACTATCATTCATCTCTATTTATGAGTGCTAAAAAAATCACTGCTAGATACATAGAATTAATAGAGACAAACATATAAAGACAAAATGTCGCTTCGTAGAATGCTTAAATTGAAATATCTTCCATAAACTTCAAGTCAATATTCTATTGAACTTCTTGTATCGAAGGACATGCAAATGAATTGAAAGATTATTATTGCACATATTTCGAGAAAATGACATTTTTTTTTAAATTCAACTATGTTGTAGCAAGGTATATGGAAGCCAATGAAATTAGTGATGTACATTAAGATAAAATCACATATAGATGCATCATATCGATATGTGTGTAGATAATTGAAGGGGATCAAAGTTGGCACATATCTCGAGGTAGTTTGATGCCTAAATTATTACACTGATATACATGCAAGCAACTCAGAGCTATAAATTAATTGAGTATGTATTTCAAGAGAATGATATACATTCAATGAATTGGGATGACTACCAATAATTTTAAGAATAATATGGAATGCATTTTGAAGAAATCATAGACTTCTACTCATTACTTTGAGATTCATGAGAATAATGAGATAAATCATACATGCATATCACACAATAAAATAGATTGGAGAATAATACTTCAAAGAAGTGTGCAAGTGCTTTCAAGTGATTTACATTTAATGAGAAGCATCTTGAGCTTAGCCTCATTTGCCTCATAAAATGTGTAAATTGTATAAATTGCATAAAATTCAATAAAATTGAAAATAAATTCAACCGGGCCACTTTATTTATATGGTGAAGTTGTAAGTCCCACTTAATCAATTCAATCCTTCTTGCAAAATAGGAGTTAACATTATTGATTCTAATTCAAATGGTCAATCACTAAGAAGAGAATTTGATTTAACCATAGTGAGGTTGTATTGATTGTAGAATCTAACCAGAGGTGGTTATTATTATTATTTAAATTTTCAAGGTATTTATGTTAAATCATCTAAAATCCAAATTCATGAATACATGTCATAGAATTGATCCTTTGTTAACAAAAAACAGAGTTAATAAATTCTACCTCAGTGATGATTGTGTTGATTATTGATTTCAGTCGGAGGGGTCCAATCTTAAAAAATTGAAATTATCAAATTATAATGTGAATATTCAAAGCATTCAATCCCCAATGATGACTGAGTTGATTGAATATATTAATCGGAGGGATCATTATCAAAATATCTAAGATATTTATATTTAATAACCTCAAATTCAAAATTCTCAAAATATAAATCTAGATCTCATCCTCTATTATTAAATTAATAGAGTCGAGAGGATCTGAAATGAAAAAATGAATGATCAATACTTAGTGATGATTGTGCTAATTGTAGATTTCATTCGGAGGGGTCATATCTTAAAAATTTTGAAATAATCAAATTACAATGTGAATATTCAAATCATTCACTCCACAATGATGGTTGAGTTGATTGAAGATATCAACCAGAGGGGCAATCATTATCAAAATATCTGAGATATTTATATTCAATAATCTCAAATTCAAAATTTTTAAAATATAATTATAGATCTAATCCTCTATTATTAAATTAATAGAGTCGATCGGATCTGAAATAATAAGATGAATGATCAATATCCTAGTGACGATTGTGTTGATTATAGATTTCAATCAGAGGGGTCCTATCTTAAATTTTTTTTTAAATTACCAAATTATAATGTGAATATTCAAATCACTCACTCCCTAATGATGGTTGAGTTGATTGAAGATATCAACCTGAGGGGTCATCATTATCAAACTATTTGAACTATTTATATTCAATAACTTCAAATTCAAAATTCTCAAAATATAAATCTAAATTTGATCCTCTATTATTAAATTAATAAAGTCAATAGGATCTGAAATAGCAAGATAAATAATCAATACCCAAATGATGGCTGAGTTGATTGAATATATCAACCGGAGGAGGTCATCATTATCAAAATATCTGAGATATTTATATTCAAAATTCTGAAATTCAAAATTCTTAAAATATAAATCTAGATCTGATCCTCTATTATTAAATTAATAAACTTGACATGATCTGAAATAATAAACTAAATGATCAAATAATACATCTACCCTGATGATGGTTGTGTTGAATAGAGATTTCAATAAGAGGGGATACTACCATCAAAATATGTTTAAAATCTCTAATAAAATTAATATAAATCAAATATCAATCCAAATGTGGAATCTAATATATCATCAAGCTATAAATGTTTAAATGAAGTTCAAGATATAAAACAAAAACTTAAAGAAAATTTCAATTCATCCACCTTTCATAATTGTTTATCGTGGGTGGCAAATTAAGAAAACTCTAGCTCACAAAGAAGCTAAAGTCAAATCAAGTGTTCCACTATGTTCACTCTCAATCAATCTCATACCAGTAAGGATGTGGCTCATGTCCTCTGACTACATGGTTTAGCCAATATACTCCACATTTGATGTAGTTACGACCAGCATTCTCTGATCGGATGGTTACCACCAAATGACACGATTATATTATGGTCACGATTGTAGCCCACACGCTCCCCAATGGCTCTATACCTTGAGATGTGAATCATAGGGTATACCTGATAGGGCAAAAATCCATATATCCATTAAGGTAGACTTAAGATTGTCTCCTTAGACAAACACCACCCTAGGTCTACAATGATTACTTTAACAAGACAACCCATGGTTACTAATAACGATCCTTTGGCCAGGTTGGGTCGACTACCTCCTCTGACTAAGTAGACTAGGGACCACGACAGCCCAGGATGATGGAACCATGGGATCTAGATCGGGCATGTCATCATTCCCCAAACCATCTGCTTTATGTTAAAATGATGAATTTCATAAATTCTAAATTCTAAAACTCCACATGCTACTACTATACGCTACGCATTTAGTGACCTAACGACTAGCCCTAATCGAAAGTTCTCTATTAGCATTGAGAGGAGTAATTAACTATAGCGACTTGGGCCTATAGGAAACCTAGAACCAGATCTAAAGTCCTCAAAAATGAAGGTGAAATCTTTGGGTAGTGTCTTATCTACTATTTATCTGCCTTCTAAAAATTACATCAATAATTAAATCATACTCTCTTCATTTAGAGGTCGGTGGCGAATTTTTAGAGCCCACATCTTTGTCATCAGCAATTCCAGTTTAGGATAAAGTTGTTAATGGCAATTATTCTCTCTCGTTTCCCACAAAGCAAATGCATGTTATTGGAATTAATTCAAGCATGAACATAGTCAAAAAATAATGGCCTAACATCGTAAATATTTATATTAAAAAACATTTTTTTATTTTTTCGATAAATATATTTATTGGTTTAATTTATGTCAAAAGATTTTCATTTTAAATTATATGTTTTGATGCATCATTGTAAACTTCCCTCATAAATATTGTTTTACTCAACTTCATATTATATATTATGCTATTTTTATACATTACAAGTCATATAAAAATACATACTTAAAATGAATTGATTTTGTGATAATATCAATACTTGTGGAGATGCTATAAATAAGGATACCTTAATAGTTATATTATTTCTATAAATACCATTTGCAAAAGATTTTAATAACACTTATGTCCTGTTTTCACTATTCCAACGTCATCTCCATCAAAAGATTATAACTACCAACACACAAAATTAATGGAAACCCTCCCAGCCTCTTACGACGCGGTCCTCATTGCCAAAAAAAAGATTTATAAGGAGGAAAATGAACCTATGGAAGAGTTGCCGAGAACTATTTTGCAACATTGAATGCTTATCTCCTCTTTTTCTTCTTCAATGTCATCTTCTTCCTCTTCATCATGGTCAGATCTCCCTCTTGACCTGTTATTAAACAATAGAGATAAGTTAAATCTTTATCAACGCATTGATCTCTTCTCCTCACTCCTATGGCGTTCTACCATGCATGCCCTCAAGACTCCCATGGTATACTTCCACGATGATGACAACATCATCCACTTCAAAAAAAGACAATGATATTAACCACGTCTGCATTTCCTTGCCATTTTCTTCTCATTTTTCTCCCATTTATTTTGAATTGTTGTTCCAACGGATGGTTCATGTTCTCAACTCATAATCGATAAAATTTTTAAAATAAAATGGGTTAAAATGTAATTAATAATTTAAGTATCTTTAAAAATTTTAGATATATGTATAGTCACCCATTTAAGAGGTGACTAGCTTGCCACGCCACGATGTGGCGACGAATTAGAGCAAAAGCCCACGATTAGATTTGTAATAAAGCTATGTGGGCTCCAAAAATTTGCCACTGACCCCTTCGGATGAGAAGAGCGGTTTTAAAGTGTGTCAGTGTAATTTTCAGAAGGCAGATGAGATAGTAGATAAGACACTACCCAGAGATTTCATTTACATTTGGTGAGAACTTTAGATATGGTTCCAGGTTTCCTATAGGCGCAAGCCCCTATAGTTAATTACACCTCCCAGTAAGTGAGAGAGAACTTTTGATTAAGGTTAGTCTTTTAAATCGCTAAATGCATAGCGTATATTAGCAGCATATAAAATTTTAGAATTTAGATGATTTTAAATTTATCATGAAATGGGGGGAATTATGGCGTCTGATCTAGATCCCATGGTTCCGTCATCCCGTGGTTCTAATCTACTTAGTCGATGAGGTAATGACCCAACCACGAAGGATCCTCATCAACACATGGGTTTCGGCCCAAGAAATCCTTTGAGTGGTGTTTATCTAAGGAGACAAAGTTTAAGTCTACCTTAGCTGACAGAGGGTTGTTTGCCCTATTAAGTTTACCTTATGATTCACAACTCAAAGGGCAGAGCCATTGGAGAGCATATGAGCTACGGTCATGATCATAATATAATAGAGCCGGATTGGCTAAACCACCTGATCAGAAGACTCAGGTAATAACTGCTTCATCTGTGGAGCCTACTGGCCAAGCCACACAGTTCAGAGGACACGGGCCACATCCTTACTGGCAAGAGATTGATTGAGAGTGAACATAGCAGAACACTTGATTTGACATTAGCTCCTTTATGAGATAGAGTTTGTTTAATTTGTCACCTCCGATAAACAGTTACGGAAGATAGATAGATTGAGTTTTGATTTAAGCTTTTAATGATAGAGTTTTATTTGACCAATTTTTGATCGCTATCTGATTTGAATTGATTTGATTAGAAAAATTGATTGATTTGAATATGTTGAAGAGATTTAGATCTTGTCAACTCGTTTCATTGAGGATTAGATCTACTATCACTGACGTAATCGCTATTTCTCGAATTGAAACTCTTATTATAGGTTTTTAAGTTTTGTTAACCTGGATCCAGTCCTAAGACAAAATTGGAAAGCAACTTTAGATCGATATTTGATTTAAGTAGTTTCATATTGCTATTTGAAAATTGATTGATTAGAATATGTTTAAGATTTTTAGATCCTGTCAACTCTGTTTAGCAGCCAACGGAGGATTAGATCTACTGACACCTGGCATAATCAGTTTCACTGATTTGTAACTCTTATTATAGGTTTTTAGGTTTTGTTAACCTGGACTCAATCCTAAGACTAAATCGTGAAGTAACCGGCATCCATTACAGAATTTAAGCATTCAAAGATAGTGTCACATGAGTATTTAAGAATTTAGTTAGTTTTATTTTTTATTTATGAATCTGATTTTGTATTTTTATTTATTTTTAATTTTAGCCTGCGCAGCCTTTTCAGACATTAAAACTTGTACTTGAAACCTCTATGTCCAAGCACATGCAGGAATTTATAGCTTAGACAATTCCACCTAATTAGTGATTTTGTTGACTCTTAAATCATAATTAGAATGAAATTCATTAATTCTTGATTGAAGGAAGCCTCCATGATTTTTATATATTTTGACTTAATATCGCCTTTTGTCTGCTTTAACAAAAAGTTGCAGATCCGGTGGCGAAGAAGGCATTTTGATTTAAATTATAATTTCACACATTTCTTGCACTTAGCTTACTTATTGAGTTTTTGTAATTTTTCAACATGATTATACTCAATTTATATCAATTTTGATAATTTATGCCGATTTTAACATTTACTGCTTTATCCCCACTTATGCATATTAGCAAGCATAGTAATCACCTCCACATTCATATAAAAATTATTAAACCTAATTTGGATTCATCCTTAGATTTTGAGTTTATTGCATGAGTTTAGTATTAGTCCCCTCAATTCCAATTAATTTGAGGAATTTGTAAGAAAAGAGAACTCACTTTTCCACTTCAATTTAAGCCATAAGGAATTACAATTAAAGCTTGTGTATTTAATATTAGCCTTCCCCAAATTTTACTTAGATTTTAAATGAATATTCTATTCTTTTCAAAATTTGCTTTAAAGGGCTCCCCCATTTTTTCATTTGACGTTATAAAATTAGTTGCAGGTGTTCCTACTTAGCTTTCCTAAGTTAGCTCATTTCATTCTCCCATTTTTTTAAGTCAAAAGATTTGACAAAATTTGTGACCTCCATCCCCATTTAGGGGTGCATCGGGTGTTTTGACTTGCTCGATGCCTCATCGGCAGTGGTGTCTTACACCACGACCTTTTTATTATCTCATCTACAACGAGGTCTTCAAATATGCAAGAATACATACAATGCAATATATAATTATCCCCACTTTTTTCTAAGTCTGGAAATTAGACAAAATTTCGGCAGCATTTCCCCTAGGGGGAGCGACATCTAACAACTAGTTTGGCTTACCGCAGCAATGAGTGGTGTCTTGCGACACCTCTTTTTTCATCCGTGCGTCTCTATGAGCACAACAAGGTCTTCAAACGAGAAAGACAATAACATATATATATATATATATATATATATATATATATATATATATATATATATATATATATATATATATATATATTCACATTCACAAAATCACCACATGTTCGAAATATTTTGCGCGCGACCGCTTTGGTCAATCAAAGGTACGGTGGTATGTGATTGAGAATGCAAGGTAAGGGGTGTGACGCCAAAAATCGAAGAAAGAATTCACCTACTGACGACATTCTTCCCGGTTTGCGTGACAAATGGAAGTGACTAAAGAATGCGACTAAGTCGAAGGAAAAATTATCATCGACATTCTTCCCGATTTGCAAGAAGTGGGGCGGACGCAAACGAACTCGAAAGAAGAATTCTCCTACTGATGACATTCTTCCCCGATTTACGGCGCAGCGAAAATGGGGTGGCTAAAGGAAAGAATGCGATGCCGGAAGTCAAAGGAAGAATTCGTCTACTGATGACATTCTTCCCCGATTTGTGGCAGCGAAAACGGGGTGGCTAAAGCTAAGAATGGGAGACCGAAAGTCGAAGGAAGAATTCGCGTACTAACTATATTCTTCCTCGATTTACGACGTAGCAAAAATGGGTCGAGTTTGGATTAGTTTAGAGGCTGGATGGGCCAAGGAACCGATTTGCGACGCAGCGGAAATGTGGTGGCTAAAGCAAAGAATGCGACGCCGGAAGTCGAAGGAAGAATTCTCATTTATTCTTCCCCATTTGGCGCGGTGGCTAAAGCTAAGAATGGGAGACCGAAAGTCAAAGGAAGAATTCGCCTACTAATTATATTCTTCCTCGATTTACGACGTAGAAAAAATGGGTCAAGTTTGGATTAGTTTAGAGGTTGGATGGGCCAAGTCTTGACGGCCAAGGAAGTCTTCAGCCGCGAAGGGCATGGGTCGAGGAAAAAAAGGGTCTGCGAGTGCAGTCAAGCTGGCTGCCAGAATAGGAGAGCGCAGCCCTGGTCTACGGATCGCGTGGATGGCGGTCGAATCGACAGGTTTAGCTGGGTGAGGTGAAGCGTCACACATGGTCGCGTCAGAGACGGGTCCGGTCAGCTGGATGGGCGGACAAGCGAACGCGACAGTGGGCTGGATTAGGGTGTGTTCGAGCCGATTCGAGCCATATTGGCTCAATCGCTCGAAAATTGGTAATTCAGCTCGAGCTCGAGTCGTGGCTCAAAAATTTTGAGTTCGAGCCGAGTCGGATCGAATCAAGCTCGAGCTCGATCCGGCTCGAATGTGAAACGAGCCGGCTCGAAATCGGACTGTGCCGCCGTGCCGGTTCGAAATCCAATCGAACCGGCTCGAAATGCAAACGAGCCGGCTCGTTTGGCTCGAAAATGAAATCCAGGGAATTTTTAATAGCAAATTTTTGGCATATGTAATAATATAAATTGCAATTAATAATAATAGCAAACTATAATTTTATAAATTACAAATACAAATCTAGAAAATGATACAATTTTGCATGAATTTCTCATCAAGATCATAGCCACTTTAGCACAAATACTTGTGATTGATGCTATAACTATTATCAAATTTTTTAATAATAAAACTTAATTTGAATTTATCATTTTAGAGATATAATCTTTTCATTGAACTAACTAGCAAGAGATAATCACTATGAATTTACTAAATCTCTAACCAACTCCCTTTCTATGATATCATTTCACAGCCACCAACAATTAAGCATTTCATAAAATAAAAAAAAAATTATAATACATCTAAACATTGAGTTTAAAATACAAATCTAGAAAAAAAACAAAAATATGAAAATGTCTTTTGTTTGTGGGACTCAGTCAGAGAAAGTAATATCCATCTTCAAGCAAGAATTAGCTTAAAAATTTGTAATTTTTATATTTACTTCAATAATTGAATGCTCCAACCTCTAGGTTGCCAAAGCCATCCATTAGAGCCTTAAAGATAGAAATATAAATCCCTTGCAAAAGTGACAAAACCTCACAAATCAAAATATCATGCATTAATATAGTAAAAAGCGAATAAAAGCTCTAGGTTGCTTGGCCATCCAATGAGAGGCTTGTTAGCCACAAATAATGAAGCAAAAACAAATGAATTTACCCAAATTACAAATATATTCTCTTCATCATCGTAAAATTAAAAAAGCAAAAATTCTTCACGATAAGCTCACTAGATCTCATATCCTCCACCACCACCACCAACAAGGCAACAAAATAACAAATAAAACCACCTGTGCCAACCATGTGCCGCCAACACCCAACAAAGAATGGATGAGTAGCAGAAGAAGCCAAAGCTAAGAGCGATCAGTTCAAATCAAAACCCCAAAATTCAAATAACGCAACACACCCACCAACACATCCACCCATCCAAATTCCAAAATAGCCAACCAAGTGAACCAATCAACCAACACCAAAATAACCAACGGTCCAACACTAAAAAATCCAACACGATTACCGTAATAAATCCAACACGCCTGAATAAACCAAAGGCCCAAAAGGAAAAACCGAACAAGGTTAGAGCCTAGAAAACAAAACTCTTCAAATTCCCAAAGAGTGAAAGAAGGGGAGCCAGACTATCACTACAAAAGGGAAAATGCAAAGACAACAAACAACCATGTAAGAATGTAGAAATCTCCAAGCCAAACCAGGAAAAGAGAATAACAAATTAACAACCACCAAAAAATTCAATCGAAAAGGCCACCAAAAATAAGACAACCACATATGATCGAAAGATAGTATCATAGTATACCTGCATGGGAAGCTCAACATAATCTTGAATGAAACTTGGCTAAATCATTTGCTACAATAGTCTCTCCTCAAGAAATCTTATAAATGGTAACCTCTACGACTTGTGCCCTCAAAAAACTGAGTTGAGTTCTTTATTTTTAGGGTGACTAACTAAGCAAGCAAAATGCCAAAATAAGGCTCCAATCATGTAAGAATGTAGAATGCATTAGTACATAAAATATAGTAAGAATGTAAGTTTGTAACTATGTAAGATGACAAGATGAAGCAAATAGGTTTGTAAAGTCAAAATAAAATTGCAAACCAAAATTTTTATATTATTGCATGCATCGAGATAAAATATAGTAAGAATGTAAGATGAAACAATATGTTTATAATGTCAAACAAAAATTTCAAATCTAGGTGAAACTTACATACAATATCAACTATCAAGTAATATACTAATATATCAAGGTTAAATGGCCTCAAAAGTTAGATCATCGACCAAATCATTTCACTATTAGTATAAAAAATTAATCACGAAAGCCTCCATTAATCAATCTCAGTTCAATTTTATCATTGGGCATCATATCGCCATCTGCCACTATCATAAAATATTAAAGCACAAAAGCAAAAAATATAATACATGCTACATACATTGTTGAAAGAAAGTAGTCTCCAAAATATATACAAACCGATAGTCACATAAAATGATCAAATAGTCTGCTGGTAGAAAAGTCTCCAAAAATAAAGAGAGCATAACTGAAATGATATCACCTGATTTTCATATTTCTGATTCCGTGGATAAACTTTCAGGTACATTTATAACCAAGTTCTCTTCCACAAGAACATCAAACTGAAATTGCAATAGATTAAAAATGAAACTCATATATGAATAGAAGAGACTAGAGAGAATTGTACTATAAAATAAAAAATTAAGATAATATTACCAATGGATCTTTTGATGATTTATATGCTCGAATCGGTTTCCACTACACACTAAAGCATCTAATGTTCTTGGTGAAATTAAACTTCTATAGACACGACCACCAAAGACTAAAAGGCGATTAAGCAACGGTGGTTCTTGGGATGGTAAAATATCTTTGGCCATCTTTGAGAGAGTCTTATATTTCATAGACATTTTCCACCATTCCAAAATGTCAAATTAATATGGGCATTTCACACATGCTTCATCAAGGTATATCTCCAGTCGACTTACGTGGTACTAAGAGGCCAGTAGAATCTATGAAGTCATACAAACCCGCTAAATCATTAATTGAAGCATTACCACCTTCAATTGTGTTTCTTTCAGATTGAGAGGTGGATGCTTCAGTAGTTTCTTTGCCCGTAGGCTGCATATCAATAGAGTAATAAGAGTATAGCTCAAAAAGTTTTTATTTTACAGTGCCCTTCTTCTCATTCACAATGTGAACATCATAAATTTGTGGGTAGTAGTAATTGATAGCAAAAAGTTTCATTCTAGGATCTAAAATGCAAGCAATCGAACAATGAACACTCCAAATTTAGTCTTCATGCTACTTGCCATGTTTGAAATAAAATAGTACTAGATGAGCATTCTCGATCCAATATTCTCTTGATCAGAACTAGATTGGGAAGCAATCTATTCATGTAGGATAGGATGAACTGAAAAAATTTCAATGCGATGAAAAAATCCTCTCTTACTTTCTCAAAATTAACCCAATCTTCTTGAGAGGGCAACCATATATAATTCCATAAAGCATATTCGGAAACACATTCTTATAATAAAAAGCGACCAACATGAAGCACATTAATGCAAAGTGCCTTTGATGTGGATAAGCCAATCTGTCTTGCTATCTCTCCAAATTTATGTAAGCAACCTGGAGATCTTTTTATAAATAAAATAGACTCTCTTACCCGTTATTGAGATTTCATCCATCGCACCATTAAGTTTAAAATATGAGCACATCGAACATGAAAGAAATCACCCATCAATAGAAAACCGGATCTTCTAATGAATAAAGCTCGCTACATCATTAGATGATGCATTGTCCAAAGTCATGGTACTAACTTTGTTTTGTAGACCCCATTGCTACAAACTTTCAGAAATTGCCTCAGAAATCATAGCCCCACTATGAGGAGGATCCAAATCAATGAAACTAATTATCCTAGATTGTAATTTCCAATCAGAACTAATGTAATGCACAGGAAGACACATATAACCAATTGTTTGATTTGATGTCCAATACTAGTAATCAAAACTCTCTTAACAACTTTCAAACTTTTTTCAACTTATCTTTTCGCTTCATAAACTTTCATACACTCCTCTTTGATGCCAAATCTTGAAATTTTATGATAATTTGGATTCATCGATTTCATCGAATATTGAACCATAAATGTTCAACTATCATAAATGGATATTCATGAATAATAATCATCTTAGCCACAATATTCTTTATTCTAGAATGATCATGCATCTAAACACATAAACTAGATATTGAACCGTTCCTCTAAATCCTCTACTACTGGATCAAATAGTTTTTTGCTTCTTTCCCTTGTTATCAACCTTGCTATAGTGATTTGATTTGAAGTGTCTACTTAACTGAGATGTGGTTCCAATTTTTTGTTTCACATATGATTTAACACAATAATTACATTTAAACTTCTGCACCATTTTTCCCTTTTCTGTTACAGTAATTTCACTGAAGTGTTGCCAAACTTGGATCATTGTCTTTACCCTTGATCTTAACGCGGCTATTTCACCCACACTCTCATTTTGAGTTGTTGCATTATCATCATAGGTAGGCTTGAGTCACTTGAAAACTAATAGATTTACTTTGAGAAGGACTTGCCATTATGTCTATAAGAAATGAAACAAAAGCAATGCATAGAATCACTCAAAACCAACCAAGAAATCGCTTAAAGACGGATTATACATAAAAGATCCCCATATATTTACAACCAAGAAATGCATCTATCAACATGACAACATCTACCAAAATCAACAACAACCAAGTTACTAAAGCGGAAAGGCATGTGAACATCATAACATGTCCCATGAATGCACAATGACACGAAACAAGTAAACAACCTTTATAGCACCAAATAACAGCATGAACAAAGAATCAAAGAAAGCCAAGTACCTACTAAGCAGTGAGGCACGACATTCAACAGAGGCAGAGATGCGGCCCACAGTAGTGAAACAAATACAATTAGGAAATGAAATAATGGCCAATGTGGAAGTATTTCTAATCAGAATTATAAAGTTTCAGAAGTCACTAAGTCAGAACCCAGAAGACAGAGGAATTAGGCAAAGCCGTAGAGTAGTCAAAGGGCATTGGCAAACCGAAGTTACAGAAGATTATTGAAGTTACAAAACAGGTAATGAGATCAAAAAACAACATCATCCGCAACTGCAAGTTTGCAACTGCCACAACATTCAACAGCCATGAGCCAACAGGCAACAATCGTTACAAACCCAGACGGGCCAGAACCAAAACAACCCCAACGGGCCAACATGCTAACATAAAATCGTTACAAACCCCGCAAAATTGTAAAAAAACATAGATGCATGATTGGCATGAATGATTAAAGAACCAAAACATCCCCAAATCCAATAGAACCTCAAATAATGGAATGAAATAATTGAAATAACCAACATCATGATTCCATGAAATACTTACGTAATCGAAATGAAATAGAATCGTATTTCGAGCAAGGAAGCAAACCAAGCACACAAGGATACATCACCATCGATCGAAAAGCAAACCAAACACTAACGATCGACGGTCGATGATATCCGGCGACGCCATGCCATGCCGGCTTGCACGGAAAAGTGAGAACGGGAGGAGAACTGGAGAAGAGAACCGAGAAGGCGAGAAGTGAGAAGTGAGAACTGAGAAGAGGTCGGGGCCTCGGGGGGTCGAGTCGACGTATTAGAATTTAGAAATTAGAATAGGGATTTTAGATCGCCCGTCGAATTAATCGACGACTTCTGCTGCTCGACCGCCTGTTCGCCGATCCGCCAAGCCATGGTTCGCTCAAGTCGGCTTGAAATAAATTCGACGCTCAAATCGCTCGCTGCTGGAAATGATCTCGACCGGTCGATGAGTCGACTTCGAGTCACGATCTTCGAAGCTAATTTCAATTTCTGGATTGCACTCAGGTCGGCGCGAAGGGTCACGTGGGTCAGGTCGCTGAGTGCACGGGTGCACAGCTGGAACTGATGGAGCGGAGTGCGGTCTGAAGCGCAGCTGGGTGGGATCTGGATGCGCTCAAGAAGTGGTGCGCTGGAATGGAGGGCCGCTGATTGCAGTCGGACATGGGATCGGGACAGGTCATGGTGGGTCGAGTGGAATCTGAATCACGGAGGGGCCGGCTGCATGATTTCATCAACGAGAAAAAATGGAAAAACTGAGAGGGGATCTGCAAAGGAGAGAGGGAGATACCTTTTTCAGGGGAGAGTTTTTTTATTCTTGAACAGAGAGGAGAGGGAAAAATTCACGAGAGAATGAGGGAGGAAGTTGAGGGAAATTTTTTTTAAATTAATTTTTTATTTTTTTTTTCAAAAAACGGAAATTGAGGGGTAGGGTTGCTGATTGAGGCGCAATTTGGAAAATTTTTAAATTAATTTTAAATTAATTTAAATGATTTTAATATGGGTTTCACGTCGATAAATGCACATAGTCAATATATATCAATTTAGAGTAATTCCAATGTTCTGAACGCAATGGCGCGGTCCATTTTGCGATCGGAGGCTATTTGGTTCGAGTCGGCACTAAATTGAGTCAATGTTAGCTCGAAATGCGCATCACCACTTTCGATCGCTCGATTTTCATGCAGACTTGTCCGAATTGATTGCGAACAGTCTTATTTGATAGATTTCAATATTTTAAAGCCAATGTCATGATCAATTTCACGAACGGAGGTCGTTGGACTTGCGTCGGTGCCTCCTGACCTTGATATGTGTGTAGGCACATTGATAACTCGAGCGTTTGATTGGTTGCTCATCAAGTTGCATGATATTTATAGCCTGACCAATTTCAATGTTTTGAACATGATGGCAAAGTTCGTTCATCAGTCGAAGGTCATTTGAGTTGATTTTGGTGACATCCAGTGCGTTTCAGTCTCGATTTGCGTGCCACCACTTTAAATCATTTGACATTTGCACAGACTTCTCTGAATTGAGCACGAGCAATCTCATTTGATAGATTTCAATATTTTGAGTCTAACAGAGCAATTAATTTCACAAATCGATGTCATTCGAACATCGTTGCAGCTTCTCGACTCTGATATGCATGTTGACACATTGTTAGTTCGAGCGTTTAATCGATTGATCATTAGATTTTGCAATATCTATATTCTGATCAGTTTCGACATTTTGAACGTGACAACAAAGTCCGTTCATCGATCAGAGGTCATTTTAACCATTTTTGGTGATGTCTAGTGCATTTTGAACCCCAATTTGCGCACTGTCGCTTCCGAAGTCCGTCGAATTTGATTTGTTGGCTTATTTTAATTTGTGGCACACATATGGAGCTCAATAAGCTAGTTTCCCAGTTTATTAAGCTACTAGCTTAGGTTATGAAAAGGGGTCGATTGACGACCCATTCACTGGCCATTTCACATCTCGATTCGTAAAAGCGGCGTCTCCTCAGCCCAATTTCATGTGAGGCATTCCCTTCCCTAATAAGCACTCCAAGTCGTCTCACCCCTCAGCTCGACATCGGTCATTGGACAACCAAGCTCCCTTGGCGAGATCCAATACCTTTTGAAGCCTATTTTCGAGGCCAATAGCTGCATCCCTCACTTCTGGTAGCCTTTATCTTTGCACAACAGCCCAAGGAACCCAATATTAGCTTTCGATGACGCTTCCAATGGCTCTGTTTCTTTTAGGGAAGCTTTCGGGGATGCTTTCGATGGCTCCGTTGCTTTTAGAAAAGTTTTTTACGGCTATTTCTTTGGTTTGCAATGAATATTGACACCGATCTTTGTAAAAACATGGTAAATCTCTAATTTTTAATTTATAATTGATTAGGTTGCATTGTTAGAATTTGGTTTAGGATTTGTTTTAGGGATTGAGCTTGTGGTTTGGAGATTTGTATTATAATTTTGTGTGATCACATCATTAAAAAGTGTGAATATTTAAGATATGCCAAGTCTACTATTCAAAATGATTGTAAAGTAATTTGGGATGATATTAGTAGGATTCAAGTTGGATGGTTGAAGTGAAGGAATACATTAGGCCTATTGCATTCAAAAAAATTCCACTACAATAGTATTTGGCCTATTGCTTAGGTGGATGATTGGCTCAAGTCTTATAGATAAAATACAAAATGAATATATTCATGAAAATTATTGTTTGTATAAGCTATTTTTAAATTTACATAATCTTAATGTGGCTGATTATATTTTAAATATTTAATTTGCCTCAACTCATCTTGTCAAGAATGAGTAGAGAGTTGGTTTCGTTGATCTTATTCTACAGAGGCAAACTAAGTGTCGATGACTAGTTCATTCAAAGTTATATGAGTGATCAAAATCGTCCAATTAAGGTTCTGAGATACAACACCTTATTGGATTTGAAATAAAGAATTATGAGTTCACTGCACATTGATTCAGAGCCTCACACAGTTAGTTTGACATGTCGCTATCCGGTGGATAACGAATTTATAGCGTATGTTATTTCTGATGATGAAATTTATGACGTTGTATTGGACGAAGCTTCTCGTCAAACATTAGTGTTGTATCTGGGAGTCGAAGATGCTAATGTTGCATTCATTTCAACTGATCCAATGTTCAGGCCAGTCGATATACCATAGACCCATACACAGGATTTCATCACACCTGATCCTTTGATGATATAAAGCAGCTTTGATGAAATGATTCTCAGGTAATACCTTGCTTATCTTTCCCAACTTACATTGTTAATTTTTTATGGTGATGTGTGTCATGTTACTGATGTATGTCATGGAATTACAAATCTAGCGATAATGTTATTTATCAATCATATGAACCATATGTGTCTCAGAGTGCTACAAGTGATGATGTATACGAGACTATGAGCGGTGGCTCAAGTAGTGACTCTAAGCAGGGTATCAGTGATGATGATTGTGCACTTAGGGTAGAAGCTATGATTTGTAATGTAGCTACTCAGGATCTATTAAAGAACCATTCATTCCAGAATATTGAGAGTGAATGTGAAATATTTACTAATAATGAGTATGGTTAGATGTGTCAAATCACTAGAGAATGGGACAACGATATTTACTTCGATGGTCCATCTGATGAAAATGTCCTAATAGATGATGTTGAAATCCTAGGTGATCTTGTTGAAGGAATGTCTTTCACAAGTAAAAGGAGCCTTCAGTAAAAGGTGATCTTGTTGAAGGAATGTGTTTCACAAGAGAATGTGATCTTGTTGAAGGATGTTGAAAAGGAAGCTAGACGTTTCTCAGAACTGGTAAACATCAACCCTAAGGAGCTGCAAGTGTTTGATAGGTCAAGCTGATCATTTAGAGTTGATTTATCAGATATTGGTCAGTATAGCTGCAGTTGTAATAAAACAGTTATATATCATTTTTCATGCCCTCATGCTATTGTTACATTGGGCTTCAGAAGATTGAATCACGTGACGGGTGTTTCACACTATTACACTTTACAGCTATATAAGTTCACATATTCAGCTGAGTTTCATACATTGCTTGACCGCTCTGACTATCCAGCTTACAGTGCTGAGCAAGGTGTTATCGAATAATTGCCACCTAATTTTTATAGAAGGTCAGGTAAACCACACAGTAGTAGGTTCAGAAATATAATGGATGAAAATAAAGCTAGCAGTAGTAGAGCCTATAGTCTATGTAATACAATTTGCCACTACAGGTCATCGTGCCCATATAATGTCAATAGTAGAAGATATGATGTACTTACAACAGCTACACATTTATATGTATTATGCTCCTTATTAGAATTTTTAGGTAGGTTGCAGTACTCTTTTTTAGCTAACTTTATGCTATAATTTTTAATTTAAAATTTATAATTACCATCAGGTGCACATTGTCGCTTAGGAGAGGCGAAGGGATTACGTAGTCAAGGGCTTGGATGAAGATGAGGACAGACTGATGGCTAACAATTAGTATATGTGCTGGTTCAGATCTTAGGCTTCTCTTTATTTACTGGCCGCCTCGACAGATCCTCCCACTACTTACTATCCTAGAGAACCTACAGAGCGCATATATGTAAGTATTAATATAAGTATTCTGTTAATTTCAATATGTTACATACCTACTTGAGGCTAATTTTAAAAGCTATTTTTCATGCAATCGGAGCACATCTTGGTGACTTAGGACATCTTTCAGCCGTACTTCGGTTGTACAGATGAGCACGAGTTACAAGGAGCTGTAGATAGGTACAAGGTGTTATGCAGAGACTTGAGATTGTAGATACATATCAGCCATCCACGTTATAGACTAGAGCCTACAGAGAATGTCCCACATCATGACTGGGGCACCGGACCATCTACATATGATGATCTAAGTCTTTCTACGGAGCAGCCTACTTATGAGTCACAGCCATCTTTCTTCCCATCAGTGACTATCCTTGATCAAGATCTTGCATTTGAGAGCCACCATCACCGTGATCGTCCGCACCCAAAGATACACTAGTGCGATTCCACAAGAGGCATTAGCTATTTGGGATAGTGTGGCCTGTGTGTCTTTAGTACATGTATTCATTTATATTTTATTTTTTTATTGTGCTATAGAAGATGTTTCATTTCTCTATATAGTAGGTGTGAACTTTATTATATTGCACTATTTGATAATCCTCTATGTGTTTGGACACAAGTAATAGCTCTAGTATACATATCCTTATGACTTGAATATGATAAATATTAACTCCTCTCTTTTCAACTCTCCAAAAAAACTTCTCATGGAACTTTATCATATGCTTTCCCTAAATCAACAAATATCATACTTAGATCCTCCTTCCTCCCTCTATACTATTCAATCAAACCTCTTAACAAATGTTTTACATACATAGTAAGAACATACATAATATAAAGTAAAAAAGTAATGGATTAAATCTAATTCTTGATGTAATCCAACTGAAATAGGAAAATATATTGTTAATCCTCTACGTGTTTTGACACAAGTAATAACTCCAGTATACATACCCTTAATGACTTGAATATGCTCAATATTAACTCTTCTCTTTTCTACAACTATTCAAAAAACTTCTCTTGGAACTTTATCACAATGCTTACTCTAAATAAACAAATACCATGTAAATCCTCTATACTTCTCCCTAAACCTCTTCACAATAAACCAAAATTTAATGAAAAAAAATTGATCCAGAGCTAGTCGCCCGTTTAATAGGCAACTAGCTTGCAGACATTACAGAGCTAGTCGCCCGTTAACTGGGCGACTAGTCTGCAGACGTTACATAGCTAAGCTCCCATTGACTGGGCGACTAGTTCCCTTTTTAAATGCTCCAAGTGCTTAGCCACATCAGAGCCTACGTGGCAAGCTAGTCGCCCCATAAATGAGCGACTATACCTATATCTAATTTTTTTTAAGATACTTGAATTACTAATTATGTTTTAAACCTTAATTAATTTAAAATTTTTCCCCTCATAATAATGAGACTCTTTATCTCTTTGATCCCATATCAAATGATAAAATCACATTTCCCCGACTATCCCTAAAGCTATTCCACCATCATAAAAATTTAGAACCAAGTGTTTAGAATTCGACTAGGTTATTCATCAGAGAGGTGGTCGTCTCTTCGAGCTTTGCTGGCAGCGTTGCAGTGGCTAGTGCTCTTAGGTTATCCAATGATGGAGATACCCTGAAAAGAGGTTTAGTGTTTTGTAGGTATGGTAATGGCCAAAGGTGGAGACTTTTGACGGAAGGTTGTAATGACATAGTTAATATCGCTTTCGCTGGTGATGTACGATTTTATGCCATTAGCTGTGATTGGGATCTCTACATGCTCGAAGAAAGGGCTCCAATGATCAGAGTAAAAAATTTTAAATATCTTAGTGCCCGATCAGAAGAATGATCCGACCAACGAACAATCAACCCCCTTTCAGCATGATACAATTTGTTGAACTTGTGCAACTCATAAATTGAGGCGCAAATCTCATCTTAACTAAATTAGAGACTTCTAATAGATGAAAGTCCTTAGTTTAATTAAAGTTTAGCAACTCATAAATTGAGTCACAAGGCTCATCATAATTTAATTTGAGTTTTCTAATAGATGTATGCTTCATCCTAATAAAATTTTGATAACTCATAAATTAAGTCATACACTCTATCTTAACCAAATTGATCCATTAGCTCTATCTTAGCTAAATCCGAGTGTTTGCATGAATATTAGCTCAAACTAACATAGTACTTGTGCTTGCATTCATACTAACAAGCTCTCTAAATCAATTAAATTCTAAATTAAGAAAACATAATAGATTAAAGGGAATTTTACATGCATAACACATAAAGATTATATATTTAATTATTTAGCATCCAAAATTTGATTTTTATAAATATAACATTTTTCTATGTATAAAAAGATGTATTTCACTTTAAAAAATTAAGGATGATGATATTTTTAATGTAATATTAAAGTTTGATGTGTTATTTATGTAAATATAATGACTTAGATATTAGATATATAAATATATAAAAATTATGTGCTATGTATGTAAAAATCCTAAACTAAAAGGAGGCAAATATGACCACTAATTAAGTTTGATAGACATTATGACTTATCAACTTCTAGTATTTGACTTGAATAAAAAAACTTTTGATTGCTTTAAGTTTATCTCATCATTTATTAAAAGAGCAATTTAATGATTTTGAATTTCTTTTTATAGGTTATGATTTAAATATTATATTGAGGTCCATATTAAATTGAATATATCTATATAAATATATATATATATATATATATATATATATATATATATATATATATATATATATATATATATATATATATATATATATATATATATATATATATATATATATAATCGCCAAAGCTTACAACGGCCAACACACGAAATTAAAGGAAATCGTCTCCTCGCCTATTCCAACGATCTCCCTCTTGACTTATTAATAAGCATCAGAGATAAGTTAAAGCTTTACCAAAGGATAGATCTCTTCTCCTTCAGATCAGTCTGCTCCCTGTGGCGTTCTGTCATGCCTGCCCCAAGCACTCTTCCACGCTACGAGGTAAACTTTAGCAACAATGACAACGCCATCCAGTTCACAATGGATAGCAATAATTGTAGCCACTCCATCTCCGTGTCATTATCAACCCAATCTTCTCACATCTTCTTATTGTGCTGTTCCAACGGATGGCTCGTCTTGAAAACCCGTGATAAAGAAACTCTTCATCTCTTTGAATCTGTATCAAACCATAAGCTTATATTCCCCCGTCTATCCCCAAAGCTTTTCCGCAATTAGAAAAAGTTAAAACCAAGTGTTCATAATGCACCTGGCTTGTACCTCGAAGAGGTGGTCGTCTCTTCGAGCACTGCCGGTGGCATTGCTGTGGCCGGCATTGTTAAGTTAATTAGCGAAGGCTTTATCCAAGAAAGAAGGTTTGTGTTTTGTAGGTATGGTGACGGCCAAAGGTGGAGCCTTTTGAAGGAAGAAAGTGAAGGCATAACTGCTATCGCTGTCACTGGCGACGGGCGGTTTTATGCCATTGGCCATGATTGGGAGCTCTACATGCTCGACGAAAGCCTTCCAATGATCAGATTGAAAAGGTTTAAACTAATGTTGCCGAAGCATATCTTACAGCCCGATCAGAAGAATGATCCGACCGGCGAACGAGCATCTATCCATTGTTATTACATGGAAGAGAGCGGAGAATCAGATTTGAAGATTTATGAGAGTTGTAGGAGATTTAGGATTGGCGGGAGTTGGATAACTTTGAAATTAGATGTAACAAAGCTCTGTCGTAGCAACAGTAACGTCGATGTTGCATGTGAAGCTGAGTCGAGCTTTTTGGATCTATCTCCATATTCTTGCAATCAATACTTTATTCCATTACTGAGGAAACTATCACTCAAATGGACATTGTTAAATTTATTTTAAGATAAATATAATTCAAAATTTGGTTGATTAATTATTTATTAGATTTATCTCAAAATAAATTTAATCAAAATATATTGATTCAATTGTTTATTGTAAGGTGATCATTTAAATTTTAATTTTTAGCCATTTTTTTCTGTAATTTGTAATATTTATCGTCAAGCTTTGAATGTAAAAATAGCGATGCCTTCTATATTATTTGTGTCTCCTCTTTAAAACAAAAATCTATGCTAGCAAAAAAATCAAGTGAAATATTTATAAATACTCTTAACAAAATAGCTCAAAAATATAATATATATCTTTAATAGAGCATTAATCAGATTTCACAAGTTAATAAAACTTATTGTTAATTCATCGAAAACTGGCACTTCAAACGTATGTTGGTGAGTTTTTTGTGGTTTCCTATCTTCATTTTCTTTCTCCTTATCTCTTCTCTTATTAACTATTCTCAATTCCTCTTAACGCCTTTATAAAAATTCAATGTTATCATTCGCTTCCATAATAATTAAGTTTTCATATGTTCTCATATAAAGCTCTGATTCAAAGCAAAATTTACATACCTTATGCAAGATTTCAAGCTATCCTGGAATGGAAAATTCTTTTAAATTTGTTTATTCCGTTGGGCATTTCATCAAATATTATAACTGCAGACAATAGGTGGCTGTGAAGCTATCAAATCAGGCGCCAATTTCAAGCTATCGTTGGAGAAGAAGACCACAGTGATGGAAAGAAAGGTAAAAGAGATCATCGACGGCGCCAATTTCAAGCTATCCTCCTCGTCTCTAAACATCTGATACCTGCGTTATAACGGGTCTCAGGCTGCCGCTAGCAAGATAGCTAGACAACTGAACAGTTGGGTTGGGGATTAGTGGGATTTATAATTTAAAATGAATCATCATAAAAGTTTATTCATTTGTTATTTTTTAATTATTAGACTATATAAATAAAGGAAAAAATTGAATATCAAATTATTCGTTTAGTGGCTGTTTGAATGCCTGTAGGATTTTATAAATCCAGATTTAGTAAATACTGAGCCAATTAAATTTTAAAAATTATTTGATATGATAAAAATTAAATCTAGTTAAACTTTGAGTAACTGTTTGACAACTTATTTTAGAATTTAAGTTAGTTAAATTAAAAATGAGATTTTTTCTCAATGTGATTCATCTTAAATATATTTTATGAACTTCTCTTGCTAGTCATTTAAGAATAAAGTAAGAGTTTGTTGCTCGACTTGCAGTCAAAGAGAGTCGGCCAAATGGAGAGAAGGTTGAGTGGCTGTGGCCGGTGGGTGCGAGCAGCTTGCTGTTCGACTGAGAGGGAGGTATGGGGCTGGTTGCTATTCGATCCAAAGGAAATCGAATGAAGGGAAGAGGGTGCGATTGCCGAATGGCTCGAATGAGGTTAGAGTTAGGCATAAGTAGATAATTATAAGAGCTTTTTCGTTTAATTGTTTAATTAGCTTTAATTTAGGTTTTAGTGACGAAATTTTATATAGACAATATATATGTCGATTTTAGGTTATTTTGATGTTCTATATGTAACAACACACCGTTTTGCCGTCTGCTTTATCTAATTAATTTTTAATCATTATCACCGATGACTTCGGCATTCACGTAAACTCATCCAAATTGATCGTGGACAGTCTCATTTGATAGGTTTCGACATTTCAACCCTAACGACATGACCAATTTCAAGAACGGAGGTTGTTTGAGTATTGTTGCAGCTTCTCGACTCTGATATGCGTTTTGATGCTTCAATGGTCCTCCTTCTTGATCAGTCGACCTTCAGATAATGCAAGATGTATATTCTGATCAGTTTTGATGTTCTGAGTGCGATGACAAAGCCTGTTTGTTGATTGGAGATCATTTTGACTGATTTTGATGATGTCCGGTGCATTTTAGCTTCGATTTGGGCACTATTGCATCCGAAGTTTGTCGAATTGGCTTATAAGTTCGACTCGATTGATGAAGTATGCATGGTGATCAACACATGGAAATTTTAATTCCATGCTCCAGTAATATATCAAAAAAGAAGAAGAAGGAATTTCATTACAGTTCTCACTTAGCCTAAAACAAAAACCTTCAACTCATGCAATTTCAAAAAACAAAAAAAAGTTAAAAAAAAAGGAGTATTGTGACCCAATTTATATTAGCATACACTCTATAATTTAGTGCATGATATAAATATGTTCTTGCATGCTTTTATAATTTATGTCATGTATCATGAAATATTTTAAAAATAGAAATTTTATTCTAAAAATTATGCAAATTTTGTTAGACATCCATCAAGTATTGTCATTTGACATCCACCCAATAGGTTATATGGAATAATAAGATTGTTAAAAAGTTCAGTTCGCAAGAGAGCCCATAGACTTTTCAAATCTAAATTCCAAGAGTTGCATGCAAAGAGTCTACGACTCTTAGAATTGCAATATGAAAACAATAAATAAGCTTGACCCCAATTAATTACGTAAATGGTTTTGATTTATCTATTGACATTTTTTCTCATAGTCACACGAGAATAGCAAATCTTTCCAAGCCTATTAACTTTAAACTCATGGCATATTGGTTGAAAATAAAATGTAGAATATCAAGATGGTGAATTTAAGTGTGCATCTAATAGCAAATGAAAATGGTCTTTTAATTCTATAAAATCCAATTGTTCTTATGGAATCGAAGTTGTTTTCTCTCCTTCTACACAACAATAGTTGCAACGACTTCTCCCTCAGGAAGCACAAGAACTAACCAACTTGAATGATTTTCCCTCAAATATGCCATCTCTGATCCACTTGGAGCCTTGAGTTGCTAAAGATATGCATCTTCCAATCCGTACAGGAATAGAGGAATCATTTGTGGACCAATATATTGAGGTGTAATTGCTTGAGAACTTCAATCACTTCAAATTAAAGTCTCTTTTTATAAATGGTTTAATGGTTGCATACCACAAGAGCTTGTGCGATTATAACAATTAGAATAGCTTAACCTGACAAAGAATTCATTGGAAAGTGAAAAAATTATATAACAAATTTTGAAAATTTACAAATTAGAATATTGAGTTTGGTAGAGAATTAATATAAGTTGCAATTTAAGCTTATGTGTGTGTATAGTTTTACTACTAAAGTGTGCCTCAATAGGGAGCGTCGATCCATGTTATTGTGAATCCCATTAACATATTATAAAAAGTATGAATTTATATTCACTTTGGCAAATCATGATGCAAGTATTTCAAATTTCTTTGTGGGGTATCCAAAGCATCATATAAAGTTTATCCTCCCATCTGAGTAAAGTTGGAGATGCACATCATTGTGGTTTTAGTCACTGGAAACTAAATAAAAACTTAAGTGTTAGTTCATCCCTATTTGTGATGGAGTTTGTGGGAAGAGAGTTTAACAAACTCCTCGCCCTATTATTTACTGAGAATGAGAAAAGTCAAAGGTGAATTGCATCTTTTGAAACTCCAGTGAATTCAAAAGTATCACAAATTTTTGAAAAATTAGCAATGTTTTAGCATGGATCACCACTTTGCAATAAATTGTATGAAATAAACAAAAGTTTTGACATCAGGCAAACATCATACTACTGTTGTAAGGTCTTTGTCGGCCCATTGAGCATCATATCATTTTGAAAGATTCGAATACTCCTACTTAAAATAAGAAAGGAGTTTAATTATATAAAAATATGAGATAATGTTGTCAACTATTTCTATTATATTTGTTCAAGATTATACACTTATTAATCCTATTAATATGTACTCCAAAACTTAAATCTAACAGCACAAACACAAATATGCAAACCTTAAAGTCATGTTGAAATAATAAATGAGTTAAAATAAATTTTGGCAACTTAGATGCTTATTATATAATATATGACCTAAAAGATTGTAATAAAAATATTTTAAATATAGTGACATATTACACTATAATTTAAGATATGCATAATGAGACAACATTTAAATTTTCCATTATAGATTCATATTTTAAAACAATTTTTTTTCATTAATTACACATCTTAATAGGTAGCAAAAAGATGTGATATTCTATTATTAGTGAAGAAAAAATAACCCACCTACTAATTACAATGGCATGGTATACTTTGTGGTACGTATTTACAATTTTCACAATTTGAGGTGTTAGGTGGAAGTTGGATAGGTGGAATATGAGGCGTGTAGTTACGACCACGTATTCCAGCATGAGTGAGATCACCCTTTGGCTTTCTTCCACTAAGATTCACCTTGAATATAATTTTACGAATGCCTCCTGAAAATAATAGAGATATTTATATTAATTTTTTAGTTTGAATAAAGTTATATTACTAACAATTGAGATATTGAGCCCACATGAAAGATAGTGGTGATGATGATGATGATGAAAAGAATGAGAATATGTTCACAAAATGTATACATAGCGATGTGTATTATCTATTAATAATATACTACCTTAATTTTTGTTTAATGTACTCATATAAAACACTTAACTTATTCCTATATTGATTAGCTATACTAAAAATATACTCAATGACTTTAGAGGATATGAACACTCATAAAAGTTATTTCATTACTTTATTAAAGATAATTTTTATATTGTAATTAGTTTTGACTTATATGGCTGTTTAAATTGTCTATGATTGTTTATCAAATTAGAGTAAATAGATTTTTAAAAATGATCTTAAATGTTTTTTTAAGTGAGGAGCATGAATCATTCCCATGAAATATTAGGCTAAAATCTGATTCTTGAACAAAATCATTTTGGCATCAGTTGATTTTAATTACTAGCTTTATGCAGTGGTTGAGAACGTTCTCCAGCCATAGTTTGGATCCAATATTCATAAACATAATACACAACATCTTTGGATTTATTAAATACAGATATATAATAAAGGTCATGAGGGATCGGAACTTCTCTCTCTGATCTCCCATGAAGCAAAATTAATAAAAGAAGGAGAAGAAGATTTATTCATTAACTCACTTATTGGCATTTGCAAAGTGTCATCACCTATTGCTGCAGAATCCATAGTATGCAGGAGGAGGAGGAGGAGGAGGAGATTGATGGGATTAGCTTTGCAATTACTCGCCATTTTTTGAAGTTTTAGAACTGATTTATCATGATAATTTATATAGAGATTGCCTATGCAGATGAAATAAATTATTTGACAGCGTTAACATATTTATACACCAAAAAATAAAATAAAATAAGACGTTTTTAATTTGTAGTCATTCAACTACTACCATTTAACTCTTTTTATTTTCTTTGCATTTCACGCGGCTGAAAAGAGAAGTACAACATTATGGAAAGTTTCCTAAATCACTATGTAATCTTGAACCTCTCTTGAGTTCTCACTTAATTCTCATTTTCCCTTAACAACAACAACAACAACAAAACTTGAATTCCTAAAATTTTAATGGCTAAGATGGCAAGAAAAAACAAGAACAAAATTTTTAATGTTATCAACATAAAAACGAGAGATCTATAATAATCTCGCTCAAATTTCTTCTTGTTTTTGATGAAATAGAGGAAGACTTTGAGTCCGCTTTGTCAAAAAGGAGTCTGAAAACAAATAATTCTCTCTAGGGCATTAGCGGTTTCAGTTTATAATAAAGCTGAAGTTTGTTCGACGAAATCTCAATCCAAAATAAATCTTTCGATTCTCCAAAATTCAATTTTTTCTACTGGTAATACCACTATACTAGTTGTCATGCCCTCCTTCGATGCAGTAAACACGTGATAGAGGAAGACAATTCTCTCCTTGTCATTTGTAGTTCCAGTTCATAATAAAGCTGAAGTTTATTCTACGAAATCTTAGTATTCAACATATAAAAAATATGTCATAATACTTATTATTCATTAAATTATAAACTCGCTTCAATTGCTTTTTCAACCCGAGGTTAGCATAATCTATGGGACCATATGGGAGGAACAAATCTATGAAAAATCCTTTCTTTCTTCAAGGGTTGATACCCATATCTTTGCACAACTGATCGTTATGCCAATTACGTATAAGGGTGATGCTACATCTGCGATAATAAATACTTGAATTGCCCATATATTTTTTATAGTACTTATCCCACTCCATTATATTTTTTTCCCATCTCTCTTTTGCTAGGCAATAGGAAGCCACCAGCAAGAAAACAAACTAACCACCTTGCTCTCATCTCTGAAATATAAATTTTAGCTAAGCTCTCAGAATACCCAATGATTGCCATTAGTGGAATTTGAGGATGTATGCATTATCTGTATGGATTAAAATTATCTATGTTAGGTGAGTAGCTATTCTATATGGCTTTTAATTAGTTAATGAATGTATTCATACTTATGGAGGGGAACAGTCACATCTTCTAAGCCTGCTACAATTTTTTTAAACCAGGCAGAAACAAGATGTTTCTTAGCTTTAGATCACCTTTAAACCCTAAGGCATATATTACCAAATTGGTTTCTATAGGCATAATTTGGCCGTCGATAAGGATGTCATTCTCACAAAATTCAAAGTTCTTAGATGGCTTCAAGATAATGCTTTCTTCTTCTACTTTATCATAAATTTTTTTTGGTAATGCACATGCTAAACTTGCAGAAAGTCCTTGGGTAAAACTATGCTTGGAAACCATATCATATTTTTTCATAGGGATTGTTCTCTTTATGTAACATTCTATAAACTTTGAGATGATCCACCTATGAGATTTAAATATATATTTTATAATGTTAATTAAGTACATACACATGTGAGAATTGTAAATTTAATTTATAATTATTAAGAAATAAGTATGAATTAGATTTATACCAAAGGTGAAAGCAATGTTGCTAAGAAACTTAATATGAGTCCTTCCCCAGGCTTATGAAGGAGTAGTTCTGAGAAGCGATTTAAATACAAGTAATAAAGAGGGATGCCCCAAGCTTCAAATTTGGCCGTGTTCCACCTCTTTGATTTCTTGCTGGTGGCTTCCTATTGCCTAGCAAAAGAGAGATGGAAAAAAATATAATGGAGTGGGATAAGTACTTCAAAAATATATATGGACAATTCAAGTATTTATTATCACAAATGTAGCATCACCCTTATATGTATCAACCTTGAAGAAAGAAAGGATTTTTCGTAGATTTGTTCCTCACATATGTTCCCACAGATTATGCTAACCTCGAGTTAAAAAAGCAATTGAAGTGAGTTTATAATTTAATGAATGAATAATAAGTATTTTGACATACTAGCATTATTGAAATCCATTAGGAAAAACCTCTCTCAATCAATCAAATTTAATAGAATGACAATGATGAACCACAAACAAACCTAAAGTAAATCCGACCAAAGTTATCTCGATCATCACCAAAGCTATTCCACCATCATAAAAAATTAGAACCAAGTGTTCAGAATTCATGTAGCTTATTCATTAGAGAGGTGGTCATCTCTTTGAGCTCTGCCGGCGGCGTTGCAGTGGCTGGTGTTCTTGGGTTATCCAACGAAGGTGATACCCTAAAAAAAGGTTTAGTGTTTTGTAGGTATGGTAATGGCCAAAGGTGGAGACTTTTGATAGAAGGATGTAATGACATAGCTAACATCGTTGTCGCTGGCGACGGGAGGCGGTTTTATGCCATTAGCTATGATTGGGATCTCTACATGCTCGAAGAAAGGCCTCCAATGATCAAAGTAAAAAAGTTTAAACTAATGTTGCCGAGGTATATCTTAGTGTGCTGTCGGAAGAATGATCCGACCAACGAACAATCAAACACCCTTTGTTCTCACATAGAAGTGAACGGAGGATCAGCTTTGAAGATTTTCAGGATTTATGTGAGGTATAGGTCTGATTCAAATGGCTTTGAAATTGGATGCGACAAAGCTGGCTCATAGCAGTAGTAGCTTCAGTGTTTGGTATGAAACTGAAAGGAGCTGTAAGAGCCTTTATTCATATTTCAGCACAAAATTTACTCCATCAATAAGGAAATCATCACTCCCAAGTCGAAGTGCTGCATAAGTGAGAGAATTTGAGATGAATATAATTTAAATTTGAGTGATTAATTAATTATTTGATTTATCTCAAAATAAATTTAATCAAAATATATTGATTTTTTTTGTGATGATGATATTTAAATTTTGATCATTAGACTTTTTTTTTTCTAATTTGTATTATTCATTTCTAAGTTCTAAAAATAAAAATAGAGATGATTTCTATATTGTTTGCAATGGAAAAATATTCATTAATTATTTATTTGTTGAAATATTTTTATGTGAGGAAGTTGTATGTTGAAATTAAAAACTCTTTTAATGATAACCCCTTTATAATACAAACTTATGGCAACAACAACAAAAAAATCAGTGAAATAACTATAAATTTGAACTATTTAGTGTTTAATAGGAATGAATTATAATTTTTTTTCTTTACTTCTCAACATAATAGAAAACAAATTTTAAATTAATGTCGTTCAAATTAATTGATCCAATGCTTATATTTGAATAATCTTATCTAAAATTGGTTTAAAATAAGTTTTTTTTAAAAGGAATTTTCTATTTGGATGAATGCAATATGAGCGTGAAATGAATAGTAATTGATTACATTTATGTTGATGTAAATCTTATAGATATAAAATGGCTAAATTTTTAAATTAGGCCTATTATAATCTTAATTAACAATTTAGGCACAAAAAAATAACAAAATAGGTCTAGTCGTCTAACGTGGCATCCACGTCAATGCCAGTCGTCCGTTCAATGGACGACTGACTCATCCTTATTTCAGACGAAAAATTGAAGGCCATTTGATATTGTAGGAGAAAATAAGCCACTGTTGGAATGAAGACTGAAAGAAATTTAGCAACAATTTAATTTCTTATGTTCAAGTGAGCCATTTGATATATATTGACTATGTTCAAATTATATAAAATTTTTTTTGCTAATTAACTAATATTGTTTGAACTGAAGTATAAATTTTATTTGAGACAAATTAAGTCATATATTGTAATAATTTATTAACCAGTTTAAATATATATATATATATATATATATATATATATATATATATATATATATATATATATATATTCACACACATACATACATAGAGAGAGAAAGAGAGAGAGACAGTAGTTACATTTTCTTTTAATATGTTAAATTTGAATGCAATGACCGTCATTATTTTAAAGAAGAAGATTGATTAAATAAATAAATGTTTTTAGTAAAAAACAAATAGAAAAAAAAGATATATCATATATTATCAATTTTTGGAAATTGTATTTAGCTAATTAAAATAATTTTAAAGTACCCTATTCATACTTAATTTAAAAGCTTCTTCTTCTTTTTATTCTTCTTCTTCTTCTTCTTCTTTTAATATAATATAATATCACTAAACCTCTACCCAAATTATTGTGCTACAACCGTAATCTTAGATCCCATCCATGAACTCACGATGGGTTAAATTTAAACCACTGTTAAGTGATAGTCTTTCCTGTAGACTTCGATGATTAATTTGGTGCGAATTTTTCCTTGTTTATTAAGAAGATCGTTTGAAATTATCATTTCAAAATGCTTTGATTAACTGCACATCACAAAAGAATTATATATATATATATATATATATATATATATAAGCATACATGCATTAAGTTTAACAACTCATAAATTGAGTCATCAGCATCATCTTAATTTAATTTGAGTTTTCTAATAGATATATGCCTCATCCTAATAAAATTTAGGTAACTCATAAATTAAGTGATCACTCTATCTTAACCAAATTTGGGCAGCTTATAAATTGATCCATAAGCTCAAACTAATATAGTACTTGTGCTTGCATTCATACTAACAAGCTCTCTAAATCAATGGAATTCTAAAATTAAGAAAATATAATAGACTAAAGGGAATTTTACATGTATAACACATAAATCTTATATATTTAAATATTTAGCACCTAAAATTTGATTTTTTTTATGAATATAATATTTTTCTATATGAAAATATGTATTTTATTTAAATATTAATGATGGTGATATTTTTAATATAATATTATAATTTCAAGTGGTATTTATGTAAATATAATAATTTAGATATTAGATATATAAGTATTTAAAATTTATTTGCTATGTATGTAAAGACCCCTAAACTAAAAGGAGGCAACATATGACTACTAATTAAGTTTCACAAACTTATGGCTTATCATCTTTTAATATTGGTAGACAGAGATCACTACTATGCTCTGAATGATGAAATTAGTGTTGACCTATAAGTAATTTTCAGATGCTTAATCAAGCAAATATATTGAAATTAGTAAGAATTAGATGCGTCATTGAAAATAAGAGTTGAAAGCATATAAATCATGACTGAAATTGATCGAGATGTCCTCCAATCGTGAAATCAACTACAACAATGCCTTCAGAATATCAAAATCAATTAAAATTGATATTTTACATTGATCAATTACAATCCAATGAAAAAAAATAAATAGAACATGTGATTTCACTCATATTAAAGTAGAGAGGCCTCGACGCTATCCAAATGAGCTCCTTTCATAAAACGAACTGCATCGTTGTTGCCAAAACATCGAAAAGTATTGAACAAGACATTTCGCGGCCGATTTAGTCAAGTGTGGAAAAATGGCAAGCCTCGAAGTGCAATGATGCCTAAACTAACATCAAATTTGCTTCGATCGACCTCAACATTGCCCAAATGACTTCCGATCATAAAACGGATTACGCCGTTGAATATGAAACATCGAATTTACCTAGAAATGATACCCATATTATGTAAGTTTAGTTTTGACAAGATTCTGCACAAATCTCAATACATTGGGTCATACGAAGACAAAGAAACTTCTGATATTTATTTTTAATATGACAAAGATAATATTTATAATTAATTTTATTTCAGAATTAGTTTGAAATTAGATTGATGCCTAAATTTCCTTGATTTTATCCAATATTTTGAATATCCCCCCAACTTAATTTGGAAGGACAATTAAGCGACAATTAAGGCTCTCAAATCCCATAATTCCTTCCCAATTATTCCCCAAACCAAACAACAGCCAAAAAAAGCCCTCGATATTGGCTCGATAGTGGAGAAGCTGAACCCGCATCCACTTAGCCTATCTCTCTCTATCCAAAGGAACCTCGTTGATCCTTGTCCTCTTCTTCAGCACTGCCAACCTCCCGAAGGAAGAGGTGGTCGCCGACGTAGGAGAAGGAAAGTGGTTTTCATGATGAGGTTTCAGAGAGCACCACGTGTGAAGCTATGTGTGACATTGTTAAGTTAATTAATGAAGGCTTTATCCAAGAAAGAAGGTGTGGGCTTCAAAAATTCACCATCGACCTCTCGATAAATATGAATGAGAGTGTGACTTTAAAATATCGGTGTAATTTTAAGAAGGCGGATGGAATAATAGATAAGACACTACCCAGAGATTTCACCCTCATTTTGTGAGGACTTTAGATCTGGTTCTAGGTTTCCTATAGGAGTAAGCCCCTATAGTTATTTACCTCTCTCAGTAAGTGAGAGAGAACTTTTGATTAAGGCTAGTCGTTAGATCACTAAATGCATAGTGTATAGTAACAACATGTGGAGTTTTGAAATTTCATTTAGAATTTGGAATTTATTAAATTCATCATTATTAGCTTAAAGTTGATGGTTGGGGGAATGATGACGTGCCCGATCTAGATCCCATGGTTATGTCATCCTGGGCTGTCATGGTCCTTAGTCTACCTAGTCAGAGGAGGTAGTCGACCAAACCTGACCGTAGGATCCTTATCAATAACACATGGGTTACGTTGTCCAAGAAATCATTATAGAGCTGGGGTGGTGTTTGTCTAAGGAGACAATCTTAAGTCTACCTTAGCTGATAGAGGGTTATTTGCCCTATCAAGTATACCCTATGATTCACAACTCAAAGGGTAGAGCCATTGGGGAGCATGCTACGTCATGATCGTGTATAATGGAATACTAGCCAAACCACGATCGAGGACTCGTGTAACTACATCATATGTTGAGTCTATTGGCCAAGCCATGTAGTCAGAGGACACGGGCCACATCTTTATTAGTGTGAGATTGATTGAGAGTTAATATAATAGGAAACTTAATTTGATATTGACTCCTTTCTGAGCTAGAGTTTTCTTAATTTATCACTTTTAATAAACTATTACAGAAGGTGGATAAATTGAGTTTCGCTTTAAGCTTTTAAAAATTAAATTCCATTTGAGCAATTTTTAAATTGATGCTTTATTTGAGTTAATTTTATTTTAGATTAGAATTATATTTTGATAGAAGCATCCCCTCCAGTTGAAATCATCATTCAACACAGCCATCATCAAGGTAGTTAATTAATTGAATCAAAAATATTTGAGAACTTTAGATCCTGTCGACTCTGTTTAGCTCCTAATAGAGGATCAGATCTACTGCCACTTGACAAAATTAGCTTCTCAGATATTTTACTAAGTTGAAATTCTTATAATCGATTTTTAAGTTTTATTAACCCGGACCTAGCCCTAAGACTAAACTGGGAAACAATCTGTGCAGTATCCTCAGACAGTTAAATTTAAGCATTCATCATAGTGTCGAGGACTATGTGGGTGTATTTAAGAATTCCTTAATAATGCCTTATGTTCTCTTGTACGATGTGTTATGAATTCAATGGAATAGAAGACGTTATATGTGTTGTAAATTGAACTAGTATCTTATTAGATCTTTTGGATTAATATTGAATTGATTCCAAATTGACTAGTCTTTAAATATTCAATAGATTTTTGCTCATGATAATTCTCAAATTCATCTCCAACTTCACTCAATTTCTTCTTAATCTAATTCGAGTATTTGCTAGGGCAACAAATACACTTATCTATTTTCCAAGGATTCGTCATTATGCTTATTAGCAATCATTCAATTTCATTAAGAGTCTCTTATGGATTCTTTGATTTTCCCCAATTCATTTGTTTGAAAACTCTCACAAGCTTTGAAGCACTTGGATAAGGCATATAATTAATATATCTAAGCATTCATTCTTTTGTTCAAGCTCTCACGTATATTTCAAGATATCTAAATTAAGAAGGTGATTGCCTTATCATATGCATGAATATTTTTTTCTTCAAAATGCTATGTGGATTTTAAAATATCTAGATTGAAGCAAAGATATTTGCCTTGGAATATATGCCAAATCATATATTTAAGCTTTTCATATATATACGTTGAGGGAGCTAGTTGAATGTGAACATATCTTATAATGTATGAAAATTTCACATCGTTATATTTAAAAACTTGCACAAGTTTGACACGAGTGAATAAAACTATAAATCGCTTCAAAATATGTGCAATCAAGTTTATTTGAAGTTCATTGCATGCTTGCTGATGAACTTTCAACTTCATTATAAGATTTCTTTGAACTTCCTTTTTTTATTTGCTTTCAATTCATTTATCTTGATGATGAACTCTATTTGAGTTATCATTAAAAAGCACTATTTATACATATCAATGAGTTATTTCATCATGTTCTTGTTCATAATGAGCTATCGAGTTGAACATTATCTCATTTGAAATCTGATATGGATTCTATCATCACTTGAAAGCTAACACTTTACGACTCAATATATTTTACTTAAACTACTTTTATTGCTCAAACATATGTTATAACACTGTTTAAACATACATTGAAAAGGTTGTGAAACATGCTCATTGATGAGTCATTAAGTTTATTATGAATCTCCTTCAAGCTTTATTTGATTTCTTCATATTTGAAGTTGATTATTAACTTTACTATAAATCTCCTATGATCTAATTATATGCTCAATGAGAATTATTTTACTTTAGGACTTTATGTTTTATAATTAGTTTGTCATTCAATTAATTTCAAGTTTAAGTCCAAAAAAAATTGATTAAATTTTGGCAGCCTCCCGGCGTCATTCCCATGTAGAGTGCGTATTATTTTACTTCGGTATGCACTAATCGGCTGCGGTGTTTTGCAACCCTACTAGATTTCCATCTCATCACGCCCTACTGAGCATGGTGAGGCCTTTAAACCTGAAAGAAGATAAATGCAATGCAATATATATATATATATATATATATATATATATATATATATATATATATATATATATATATATATATATATATATATATATATATATATATATATATATATATATATATATATATATATATATATATATATATATATATATTCATTTCTTTTTTTTCTAAGTCCGAAAAATTAACAAAATTTTGAGAGCCTTTCGGCTATGGGAGGATAACATCTAACAGATGTTACTCTATGCTAATGAGCATAGCGGCTTACCACTTTGATTTTTATCTCATCATAATAAGCATGAGCCTTCAAAGGCGCAAAAGAAACACAAAGATACATATACACATTCATATTTATCCCACATGCGGACTCATTTTTTGTGCGTTCAATGATCGACAAAAAGAGGCAAGTGAAACCTAGAGAAGAACTCGCTGATGTGGTGTTCTTCGATTAAAAAAGGAATTGTCTCAAGGACACGGAGTGCTTATAGAAAACTCACTGATAATGGTGTGCTTCTTCAATTGCGGTAAAAAGAATTGGAAGGGTAATGAAAAGGATGATGCCAGAAACTGAGAGAAGAACCCGCCTAATGACAGTGTTCCTCCCTGACTTCGGCAAGAAGAAAGGGAATTTTGGTTTTGGGAAGTTTTGGTGGAAGAAGAGAAGAAGAAGAAGAAAGAATTTCGACTAAGTGAAATTGAGGGAAGGGGAGAATGATATTTGGTTTTGGTTTATGAGAGGGAAAGAGAGAAGATGAAGAAGAGAAGAAGAGGAAGGAAGAAGGAGAAGAAGCTTATGGTTTTGGATGAGGGAGAATCGAAGAACTGAAATGGGAGAATGGGAGAGAGCTTTTCGGTTTGAAGGGAAGGAGCTCTTGTGTTTGCATGAGGTTTTTGAGAAAAGACCTAGCAAGGAGCCTTTGCTGTTCTGTTTGGAGGGAAGAAGGAAGTGGGAAGGATTTGTTGGAGAGGAGGAGTGGGAACGGTTGCTCACCATGCGCGTGAAGGCGATCGAGCAGGAGGTCGATCACGTGAGAGAGAGGGAAACTGAACGAGCTCTCATGCGTGAAGAGGAGCCAAACAAATGAGATTGCGTGAGGAATAGGTTCGGCCGAACTGGAGAGGGCATCAGATTGGTCGAATAGTAATAGGGATTTAGGTTAATTAGTTTTTAAATTGATTTTCTAGGTGTTTAATTGGCTTTAATGTGAATTTTATGTCAATATGATTAGATAATTAATATATATATATATATATATATATATATATATATATATATATATATATATATATATATATATATATAAATTCAAGATTATTTTGATATTACAAATGCAACGATGTAGTCTGTTTTGTAATCGAAGGCCTTTTGGTTCAAGTCAGCATCAAATTGGGTGAATTTCAACTTAAAATGCGTGCTATCATTTCTGATCACTCAATTTTCATGCAGACTTATCCAAATTGAATATGAACAATCTTACTCGATATATTTTGATGTTTCAAAGCTAACGACATAATCAATTTTTTGAACGGAGGTCATTTGATTTGCATCGATGTTTCCTGACCTTGATATGTGTGTAGACACATTGATGACTCGATCGTTTGATCAATTGATCACCAAGTTGTGAAATATTTATATTCTGGCTAGTTTCAATATTCTGAATGTTATGGCGAAGCCCGTTCATCAATCAGAGGTCATTTGGGATGATTTTGGCGATGTCCAGCATACTTCAGCCTCAATTTGCATGCTGTCACTTTCGATACTTTGACTTTTGCACAAACTCATCCAAATTGAGTATGGATAGTCTCATTTGATAGTTTTTGATGTTTTGAACCTAACAACACAATCAATTTCATGACAGAGGTTGTTTGAACATCGTTGTACTTCCTGACTTCAATATGTGCGTCGACACATTGATAGATCGATCGCTTGATCCGTTGATCATTACATTGTGTAATATTTATATTTCAATCAATTTTGATATTCTGAACATGATAAAAAAATCCATTCATTGATCGGAGGCTATTTCGACCATTTTCGATGATATCTAGTGCATTTTGACCCCTGATTTGTGCACTGTTACTTCCGAAGTCTGTCAAATTTGATTTGTGGGCTCAACTCAACTTATGACACATATATGGAGGTTAACAAATGCCCCCTCCCCCTAATAAATGTGATTCACGAATGGAGCGAGTCACGCTTGTTGAAAACTAGTTGACCCTTTGGGCTTACTAGAGAGCTTAAATCATTTCAACTTTGATTGTAATAGCTTACAGAGCTTTGATAGGATTTGTCATTAGTATGATACCTTATTTTGGACATGCTAAGTGATGGTATTGACTGATTTGTCAGAATTGACTTATCAGATAGATAAGAGTTCTTTCACTATTTACTCTCTACTTCAATGGATTTGCTAAATATATCTTTCGTTTATATCATTACAGATTTGAGTTTCCTCCAACCTTAGCTTTATGCTTGGTCAGGTTTGATGGAGGAATGGATTTTCTTATTTTGAAATTTGGAATTCCTTCTATCTTAGCTTTAAGCTTGATAGATTTGATGAAGGATTGGCCTGATTTGTTCATATTGACTTGTCAGGAAGTGTATGTACATCATGGATCTGTGTTTGCTACTTTGACGGATTCATTGAAGGGTGCATACAGATGACCCAGCTTTTTGGCTTATATTAGGCCTATAATGTCGACTTATTAGCCTAGCAAGGTGTGATTTAATAGACTGAATAACTACAAAATTCTTTTAGTTCGGCCATCAGCTTTGTATGAACTATAGAATTGTTCCCTCGATCCTGTGCTTTTTGCTTTGATGGACTTTGTATGAACTATAGATGGCCAATAATAACCCATCTTTTTGATCTTTATTACCATCTTGAGACCTAACTAATGTGCACCACAATATCCTTCATGAACTTCAATCATTTCTTTGGTAGCTTCAACTGTATTTAGGCATCGTAGCCACATTTGTTTAAAGGATCTATGATATAAAGTATTGTTGATGAAAGCATAGTGCAATATTCTCTTCTCAATTTGCGCTGTCAATGATTTATTATTTGGTAATTTACCTTCTTTAAAGTAGTCATTGAAGGGTTGCCTCTAATCATGTGGCTCTTATGAGACAATGTCTTCCATTTCTTTTTTGAGATATGATCTTTTGCTGTCAAATTTCATTAACTTTCTATAGAATTCATCAAGAGATATCATCATGACATATATATTATACTTCATTTCCTAATTTTGTTAAGCAATTTGTTTTGCTATTCTCAAATCGAGAGACTCAAGTTAATGTGATATTTGGTATTTATTTCATAAGTTCAAGAACTTGCTTGTGATAGAAAGCTAACTCAATCTTGTTAATTTTATAGAGGACAAGTACTTGATTTATAATAAGCTGAGAATCACAAAAAATATGTAAGTTTTGAATGTCTATAAAAATAGCTTCTTCAAGACCTGCCACTAATGCTTCATACTTAGCTTCATTATTAGTTCTTGGCTCAGTCAACCCATATGATCATTTCATTATCCCTCCTTCAGATGTTATGAAGATGATGTCGATTCCTGCTCTTGCCCTTGGAAATTTTAGAGGTTAGACTTGTTTGATCGATGAGGCTCCATCAAAGTACATTTCCTAAAATTATGATTTTTTTTCTTTCATGAATGAGCATAATTTGCTCATCAGGTAAATCATCATTAAGAGAAGAGTCTGCAGGGATGAGATGTGCACCAATAAAATTTGCTAAGACTTGTCTCTTTAGTGCTTTCTGCAGAACTTATGTGATATCAAATTGTAGAAGCAATATTGCCCATCTTGCCATGTGACCTGTCAACACTGGTCTTGTCATCAAGTACTTCGGCAGATCGATCCTTGAGATGAGAGTAATCTTGTGAGATAACATATTGTGACGGAGCTTTTGGACTACAAAGATAAATGCCAAACAATGCTCCTCTATCAGAGAGTATCTAAGTTCTGCTTCTATCAATCTTCGACTGATATAATAAAGAGCATTGTTCATTGTATTACGCTAATAATGCTCCAAGGGACTCTTCTAATTAGGTTCATACTCATTAGCGAGCTCTTTAATTAAGCTTGTGCTTGCAAGCAAGTTATCAAACTTCTTATGAACCCTTATTCTCAATTTAGAATTGACTTTTAGGTGTTCTACATTAAATTGAGGTCTTCATTTCATTCAATATCAAATGTATTTATCTCGGTGTTCAATTGATTATATTTCATGCTTGTTATTTATTCATGAATTTGACACTTTAAATAGTAAAAAAAAATCTTATTCATGTTAATTCATGAGATGTCAGAACCTACTTTTGCTCAGAAGTCAGCTATCAAGCTTCATATAAGTTCTCCATATTCAATTATGTTTAATTGAAATCCTTGTTAATTCACTTAGAATAAGTTGTAATAGCCCCATTGTTTACTTCTTTAGTCATATTCATGTTTATTGGCTAGCATCATAATCACATCCATATTCATATTAGAGCTATTAAACCCAATATAGATTCATCCTTAACTCCACACCAAGTTTTATATTTATTTGAAAACTAGATTTCAAATTTATCGCAAGTCTCTTATGAGTTTGGCATTTGCCATGTCAAGTTTCACTTGCATTTAACTTGAGTATGCTCATTTATTTTATATATATAACAATATGCTCAAGCATTCATTTTAGTGATGAATTAAGTGAATGAACTCATTTTTAGTTAATTCACTCTAATATGATATTAACACTTATTGAACTCATTCAAATTTAATTATAAATTTATTTTTTAGGACTTTATATTTTATATTTAACTTAATATTAAACCATCTTTTTTTTAGTTTAAGTTCCAAAAATTTGATGAATTTTCGGCAGTATTATGGCATCATCCCCACATAGCGGGCTACATAAGAATTATTTTGGTCTACCTGTCATGCCCTAATGAGCATGAGGGTTGGTGTTTCGAAGCACTTAGGCCAAATTTCAATATTGTTACACCCTGATGAGCATAACGGGGCCTTCAATCACCTACGTAAAAGTAAATATATATGCAACTTCTACACATTCAAATTTCATTTTAAATTATTTATTTTTTATGTGCTTGGTTTCTTTTTTAACTGAATCTTAAATATTCCCCCCTTTTTTACTAAGTCCAAAATTGAGTCAAAATTTCAGTAGCATTTCGGCATAGGAGGCTACATCTAACAATTTTTCTGGGCCTACCCGTCAAGCCCTGATGAGCATGACAGTCGGTGTTTTGAAAACCTCAGCCAATTTTTATCTCGTCACACCCTGATGAGCTTGACGAGACCTTCAAACCTCTGAGCATGTCCCAAGTTCATCAGCTTCCTTTTGACATGACTTCACCTTGGGATCCAACATTGCCAATTTGGTTCTTTCTCAGATCTTTTGTAGAGTTTCTGGGCTGTGTTTGCTTGTTCCATGGAATATTTCCCTTGTTTGCTTTTGAAATTCTCAATCGTCTTAACGTCTCCCTCTCATCTAACTCAAGGCAATCAATTGAAGATTGATCTGAAATATTTTATAGTTTGAGAAAGATTAGCAGCTCATTAAAGAGCATAGCAAAACTTTACTATATCTCATATTTGGAGAAAGAGAGAGAGAGAGAGAGAGAGAGAGAGAGAGAGGGTAATTTTGTGCTGACTAGTTAGCAGAAAATGGATAATGTATAAGTAATTTTGTTGATTCCTTCCATCATAGTATACTTAAGGATTTCCTTGATCTTGTTGTTGACCCACTCTTCCCCTCAACCACAAAGCATGCGAGTTCCGCTTCGTCTCTTCCCTTTTCTCTCATTCGTTCCCTCAAAACTGAACGTTCCCTCATTCGATCTCTCAACCGCAAGCAACCGCTCCCTCCCCTTCTAGTTCACTCCCTTAAATCTGTAAGCAACCGCATTCGCCCTTCTCCATTCGACACTCTCTCTTTTTCCTTGGATCCGATGGAACTATATCGGTAAGCCCTTCCCCCCACCCCCTGATTTCCTTAGAATCGAAGGCCTCCATCTGATCGGAAACCCCGATCTCCCTCTTGCTCTCATGCTCTCTTTCTTCCTCTGCCATTCACCCTTCGTTTCCCTCGATCCGCAAGCCACGAGCCGAAACTCATTTCAACCGAAGATATCTCCCTCTTCGTTCGACTCCCTCAACCACACTCACATAAGCAAGGGCATTCATTTCTCCTTCCTCGTTCATCCTCCAAAAAGCCGTAAACCCTCCGATCTTCTCCTAACTGAAGGTCAAACAACCTTCTTCCATCCATCCCTTTTGCAATACCGAGCCACACGTCAATCGAACTCACCCGATCTCATCCGATCGAAATCCCTTCCTTCTCCATTCAAACTCCATTCATCCGCTTGGTTTCTCTCATCTCCCACCCTCCTTTGCACGCTTCTGCTTCTCTAAATCTCGTAGAGCCATATGCCAACAGGATTTGGTAAATCTGAATTTAACTTGTAAAGATATTTTGGTTGGATTTAAGTTAAAATTAACTTAAATCCTGCTCAAATCCTGCAGCCAAACAGACCCTCTCTCTCCCTCCTCTAAGCCTACCGAACAACTCAATCGACTTCCCTGCTCGCACTACTCATTTCTTCAACTGTTGCTCTTCCAATGTCAATGATATAGTGAAATAGTTGTGGATGTGTGATGTATATGCATATGCTTGTCTTTATGCAAGTTTGAATGCTTCATCATCCTCATTAGAGCATGATGAGATGAAAATTAATTGTGGTGTCATAAGACCGTCGAACGCTCATTAGTATGCAGGTAAGCCAAAATTGTTAGATGCCACTCCCCTATCTGAAATTTTGTAAATATGAGCCATAGAAAAAAATAAGGGAGGAGACTTAAATATGTGAAAATTATATATGTTTGCTACATGCAAGTAATCAAAGATCCCACTAATGCTCAATAAGGATTAGTGGGCATGAAGACTTGGCAGTGGTGTCGCAAGATACGATCTGCTACGCTCAATAGAGCTTACCGGGAAAGCCAAAATAGTTATAATGTAGGCCTCTATGCAGGGATGACGTCGGAATACTGCCGAAATACTGCTAAAATTTTATCAAATTTTTGGGACTTAGAAAATTAAAAAAAACTAGAAGGAAAAAGAAATAATTAAAGAGCTTAAATAGATTTAAATAAAATACTTAAATCAAAGCTTTGGTTATAACAAGCTAAAATGTGAAGTTATAAATGCACAAAAAAAATACAAGTGCACATATTAAATTTGAAACCTACACTAAGGACTTACACTATATCTAATCCACATAATTATGAAATTGACATATAACACATCTAATAAGTAAAATTCATAAAAAGAGATATTTAAAGTGAAACTCATAGCACATTTTAATTAAGAAGTACGAACAAAGATTTTTGGTAAACCCAAATAGCTTGTTAACTAATATAAGAATGGTTTTTTAAAGAACAAATCAGTTATGCTTTAACTTGTATCGAACAAGTTAAAATAGGCAAAGCAGCTTAAGTGAATTTGACAAAATTTTGATTGTTCATTAATGAGCATAAATCAACTATCTAGGTTTAGAGATTCAACAAATAAGTTTAATGTAAGCAAAGTACAATATCTTGAGGGAAAATATAAATCTAATTCTGCTCTATAATATGCCACCAGATTCGCAACACATAGCACAAGCGATCAGAAGGCGTTAATTAAGGATTCAATTAAACTCTTGCATATATTATGAAGTAGGATTAAAACTCAAATTCAATACCTTAAAAATATGCAAGCATTCTTAAAAATACCCTCATGGGCCCTCACACTATGCTGAATGCTTAAACTTAGTGTCTGAGGATGTTGCGTGAATTGCTTCCCGGTTTGGTCTTAGGATCGGGTCCGGGTTAACAAAACCTAAAAATTTGATAATAATATTATAAGAATTCTAACTCAATAAGACATCTGAGAAGTTAATTATATCATTTGATAGTAAATCTGATCCTCTATTATTAAATAAATAGAGTCGATAGGATCTGAATAGTAAAATAATACATCTACCCTAATGATGATGTGTTGAATGAAGATTTCAACCGGATGGGATACTTGCCATCAAAATACTCTTTCAAGTTCAAATCAAATTAATCTAAATTAATTATCAATATAAAAACAAAATCAAACAAATCACTAAGTGCTAAATGTTTAAATGAAATTCAATATCTTTAAAACTTTAAATAAAATCTAACTCAATACACCTTCCACAATTATTTACTGAAGGTGATAAATTAAGAAAAACTCTAGCTCACAAAGGAGCCAAAGTCAAATCAAGTATTCTACTATGTTCACTCTTAATCAATCTCATGCCAGTAAGGATGTGGTCTGTGTCCTCTGGCTATGTGGCTTAGCTAGTAAGCTCCACATATAATGTAGTTACGACCAGAGTCCTCTGATCGGGTGGTTGCCACCAAATGACACCATTACATTACGATCACGACCGTAGCCCATATACTCCCCAATGGCTCTACCCGTTGAGTTGTGAATCATAGGGTACATCTGATAGGGCAAAAACTCTCTGTTAACTAAGGTAGACTTAAGCTTGTCTCCTTAGACAAACACTACCCCAGGTTTGCAAAGATTTCTTGGACGATGTAACCCATGTGTTGTTGGTAAGGATCCTTCTATCTGGTTGGGTCGATTAGCTCCTCTGACTAAGTAGACTAGGGACCGTGACAGTCCGGGATGATAGAACCATGAGATCTAGATCAAGCACATCATCATTCTCCCAACCATCCGATTTGAGTTAATGATGGTGAATTTCATAAATTCTAAATCTAAATTTCAAACTCCACATGCTACTATTATACGCTACACATTAAGCGATCTAACGACTATCCTTAATCAAAAGTGCTCTCTCAGTATTGAGAGGGGTAATTAACTATAGGTGCTTGCGCTTATAGAAAACTTGGAAGCAGATCTAAAGACCTCGAAAAATGAGGGAGAAATCTCTAGGTAGTGTATTACCTACTATTCCCTCTGCCTTTTAAAAATTTCACCGATATTCAAATTACTCTCTTCAATGTGAGAGGTCGATGGTGAATTTTTGGAGCCCACGCTTGTCAATCTAGATAAATCTGATTCCCGCTATTTCAAGAAGCTAAAAATATGTTTTAGTTCTCTCTAGATCCCATTGTAGGGAACTGTTTTATGTTTATGCCTACTTGATAATTGATTTACACCATTTTCTAATTATGTCTGAAATAATGATTCCAAAATTTCTTATTTTGTATTTTTGTGGAGAGGGTTGGATCTTAACTATTAATGTCCTCAAATTTGGGGATTTTAGCTGCTTTATATGGGTTTTCAGTTTATGTATTTGCATATCTTTGTTGCTACAACTTATCATTTGGCCCACTTTCTATTTTGGAACAATCTTTAGCTCATTTTGTGATTTTAAGAGTTAGGATGGTGATCATGGTTTTGCTTCATTTATTGAGATATGAATATTTAAAGTTGGAGACTAATTGCTTGTTTAGATGCTCTTCTTGTTTGAAGTTGTTAAAACTCAAATTGACGAAGTGGCTTTGAGTTGATTTAGGTTTGTCACTCATAAGTAGTAGATTAATATCTCAAATTCTTAGGGGAAATAACTTAGGTTGTACTAATAATTTATTAAATAATAATTAAATTATATAACTTGAATTAATTAAATTAATCAGATAAAACCTAGGGTTGTCTAAGTGTGTTTGAATTGAGCTTGGTGGATTCGAAGAGGGTCTAGGTGGCATGTTAAGTCTTAGGTTTTTTGAGCTAGACTAGCCTAGGTAACATTAGGCTTAATCAGGTACACTAATCAAGTTAGGTTGATTATATTAATAAATTAAAAAATTGGTTTGACTAACTTAAGCTAGATGGATCAACTACATAGGCTCACCTAAGTGAATCTTAGGGAATGGGTTAATTATTTAGGGCTCTTCTGTGCCAGGTTAGACTAACTTAGGATATATTAGGCCATGCATCAACATATTGTCTTAGGTTTGACTAGATTTAGGGATTGTAAACATAAGGTTAACTTGTGGAAAAAAATGTTTTAACCTAAGGAAAATTAGGTTGATCGCTTAAAGTCTTAGTTCATGAGAGTGAGTCCTATATATAATCTCTGATGATGGTAAAGTCAGGCTAGGTTGGCTTCGAGATGATAAGTTTACCACAATATAATTAGGATGGCATATAACCTAAAAAAGCAAAAGGTTGGCTTAAGTTTTAGCCTAACCAACTTATGTTTCTCTAATATATATTTGGGCTACTATCACAATGAGTAGGCTCAATTTGCATGTGTGAAAGTGTCAAAGATGAATTGATTAGATTATAGGTATGATCAAAGCATGGGTATTGAGTCAGACTAAAGATATGTGATAAGATGTACTAAGTTGAATAAGTGGAAAGTGTGTATTAATCAAGTTATTGACCCAGTTAAAAAAAAATCAAGTATGTTCTACACCAAAAATAATGTCAACAATAGCTCTTCACTCAACAAGGTTTTCTACAACAACACTAAATACCATATACATAAAGTTTACATACTTGAGAACTAATGTATCCTAAAGTGACTAAAGATATTATACTAAAAAATGAACTTTCACTGATATAGTATGAACCAAAATATAATATTTGCCTTCATAAAAGGCTTTTTCTATGAGAATAATTTTAAATTTTGCCCTAAACCTTATGATTATAATATTTTGGAATAAATTTATTAAAGTTTTGAAATTATTTAGGGTGATTTACATACATTCCACACAATTCTTATGTTTTTATATATCTAGCACCTAAACTTTACTTTTTTACATATATATCACCTCAATCTTAATTATTACATCAAAAATATCATCATCATTATTCACTTTTTTTAAAGTGAAATACATCTTTTCTAGCATTGAAAGTTTATTAAATGAGTAAATATCAAACTTTAGGTATTAGATATATAAATTCATTGTAATTGTGTGGTATGAATGTAAATCTTCGAATTATTTATTACCATATAAATAATTAAAAACATGTTTAATATTCATAATAAGAATGAATTTAAAGTATTTATTATTCTAATATATCCTTATTATTGAGAATATTTTTATTTATTATAGTGTCTTTGATTACTTTTTTAGAGCCTATATATATACACTTCTGTATAAATTATTATTTAACTATTACAATTTTAGCTTCTTGACAAAATTATCATTATCCAATAAATATTTGTTCATCCACTCTACAAGTTAGCATAAATACTAACACAACCTAATTCACATCCTTGTTTTAAGCAACAAGCACTCTCCTTTAAGCCAATGAATTGATTGAGACAAAGCATCTTTTAAATGCCTCTCTTCTCATTCAATGCTTGTTCTTCCAAAGCTCCCCTCACAAAATCACTCGATCATGGAGGTCATTTCAGCATATTGTGAATGCTATGGATGGAAAGAAAAATGCACTCAAGAATACATAAGCTAGGTGAAGGCTAACTTTAATGGGAAATGGATTTGTGGACTCTGTTCTGATGCTGTGGATGAAGAGATGAAGAAATTATCACAATTGCATATATTAATAAGATAAGTGGATAGTTGATGCTCAAGAGTGTCAACCTTAACTTTAAAAAAATCACCCGGATATAACTCTCTAAAATAAATTAATTTATTCTTGTCAAAAATAGAGAATAAATCACTGAGTTTAAGTATGTCACATAAATAAGTAACTTAGCTCTTGCTTCAGAGAAATAATTGTTCAATTCTGAAATTGCATTTTAACCATGGTATAGAACAACTCAACAAGATAATAATATTAAATTATTATTATTTTTACTTCTTCATATAGATAGAGTGTTGAAGTTAGAATTATATATGGAACATCAACATAAAAAATATTACAATAATGAGACACTTTATATATTGGACAATCACACCATTCTCCTCATCATCTATAATCGATACTTAAATTAATTTCATTGCATGCTTAATATTATTTTTGTAGAGGTTATAAAAATTCATTTATAATATCTAAATTATTAATCATTAAATATTCTGAATACAAAATTAAAAGAATCTATTACATTGATTAAAAATACTTGAACGATTGTTGATCATATACCTCATTCTCTTTTATTATCTCATGCTCTTCAAATATAAGTACCTACATTTTCATAAGTCTAATAAAAGTATGAAAATGTAAGCTTTAATAAGTGTCATTAGCTAATTGTAAAATAGTTTCTTGATTCAAACCACACCTACTATTTAATCTTCTATCTTTAGGTGTGAAAGAATATTTTTATCTTGAGTGTTTTTCAGAGCATCACTTTTATTACAAGAAATTTTAATAGTGTTCAAAATTCATGAAGTGAACTTAAAATAATATATTACTTTCTAATGATTTTTTGTTATGTGGTGTTTATTTTTAAATATATGTATGGGGGACACCACTCAGATCTGAGAGTGTACTTATTAAGGTGATCGAGTACGACATTAAGGAATAGTGCACTATCTAGAACTATAGAAATCACAATCCTATAATGGACCTAATCACCTAATAAGGACTCCTAAGGCATGATGGGTCTTCGAATATACTAGATTTTTTTCCCTACTTTACATGGATGAATAAAGAACGGTTTATTTAAACTGGGTTCTAAAGTTCCCTATAGGGGCAAGCCCCTATAATTAATTACATTCTATAGAAGGTTAATTCTAAGGTTAATTCTTTAGTAATACTCTCGATTAAAGTAGGCAATTATTGTCTCTAAATATTTTAAAGATAGGACTATCAATAAATTAGCTATGTTAGAAAATCAAATGGGATAGATAAAAAAGGAGAGATTTATTATCGGAAACAAATGGAGATGAGTAGGGAATGCTCATGATACTAGGAGACCTAGTAAGCATTCTAATCTATCCAATGGGTAGGTTTTATACAATTGAAATTGAAGAGAATTATATATATTTGAGTTGAAATTTTATTAGAAAACTAGGACTTATAATCCCATAATACAAGATTATGGAAATGCATAAGATGTGAAGATTTATGCTTATAGCCTGAAAGAAACAACAATCTCAGATCCTAAGTCTGGGGAGCATTAGCGAGGGCCAAAGAATGTCTTAAATCTAAGCAAAGATGGGTATATGGTTTACCTCCAAAGAGAGGGTAAACCACCTGACTGTTGGACTTATAATTGTCTGGAGTGGCAGCCAGCTAACTCCTCCTACATTTTAAAACCATGTGGTCAAGTCATATGATTTTGCAAGATGGTTAGGTTATTTTTATTTAGAAAGAGACTAAAGTCCTTAAACCCACCCCTAAGAGACTAGAGCATGAGTGGTATGAGTAATGACTTAGTCTAATGCAAATCTTATCAATTTTTATTTGATTTTTTGACTCTTTATTTTGACATAGGATTTTTATATGCCTAAATGCATGATAAAATATGATTATTGGCTAAATTAGAAAGAAAGAGATATTTTTCACCACATATGAGACTCTCAAAGGTCAAGTCTTTCCCTATCGTGCAAGGATGGAAATCCTCTCTTAACAAAAGTGAAACAAGATGACATGCATGATATTAAACATACAACATCTAGCTAAGGGGTCGCTAAATCTTTTAATTATCTTAGTTTAATGCCTAGGCTTTATGTGAGGTTATGTGTTATTCAAAAAATTTAGTTATGAGTTGTAGTTCGGGTAGAAAATTTATTTTTCCCTAAGAGCCTAATCATTTCCAAGCCACACATTAAATCACCATATATGAAGAAACAATGAAAAGACATGCCATTTATATTGTGCAATTATAAATAAAACATCAAACAATTTATAAACTCAATGTAAAAGAATAACAGTCCGATGTGGTCGGGTACCACCGTACGACCCAAAAAAATAAAAAGGGTAGCAGAGCTCTACCCTTATACAATCCGATATACGAAAGAATAATTACAATTACAAATAAATAAATGCTATGGGGGTCTTCATTCTTCATATCTTCAGGTTTCATCTTCTTTTCTTCTTTGTTTGTATTTACTTGCTCCAAAGGCATCGTGGGGGCCTCCCAGGACAAAACCTTCTAGCCTCCATTTATCCTAATCCCCCATAACACTAATTCTAATTCCTAATACAAAATTTTATTAAAAATAGGAAAAGTAAATCTAACTACTCCTGTAAAACAAGCGCTAGCTAAACACACCATTCAACCCAAGCGGTTATATGGATAGTTTGGACTTAACACCCTATACATGGGTCACAAAGTCCACTTGTCCTAATTTAGATTATGCTTAGGGGATAAGCAACCTGCAAAAGAGAGCATTTATATTATTTTTAAGCACCCCTTTAAGTATAACCTCTTCTAGAAGATATGATTAGGCTAATCATGTCCTAACATCCAATCTACAAAGCATACACCATAACATCCAATCTACAATAATATATCATAAAACCAAACATACATCAAACCATGCACCGCCCTAACATATGGCTAAAAGTGGTGACTTAATTCTAAGGTGTGTGTATTAAGGCTTGTGTGGTATGCCTTAACTAGGCTTTGTTATAATTTTCTAAGCAAGAAAGGATTTAATTTGAAGGATGTTTTCACTTTAAGTGGCTTAGTTGATTTGTAAGTTTTACTTAATATTTTCTTCTATTTCATTTGGCTTACACTTAACAACTAAGTATTATAAAGAGAAGAAAGAGAGGATCACTCTCTTTTATCCCTACCTTAAACCACATCTAAAGAAAATTAATTAAATAAAATTTTCTTTTATTGATTGGCTTATTACATATTTTAAATTAATCCTAAGTTTATATTCGCTTTAAATAATCTCATTCAATAAGAGAGACATCTTAAAATTCATTAGAATGAACTACTATCACATGACACATATCAATTCATTTCTTTCCATCATATATAACATGCATATGATTAATTCTTAAATATTTTTATACATACAATATATTTTTGGCACGCATAAATGCAGGATGCTTAAATGGTTTTCTTATAGAAAAAATAATTTTCATTCATTAGCTAAATACACATTAAAATGTATGAAAGTTCTAGGTAAGTACTTCGCCATTATTTTGGACTAGGGGAGTGAGGTAGGAGCCTCCTTGGGGCTACTTAAAGCCATGCATCCCGAATGTCGGACTAATATACCCATTATTCTTAAATACATATGGATGTATAAGCAGCGTAAGAATAGAAAACCATGTGAAGGTAGAATTTAATTTAATTAATTTATTTTTGTGAATGAATTAAAGCTCTATCCGATTCTAATGTTAAAATGCATAAGAAGGAAATCAAGTGGGTACATCACCATTATTTTGCACTAGGGGGGGTAGGAACCTCCTTAAGGCTACTTAAAATGCATCCCGAATATCCGGACTAATATACCCACTAACATTCTACTTATGCAAATCAATATATGAATGAAAGAAAGGAACTTCACTTCATATCGAGCTTATCTTCAAATGCATCTCTTATGTATGTATAGCTAATGTCAAAAAGTCTATTATTATTCATTAATAAACTTTTGAAAATATATTTGAGATTTAATAGTGATAATAGCCACACATATTTTTAATTAAGCCAACACATGCAAATTTGACATAAAGAAAATCATTTCATTTAATTAATTTTTGGAAAGGAATGAATGCATGAATCAAGTGGCATGCAACATTTTAATATGATTGGAGAGAAATAAAAGAACATAAGCACATAATTTCATTCAATCCACCTAATTCCTAAGGACAATCAAATTAAGTAAGCTTATTTAAAATAATCCAAAGTTTGCTAAAGTCACTTTTACTTTCATGTTAAACTTGATTTAAAATGTGTGAGAAAGATTTGTTAATCCTAATCCCATTCCCCATATGTGAATTAATTTGATTTAATGAAAAGTAATTAGGTTGATTTTATGAATTGGTTAATTTAAGCATGGATTAAATAAATTAATTACCTTAAGATAATTAATTAAACAATTATAAGCTAATATAATATGCAAATAAATTGAAAAGTAAATAGCAATACTCCTATGAAATGAAAGGGGTCTAATATAATTAGCTCATAATCATTTAATAATTAAGCTTAAGGAAGTTACTTTAATTACTTTCATGATTTTCTCACACATGTGAGCTAATCCTAATTTCACTAAGCTTCTTTTGGTTCTTGAACACCTAAAGCTCTACCCAAGTTGAATTAAGGAAAAAAAATCATATTTAATTAGATTTTTCAAATCCATTAATCCATCTCTTCTAAAAAGAGACTAACCAAAGTTAACAATTATCTTAAAATGAGATGGGCTTAAGGGAAAAGTAGGGAAAGAGGTCCCCACATATTTCCATAAACCATCCACTAGATTAAGCATAGTTTAAAATGATTTGAATTCCAATTTAGCTAATTAAGTTTCTAATTAGTTAATTAATTAATAATTAGGACTTTAGTTGGAAAGAGAGGAAAAATTTGAGAAAGGATTAGGAGGGAGGCTCCAACCCACTTCGCTAAGTCTCCTTACTGTTCAACTGTGGTTAAGGAGTCCAAATAATTAATTAATCACTGTTCACATGCTTAATCACCCCTTAATGAAATTAAGAGGGTAATTAAGGCTTAATCAATTAATATTCCTAATTAAGCGACCACTAAATTATAAGAAAAATAGGAGAGGCAGAGGTCATCCCCCTAAACATCCTCATAAAGTTTGAAATCAATTAGATGATTAATTAAGAAGTAATTAAGCTAATTAATTTTTTAATTAAACCCTAATTAAGCTCTATTTACTATTTAAAATTCATTGAAAACATTTTTATTAAATTATTCACTGAACTATCTTTAAAATAAGCCCTCATTTACATTTTTGGGATTTTTCTATAATTAGTTATGAATTTTGGATATTTCTACCTTAAAAATAGATTAATTAACCCTAATTATAGTCGTATTCCTGTCGGTGCCATATGGCTGCTGATGCGGCGCGCTTTTCACGTGGTGCATTGAGATTGGTTATTTAAGTTGTCACATTGTACAACTAAGTTAGCTAGCGGTGGTTGCGCTTTCTAGTGGACCGTCCGATCTTAGATCAGACGATCATAATTAATCCCATAGTTTAGAAGAAAAAATCAAGGATTTAAGTGTGATTTAATCATGGTCGTCCATTCCGATCATGCGAAATGGAAAGCCCGTGATCTCTCTCCTTCACGAGCAATGAAAGACAGATGTCGTCTATCTTTCTCCACTTGATCTAAGCTCACAAAAGCTCGGATTGCTTCCAAAATGATCTCACACCATCAAGGGAAGGAGAGGATCACATCCAACAGCCAAAATCACATGAAATACAAATTTTCTTTAAAAAAGATCAACCACTTTTTCCTAAATCTACAGTTTTGAGGAATTACCTCGTCAGAGCTCAAGATTGATGGTGGGATCGATGAAGGTAGCATCATCTAGTAGAGATGAAACCTGTTGGAAGCCTTTATTTGGTGTGGAACCCTCAGATGACCAATCCACATACTTTGGAGCTCCAGTCTTGATCAAATTCATGCTTAGAGTGGATTTGTGGCTCGAGAAATGGATTCAATGGCTTCAATGACCCACGAGGATGGTGTCTACAAAAGAAATTGAAGTTTGGTGGAGGATTGTGCAAATGGAATTTTGAAATGGCCTCCCCTATTTTGGTTTGACGTAAAATCGAGAGAGGGAGAAATGGGGGAGCTTGGGAGCTTGGGGAAAGGCTGTGGAAAACTCTCCTTCACACTCTTTGGCTCAAACAAAGTTGAATGCCTCAATTTTTGTTTGAATTGAGGGAGTATATCCCCTCAATTGCTTAGGTGGACGGATGGGATGCAATCTCATTTTCTCTCAGCCACTATTGTGCCACTTGTATCCATTAGGTCCATGTGGCTCGAGAGTGAAGAAGGCTTGGGAGGTGGCTCAAGGTCCGATATGGGGTGATTTCTTTCCTTGATCATTTGGGTCTCTATTTGGAGTGAAGGAAATACTATTGGGTTTCCTTTGGCCCATGGCTAATCTATTTATTGAGAGTGGGCTAGGAAGGCTAGGCATACTTCATCAAGCAATTGGATAGCTGCCCATGTGATGAGAAAGTGGACTTTATCAAATGGGGGTAGAATCCTATCTAAAAAAGTTTGAACAATGGCTAATCCCCTTGGATGCGGTCCACTTTGCTTATGGCTGACTTTGGGCTGACCTTGGGTCAATTTGGGTTAGGTTTGGTCAGCCATAAAGGTCCCATGGGTTGGTTTTGGGAGCTTTGGCCTCATTTGGTCAAATGGGTTTGTATGGGTTCATGTTGGGTTAGGATGACCAATTGATGGTCAATCCAAGGCTTAGCTTAGGTTCAAATGATGATTTGGAGAGTTTTACTTCAATTGATTTGGGTTGGTTTGGCTTAGGTTTGATTTTGGCTCATTGGAAATCAAATGGGTCAAATGCGTCAAGTTGACAATTTGACCAATTTGGCCAAATTGGGTTGGGTTAGATGTTGGTTCAAGTTCAAATGGTTAATTGAAAATGATTGTAGGCTTTGGTTTGATTTGATTTGAATTTAATTTGGATTTTGGATATTTTGACCCTTTTGATCAATTTGGGCTAGGTTGGGACAAGTTGACCAATTGGTCAAATTGTCATATGGCTTTAGTCAAGTTCAATAATTGATTTGGAATGAACTTGAGCCATTGGTTGTAATCAATTTGGGTTAAATTTGAATTTTGGCCAATTTGATCGTTTAGGTCAATTTAGCTGGGTAGTTGACCAATTGGGCTTGATTGTGGCTTTGGTCAGTTCAATAATTGATTTGGAATGAACTTGAGTCATTGGTTGCAATCAATTTGGGTTAGATCATGATTTGACCCATTTTGGCTTTTTTAGGCTAATTTGGGTCAACTTATATAAAATGGTCAATTGGACTTGGTTTGGCTCAATTGAGGGTTTGATCATGTTCAATCATTGATTATGAGTCGCTTGGTTCTATGGTTTCAATAAATTTGGTATATGGTGATTTTGGCTAGTTTAGGTTTCATTTGAGCTAAAGGTTGACTTGGTCAAATGACCAAGTTGACTTGGTATGACCCAATTCAAGGTGGTTGATCATCCGAGGGTGATTGTTGATCATGATATGAGGGTTGGATGGCATTGGTTCAATCCAATTTGTATTGGATTAGAACTTGGTTCAAAAAGGGTTCTTTAGGTCACTTTGGGTCAAGTGGACTTAAATGGGTCAATTGGTTTGGTTTTGGCTTGATTCAAGTTTAGTTGAACTCTCATATGAGCCTAGGATTGAAATATAGATCCAACTACAATCAATTTGGAGTCTAATGGATTTTGACTCATTTGAAGTTTTTAAGTCAAAAAGGCTAATTTGGGTTTGACTTGAGTTTGATTTGATAATTATAGTTTATATTTATATTTGGCTAAATGATTGAAGGAGTGATTGATTCTTGAAAAAATCTATTGGTTTTGGCTTGATTTGGATAGGATTTGGCCAAGTTCAAGAAATTGGCTAAAAAGCCTTGAATTGGGTTTTGGTTTAATTTTGGATTTGATTTTGGCTATTTGGATTTATATCTTATTTATATTTGGGGATATAAATTAAGATATAAATGATTCATGAGAAAATCACTTGAGTTTGGAATGATCTAGAAGCAAATTTGACCAAGCTAATGGAAGAAGGTCAAAAGGGCTTAAGTAGGGAATTGATTTAGTTTGATTTATTTTTGGTCATTGGAGGGTGGGTTTCATTTATATTTATGAATATAAATGAAGAGTAATGGTTTATAAAGAAACCAGTTGATTTTGGGTTGATTTAGTTTAAGATTTGAGTAAGCTTATGGAGGTAGGTCCATAGGGCTTAAGATGGGATTTGGCTTAGTTTGATTTGATTTTGGTCATTTGAGTATAGATTTCATTTATATTTGTGAATATAAATGAATGAATAATTGATTTATAAAGAAATCAATCAGGTTTGGGATAATTTAGGTGGCGATTTGGCTAAACTTAAGAGAGTGGGTCATAAGACTTAAGAAGGAATTTTGGTTTTGATTTGGTGAGATTGAATCATTTGGAATTGGGTTTGAGTTGGGATTTGGTAAATGATTGAGATTGAATTGATATTTGAAAATCAATCAATCTAGATTGACTTGAATTTGGTTAAGGCTAAGTTTATAAGATGAAATCAAGGAGCTTAGGAAGAATGTTGATCTTGGATTTGATTATGGGTTTCAATAATTTCATTTAGAATTTGGATTTAGATATGGTGTTTAAGTTGAATTTGAGATTTGGTTTGAGAAGGAAGGCATGGATTGAGCTTAAGCTATAGGGTAGGCAAGTTTTCCTAAGTCCCTAAGGCATAACCTATTCCTATGGTTAACCCTTCTAAGTCTCTAGGCTTAGGTTAAGTGTGTACCTAATCACTAGAATCGTCTTGAGACTAAGGAGCTCTTAGTGTCTACAAGAGTCTTAGATCTATGATGAGGAAGTTGAGAACTCACTCCAAAAGTGAGATCAACAATCCACTAAGCAAAGGTAAAATTAATGAGAAAAATAATGAACTTAAAATGTTTGAGAATTATCATTAATAATGAGTATTTTAAAATCATTAAACTCATTTAAACATTAGATGCCACATCATAGTCATGATCTCATATCTTATGTAGGCTGAATAAATTTTTTGAAAAGTATAGATTAAAGAGTTGTCTTGAGTACAACTATACATATTGAGAAAACATATTTAATATCATTAAATCTTTTAATAATTTTTCTCTCTTAATCAATATATCTCATTGCAACAACTAATTGCTCATTTGTTGACATCACAAGACTAATCGAATATAATAAAAAGTAAGAATCACACTTATCTTTCAAAATTAAAATTAAAATAATAGATGTTGTAGCATGAAAATATTATTTTAATACATTTGGTGAAGTCAACTTTAGCTATGTTTTAGCATTTAAAATGTAAATTTTTTATTTCTTCATTATAATTTATAAGAAAGTAAAATAGTTTCCAATAATTTTCTTAGTTTAATGAGATAGAAGATTCATATGACCACAAAATGATAATACCTATCGCAGAAGAAATTGAGCATAATTAATCGCTTTTGTCAACATAATCTTATATTTTTTTTATTTCTCTTATCCTTAGTCAACTGCATAGTAGGAACACTCTATATTTGAGATTTCATTAGATCCTCATATTTTCTATTTTTCCTTATTATGAACTCAATTATGTTAACTAACATGAGTTAAAAGTTTTTTTTTTTCATTTTTCAATTTTTGAATCATTCACTAATAAATGATTCTTGAACTCCTTGACTTGTAATAAATTAATTTTGATGCTTAACAATATAGCAATATAGACAATATGCTACATCATTTTATATGTTAAACATTAAACATTTTGGATATTTCTCGAATTATTTTGAACAAAATCTATGTGCAACTTTACTTATCACTGTTTTTGAAAAATTATGACTTTTGATATGATGTGATCCCTTCACCAAATATACTTTTCACATTATATTCCTCTTATTAACATCAAAACTCTAAATTAGATGACAAGCCTAAAGTGCAAGAAGATAGTTAATATTAATCTCAACTCTTTTCCCCTTCAAATAATAATCTATTTACTAAATCCAAAATACAAAAAAAAAATACTTTATTGCACTATAAATAATTGATTTCTTAATCAAATAGCTATAATGTAAATAATTGAGATTTCTTAAATATTTGGGTTAGTCTATTTAAGGCAATATGAAGAAAGCGAGAACTTGATTACCTTGTAGATTAGTGCAACAACCTCCGCTATTCTTTTGACATGGGCTGTGAAGGCATTTGGCTCAACATGTGAAGAATAGGAGAGACTGGGAGAATGAGAGCAATGATGAGGGAGAGATTTGCACTCCTATAATAAGAAGAGTTTACATAATCTAGGATGGATAATTGCCTCACACTGAGATGTATGTGGATTTGTCGTTGGACAAAATGATTTATCCTAGGGTAAATTAGATCAATTACTTAATATCTTTGGTCATAAAAGTGATCCTAAAAATAACATTTGATAATAATTAAGTTATGCTAGGTTAGCATAAGGTTAAGAATAGGGACTAGGCCAAGCTATGTTTCAGGGTCTAAGATTTATGAGGTTAGTTTGTGGACTAGATTAGAAATGTTAAGTTCATCTCAAAGAATGGTTTAGAATGTAGACTGGCTAAGGTCTACTCACCAACTTAGCCTCTCTAATGCAAATGTGGGCTACTATAGGAATGAGCAAGCTTTACATGCATGCTAAAGTGTCAAATTTAGATTGGTTAGAATATGAGTTTGATCAGAAGATGGGTGTTGAGTAAGATCTAGAAGAAGTGGCAAGTTATCATAAGTGGACTACATGGAGAGTGTGTTTATTGATTAAGTTACTGACTTAATCAAATATAATCAAATATATGTTACACCAAAAATAATGTCAGTTATAGCTCTTCCAAGATAAGTGTTTGCTCAATAACACCAATTATCACATACATTAAGTTTGAGAACTTGTGAAGCAATGGGTCCTAAAATGCCTAAAATAATTACCCTAATAATGTAGTTTCATTGATATGATCAAAAGTATAATATTTGCCTATAAAATGCTTTGTTCAAGAAGAAATTTTATATTTTATTCTCTGCCATATAACTATAGTATTTTAGGATAAATTTATTAATGCTATTGAAATTATTTATTGCCATCTAAATAATAAAAATATTTCAATATTTATAGTGGAATGAATCTAGATTGTTTATTATCGTAATACCCATATTAATGAGGATATTTTCATTTATTATATTTTCTTTTATTAGTCTCTTTTAGTGCCTACATATCTATACATACATACATACATACATACATACATGCATACTTACATACATTCTTGTATCAAATTTAAAAATAGTTATTTTAAATTTAGCTTCCTAGAAAAATGATCTTTATTCAATCAATGCTTGTTCATCCATTCTACAAGTTGACATAACTCCTAACCAGCACCTCATTCACATCATTATTTTGAAAAATAAGCACACTTCCTTAAGCCAATGATCTAATTGAGAAATGCATCTTTAAAAAGCCTCTCTTCTTCCTCACTACATCTTCTTTCAAACATCTCTTCACAAATCTGACTTAATTGAGGCGATTAATGAATGATCGTCAATTTGTTATTTAGTTAATCCCGCTTTAAACACTCATCTCCATACTCTTCCTCCCTATTTCTACCGCAACTGTCAAAGCATCATTGTTGGTAAGTCAGCCAACTTGACCGTGCTACCCAACATGACTGTTCTTATTCTCTTATCTCTCTCTCTCTCTCTCTCTCTCTCTCTCTCTCTCTCTCTCTCTCTCTCCATTCAATAAAAATGTTTCAAAATAAGCCTTTATTCTTCCTTTGTTCCCTTAGTGATCATTGCTTCAAAGAAAGATATCCTCTTTAACCTTTGTAGTTCTTCTTAGAAGAGCACAATCTTTAGAAACTGATCTCTTTCTGCTCAGATATGCTCTGAGTTCACAGTTGTGGTAGTAGTTCTCTAGATTTGGACTTCTTTGGCAATGTTTTAATTGTTTTTTATATTTTTTATGTTTATTTGAGATACAAAGAGGTTCATAGTGACTTCTGTGAATTTTATCATATTTCCTTTATTTGTTCTAGATTTCTTCTATTTTCTTACAAATTTTATGTTCATTGCAGGTATGTTAGTAACAATCTTTTCATTTTTCAGAATTTGTAATTATCATTTATGTCATATTTTTATTTTTTTCCCCACTTAATTTGTGTATTTTTTTAAAGGTAGCTTTTTTAGTTATATTTTTGGCTTATTTATTATTTTTTTTAAAACTTTATGGATTATTTTAATTTTTCTGTATGAAAAATTAAGCAAACTAAAAAAAAATTAAAATACTGCAAAAAGTTAAAAAAAAAAAAAAGTCACAGCAAAAATACTTAAATTACACGGGCAAAAATAAAAATATGCTGAAAACTGAAAATATGGTTACTGCATAGCGGCATACCATCAATGAACACGAAATTTACAATAAAACAAAATAATTTTAGAATAAATCAAGAAAACATGAGAAAAGTTCATCAAAACAACTATGAAATAAACATGAAAATTATAAAATTGAATTGAAATTCCACCTCGAAAAGATCAGATTTAGCGATCTATTCCCACAACTGTGTGCTGAAAGTAGATCCGAGCAGTAAGAGGGCATATCATAGAGATTATGTTTCTCTCTTCCGATGCAGTCTCAGCTATCTTTGAAGCAACGATCTCTAAACTCTAAAGGAATAAAGGGAAAAAAAGGAAGGCTTGTTCTGGAAAAATTATTTTACTGAATGGGGCAAGAGGGAAGACAGACAGAGAGAGAGAGAGAGAGAGAACAGGCAGATTGGGCAGCACGAGCAGGCTTGTCGACTTACCGATAGCAATGCACCTTATAAACTATTTTTTATGATTTTATTCACCTACATTTTTTTTTCTTACACTCAAACGAAAATATAATAATTTATAATTACTATAAATAATATGACGGTGTCTTCAATCAATAAAAATATATTAAGGGACGAAATTTAGACTTTTAAATTAGCCCATCTCTTAGTTTAATCTTCATACTTTATACTAAGAGTTGATAGTTTTTATTCGTTTTCTACTCTTAAATCATTTATGAATCTCATTTTCAAACATTTTTAACGTGCAATTTATTTTTCAAAATATGAAATGGCCAAAAAGTTTCAGAATACTTTTCTATGAGCTTTCTTGATCTTAAAATGATTTCACAAGAAGTAGACGAAAAGGTTGGCAATGAGAAATTCAACATATCAACATAATATAAAATTGGAATGCATAGTTTTTGTTCTCAATATTGGTCTTCTTTGCATTATTGCATGAAGCAGGCCACATGGACTATCACTAACGCAGAGAGAGAGAGAGAAAGAGAGAGTAAAACTATAAAACATTATCTCTACTAAAATATTAGTTGGTTGGAAGAGGGGCAACGGATGAATGAGAAAGCATGATTTGATGGCCATCATAAAATCTATATAATTGTGAAATGATATGATATAGACTATTTTTATTCTATAATATTTTGAGGAAAGTTATCTCTGAATTTATGAATTTGAAGAATATTTTTTTTTTCAAATAGATGGTGAGTATTTAACCGACTGTTATAATTTTGACACGATGTGATCTGCCATATGTAAATATGGATATTATTTTATAAGTGTGTGTACACAAGCACACACATTGAGAGAGAGAGAGAGAGAGAGAGAGAGAAAGTCTTGTTGTTGGGATGTCCAAGACTACTATGCTATTATAGATAGTTGAGATCCATATATAATATTCTCGCCCAATTTTCTTTCTCCACAAATGCATAATTGAGAAAAACTTTTATTATTATTTTTTAATTAAGGAAGACTTGACTGTTCCATTAAAAGAGTTTAAAAAATAATTCTCTCGACCTCATGAATGATTTCAGCTGAAATTTATTTGATGAAATCTCAACACAAAATGGGTCTTTCGATTATCCAAAATACAAGTTTATTACTAGCAATGGCATTTGTTTTCTCTCCTTCCACATAGCAAAACCTTCAATTGTTCCTCCCTCAAGATGAACAAGAACTGACTAGCTAGTTCGCACTGCATGCCTTCAAATCTCTATATAATTATTTATTAATTTTTCTATATGTACATGAAGTTAAAAATTTAAAAGACCTTACTTAAAGTAAGAAATAAGAAAAGAAAATAAGCTTCTCTCACATGCCTGTTATCACAAATCCTGCCAAAAATTTCTCTAATGATTCCTAATTATGACCTAATCCCACAAAAAAAATACTAGAATTTTCATTACACCATCCAAAACCTTATTGGATGGAAGTATGTGTTTTGCATAAAATATAATCCGAATGGCTCTATCAATTACTATAATTATTATTTTATATTGCTTTCTCTTCATAAGTAAATCTATCAACTAGATATCGACTATGCTTTTCTACATAACTACTTTTTAAAAAGAGGAATTAAATTATATAAAAATTATGATTCATTATTGTTGACTATTTTATACCATATTTTTTCATGAAAATACATTTATTACTCCCATCAGTATGTTCTAAAACCTTCCATACAAAAGCAGAAACTCAAATATTCAAAACTTAAGTTATTACTAAAATCATATATCATAACAATCTTAATTATGTGATATTAACTTTAAAAGAAAGCAATGCAAAAACGTTAAAGATAATGGAGTATTAATATCACTTCTAATTAAATCGTGCTTAACACAAATAATGACATATAAATGCCTCGAAGATTCAGATTTTGAAACTGCAAGAACTTAACAATTACAAAGGCATGGTAGACTCTGTGGCATCTTTATACAATTTTCACAAAGAGGGGAACATGGTATAACTCCAATAATTGGGTCGGGCCCATGCCTGAAGGCACTACATTCGGATGATGGTGTAGGAACCCAATTTAGCTTCCGTCTACTTTGATCCATGTTGAATGAATTTTTATGAATGCCTCCTGCAAGAAACAGAAATAATATATATATATATATATATATATATATATATATATATATATATATATATATATATATATATATATATATATATATATATAGTTTGATAAATTCAGATTACTAACAATTGAGATAATAAGTACTAATCAAAGATGTTGATGATGATGATAATTAAGAATGAGAATATGTTTATATACAAGATATAAAAGATATTTGACATTCTAATCGATCTATTCATGAATATAAGATCAAGGATCTAAATTTTCAGTGATGAGATCAATCTATCTTGAATATATTTTTATGAATGCATTCTACAAGACAATTAAAATTTTAAATTAATTATTACAGTTGACTAAGTTGAATAACATATGAGAAAGGTGTTGGTGATGGTAAGAACGAAAATATGTTACAAAATACATAAATAGCAATTTGTTTGATTTGTTAAACATCAGGGATCTAAACTTTAACTCCGATTTCCCATTTCTAAACAAAAACAATGGAAGGAGAAGAAGACATATTCATCAACTCACTTTTTTCCATTTGTAAATTATCCTCACCACTTACTGTAGAATCCGTAGTGTGCAGGAGGAGGAGGAGGAGGAGGAAGAGAAGGGTGATGAGATTATCTCTGCAATTAGTCGCCATTTTTGATGTGTTAGAACTGATAACATGGCGTAGTAATTTATATAGAGATTGTCTATAAAAGAAATTGATAGCGTTAACATATTTTTGACATCATTTACATATGTTATATAGCAAAAATAAAATTAAATAATCGTTTTAATCTCTTCAACGACTACTTTTCAACCCTTTTTTTTAACATTTTTCGATTATACCGAATGGAGTAGCAAACTATAGGCATAAAAGAAAAGTGCAAAAAGGCATGTATAGACTTTTCGAGTCTGAAATCTAAGAATGAAATCGAAAAGTTAAATATGGAAGTTTCCTACAACAATATCAACGTTAGTTCTCTCTTATCTGACCGAGTGATTGAAGAAAAAATCTCTAACCTCTTTTAAATTCTCACTTTCCCTTAACAAAAAAAAAAAAATCAATTCCAAAAATTTTAATGGCTAAAAAGGTGAGGAAAAAAAGCAAGATTATTGTGGCCCAATTTATATTAGCATTAACTCTAAAATTTAACACATGATACAAAATATATTCTCAATAGTTTGGCAATTTATGTCATGTGTCATGAATATTTAAAAAGTGCAATTTGAGTCTTAAAATTATATGATATTGTTATAATTTTTCATAAAAAATAACTTCAAGAATATATATATATATATATATATATATATATATATATATATATATATATATAAGTAGAAATTATAACCAAAATCTTAATCATATGCTATTTAAATATATCATCATTTAAATTTGTCATAATAAAATAAGAGATCTATATATAATATTCTCACCCAATCTCTTCCTTAAATGCATAATAGAGGAAGACTTGACTTTGCTTAGTCAAAAGGGAGTGTAAAAGCAAATTCATTAAAAATAAATAGAGAAAGATTTGACTTTTCATAATTTTTATGAATGGGGCTACTCTTGTCATTAAAAATATTAAGACTATTTTGTGATATATATCAATCAATTAGCCATCTTACTATTAGTAAAGAGAAAAGTTCTTTCATTTCTGTTATTCCATCAATGATAATATACTTAATCAATTGAAGAATTTAATAGGATTTTAACACCAATCTCTACCTCTTAGATTCCTTGGGATTCCTCTTTATAAGGGAAAAAAGAGTTGTTTGTTTGATGAATTAATTCAATAAATTAAAAATAAAATTTCTTCTTGAGAATTTAAGCTTCTCTCTTTCAGTTGCTAGTTAACTCTTATTAAAAGTGTTGTATGCTCTGTTCCTATTTATCTTCTTCAATCCATTAACACCATGGTGTTTGTGTGTATTGAAAAGTTTTTAAGCAAAATTTTTTGGGGGTCTAGCAATGACTCCAAGAGAATTCATTGGGCCTCATGGAGTGACTATTATGGCCCTTTCATGGATGGTAGCTTAAGTTGCATATTTTTGGATGACTTTTCTTAAGTTTTCTCTATTAAACTTTGGTGGACTTTCAAAATTATACATAGTCTTTGGGTTCAATTTACGAGAAAAAAAATTTATTAAAATAAACATCCATCTTATTGAGTCTTTGAAAAAGGTGACTCCCCTATTTAAATAATACTATGTAAAACTAAATGGGTAAGAGAGAAATCGATTCAATGGGGCCTTGCTGAAGGATCTATTTTCTTTTCACAAGTTAATTTGATTAGATGGGGGCTCCTTATACACATATTTTAATACATTTTTTTGTCTTCTACCAAGGTTAACATTTTCTTTAATCATAATGGTTGGAATAGCTTGACTCTTAGCAATGTGATCCCTATGAATTTGGTTATTGAAGTTTTCAAGATTCCTCTTGACCCACTAGCTAAAGACCTTCCTTTTTGCACATTCTCTACATCTGATATGTTCTCTTGTAAATATGTTTGGAGTAATATTAGAATTAAACATGCCATTTAATCTATTTTTTTATTTATTTTGCACAATTCAATTCCCACATCTATCTCCACCTTATGTTACATTTTGAATGGCTATATCCTTATTGATAATGAATTTAAAATAAAATGCATAATTATTACATATAAATGCCAATGTTATTTTGCCTATAAAATTGTAAATTATGTTTTTTTACTAGGACCTATTTTTATTCATGTTGTTGGGCTTTGGTTGATGCTTTATCTGGTCTTAACATAATTAAGAGAGCTAACTCTATAAATGATTTCTTGAGATTTGGATTACTGTTAAACTTACTGGCAATGGGCATATTAGTGTTATTCTAGCTCTTTGTATTTTATGATTTATTTGGATGGATCATTATGATCATTATGAACCATCTTCATATTAGTGCAAAAGTGAATGTTAAAATTAAAGCCTTGTTTAATGTTAATCTTATTAATCATATAAGTTTTAAAAGCAATTATTATTTAGCTATGCAATTTGATATTTTCAATTAATGATACTTTTGTCCATTCTCATAAAATTCTTTATTGGGTTAAACCTTAGAAAAATTTGTATAATATCAATATTGATAGTTTTATTTTTAATCATAGGACTGGTCATGGTGGTCTTATTAGTCACTAATTTTGGAATGTTATAATTTCTTTTTCAAGTCCTCTTCAGTTGTCCTCAGTTATTTATGTTGAGCTTTTTTTCTTTAAATCTTGCTTTGAGCTATGCCATAATCTTAATATTTATAATTTTTGGATTGAAGTTGATGTCATATCAATTCTTCATATTATTCATTCTAATGATGATAAAAATGCTAAAATATTTTCTAATCTGAGAAAGATTAGATGCTCATTAAAGAGCCTACCTAAACTTTACTATATCTCATATTTGAAGCAAGAGAGAGAGAGAGAGAGAGAGGGAGAGAGAGAGAGAGAGAGGTAATTTGTGTGTTGATTGGTTAGCTAAAAATGTATGTTGTATAAGTAATTTTGTTGAAGTCTTCCATGATAGTATCCTTAAGGATTTGCTTGATCTTGTCAATCTAGATAAATCCAGTTCCCCCTATTTCAAGAAGCTGAAAAAATGATTTGGCTCTCTCAAGATCCTATTGTAGGGAGTTATTTTATGTTTATGCCTACTTGGCAGTTGATTTACACCATTTTCTAATTATGTCTCATATAATGATTTCAAAATTTCTTATTTTGTATTTTTTTTGTGGGAGGCTAGATCTTAACTATTAATGTCCTCAAATTTGGGGATTGTAGTTGCTCTTTATGGGTTTTCAATTTATGTATTTTCATATCTTTATTGCTACAACTCATCATTCAGCCCAATTTCTATTTTGGATCGAGCTCTAGCTTGTTTCGTGATTTTAAGAGTTAGGTTGGGGATTATGGTTTTTGCTTCAATTATTGCGATATGAATATTTAAAGTTGGATTCTAATTGCTTGTTTAGAAGCTCTTCTTATTCAAAGTTGGTTAAAACTCAAATTGACCAAGTGGGTTTGAGTTTATTTAGGTTAGTCACTCCTAAGTGATTTAGCTTAACCAACTTATGTTTCTCTAATGCATATGTGGCTACTATGACAATGTGTAGGCTCAATCTACATGTGAGAAAGTATCAAAGATGAATTGATTAGATTATAGGTATGATGAAAGCATGGATATTGTGTTAAAGAGATGTGATAAGATGTCCTAAGTTGACTAATTGTAAAGTGTGTATTGATCAAGTTATTGACCTAGTTAAACAAAATCAAGTATGTTTTACACCATAAATAATGTCAACAATAGCTCTTAACTCAACAAGTTTTTTCTACACTAAATACCACATACATGAAGTTTACAAACTTGAGAAGCAATGTATCCTAAAATGTCTAAATATATTATCCTAAAAATTGAACTTTCACTAATATAGTATGAACCAAAATACAATATTTGCCTTTATAAAAGACTTTTTCTATGAGAATAATTTTAAATTTTTCCCTAAACCATATGATTAAAATATTTTTTGAATAAATTTATTAAAGTTTTTGAAATTATTTAGAGTGATTTACATACATTCCACACAATTCTTATGTATTTATATATCTAACACCTAAATTTACTTTATATATATATATATATATATATATATATATATATATATATATATATATATATATATATATATATATATATATATATATATATATATTATATATATATATATATATATATATATATATATATATATATATATATATACATATATCAAAATTTTACATCAAAATATCATTGTCATTATTCACTTTTAAGTGAAATACATCTTTTCGGATATTGAAAATTTATTAAATGAGTAAATATCAAACTTTAGGTGTTTGATATATAGATTCGTTTGAATTGTGTGGTATGTATGTAAATCTCCCAATTATTTATTGCCATATAAATAACTAAAAACATGTTCGATATTCATAATAAGAATGAATTTAAAGTATTATTATTATAATATATTCTCATTATTGAGAATATTTTCATTTATTATAGTGCCTTTGATTACTTTTCTAGCACCTATATATATACACTATTGTATCTAATATTATTCAATTCCATAATAACTATTAGAATTTTAACTTCTTGTCAAAATTATCATTATCCAGTCAGTATTTGTTCATCCACTCTACAAGTTGACATAAATACTAACCATTACCTCATTCACATCCTTGTTTTAAGCAACAAGCACTCTCCTTTAAGCAAATGAATTGATTGAGAAAAAGCACCTTTTAAAAGCCTCTCTTCTCCTTCAACGCTTCTTCTTCCAAAGCTCCCCTCACAAAATCACCTGATCATGGAGGTCATTTCAGTATTTTGTGAATGTTGTAGATGGAAAGAAAAATGCACTCAAGGATACATTAGGCAAGTGAAGGCTAACTTTAATGGAAAATAGATTTGTGGAATCTGCTTTGATGTTGTGGATGAAGAGATGAAGAAACTATCACAATTGCACATATCAATAATATAAGTGGATAGTTGATGCTCAAGAGCCACAAGCTTAACTTTTAAAAAATCACTAGGATATAACTCTTCAAAATAAAATAAATTTTCCTAATAAAAAGTAGAGAATAAATCACTTGAGTTTAAGTATGTCACACAAATAAGTAACTCAACACTTACTTCAGAGAAATAATTGTTCAATTCTAAAATTGCATTTTAACCATAGTATAGAACAACTCTAAATTGCATTTTAACCATAGTATAGAACAACTCAACAAGATAATAATATTAAATTATTATCAGTTTTTTACTTCTACATATAGATCGTCAACGAGTGTTGAAGTTAGAATTATATCTAGAACATCCACATAAAAAATATTCCAAAATGAGACACTTTATATAATAAACAATCACACCACTCTCTCTCATCATCTGCAACTGATACATTAATTTCATTGCATTCTTAATATTATTTTTGTAGAGATTATAATAATTTATTTATAATATCTAAATTATTAATCATTAAATATTCTGAATACAAAATTAAAAGAATCTATTACATTGATTAATTATTAACTTCAACTGATTGTTGATCATATATCTCATTCTCTTTTATTATTTCAAGCTCTAATAAGTCCAATAAAGTGTGAAAATGTGA